>CM035410.1:60453772-60498772 GCA_020310875.1 Ceratopteris richardii | reverse complement strand
GATCTTTGCAAAATTTATAAATGATTGGAACTTAGATTGATGATTTGTTGACCAAAATGGTTGACAATTGAAACTTTGTGATTTGATATGTTCTAAATACTAGATTGAAATTAAATGAATTCTATGAGCATCTTGCATGAAGATTGATAAATTTGGTTTCCTAATCTTGAAAATTATTTGTATAAGAATTTGATACTGCTATATGTTTGGATTTTTAAATTGGCCCATCAAGATGTTGTGCAGGTTTAGCGGGGATTGATGTCAAACAAATTTCTCTCTCCCAAATCAATAGAATCGGATAGCTTGGGAGCGATTTGTATGTTGATTCTTTGTCCTTGTCATGACTACGCTTAGACTCTTTTGTGGGTGGCTATTCCGGTGTGACTACTATTTTACATGGTTGTAAGCATGGTATGTTGTCATGCATTTGCTTAGTCTATTGAATTGAAGAGGAACTACAACCCTTTAGTACTTGTAGTTGGAACTTGTAAGTCCTCTCTCCATGTGATGTCATAGGCCAAGCAAATATACACTATTCTTGTAATGGCATAACACCCACTCAAAAACAAATTCATGGACACCTCGAGTTGGCCATGTGGGGTTGGTCTAGTATCCAATGTGGTAACTTGATCCTCAAGTGTGACTCTTGTGGTAGATACAAGTTGAATCAAATATTTTTCTGTGGTTGTGTGAAAAGGTCTTGCCTTGGGAATGCAAAATGTTGCATGCACATGTGGAGTCAGTGGAAAGATTCATTGTGATCATTGACATATATGAAAGCTTCAATATGTCACTCTTCTCCATTTCTTTAGGAATAAATGTTGTTTTCTCGGTGTGGATATAATTCCCTCCTGTCCTGAAGGATTCTTTGAGCTATTTGAGCAATCTCTTGGATGAGTGGTTGAGAAATAGTGAGGGAAGTAGAAACGTTTCTCAAATATCTTTGTTGGCATCAAGCTAAAGAGAATGGATGAACCAACAGCACTTAAGAAAGCCTAGTTTTGGAAGGGGGTGCTAAAGGATTCATCAAGTCCAACCCTCTCCCATATGGGTTTAAGTTCATCTGCATTCTATAATGTTTCAAACTCTTGTGAAAAGAACTTCTCCCTATTGATCAATGTTCAATAGGTTGTGGACCTTGGGATCCCGCCAATTTCAGTCATGGTAGTAGAGGATACATTTCCATAGGTAAAGATCGATAATCAGTTAGCCATTGTCTTACACCTCCTATGGAGGGACCTGATGTCTACATCTTTGATTGCTTCTAACTATAATAACTTACTACACAAGGAAAACCTACTAATATTTAAATAGACTCTAATCCCAATGTGGTGAGACCTCAGTCCCTTTCCAATATTGATATGATTCCCTTGTGGATAGTATGAGATGTCATTGCACTTTTTGTAACCCTACCTAATGTATATCACTTGACCACCTATATGTACACTTTGGATAATACATGAACCCGATATGCTTTTAATGATTCAAGTGTATGCTACAATGTTCATGAAATATGGATTTATTACAAGGTTTCTTTATGAGATTGAGGTTCCCTTATGGGATTACATGTTCAAGTGAATAACTTAAACAATTGATTAAAGGATGGTGAAGGTTGTGGTTTTGGGGCCATTTAGGTACCCATTTCCAAATTGTCTTAAGAGCATAAGTAGAAGGCCTTATGTATGAAATATTATTTTTCTAGGTTTAGAGTGAGAATCAGAAGGCTTACGACTTCCTAAGGTGAATGATCTACTAGGAGGCATCTAGACCTATAATCAAGTATTAGGCACCCAAATACATGAAGTATCAGGGTATTCGATCCTCGATTTCTTGGGTATCCAAATTTTCTGAATTGTTAGTGGTTGATGTCCTTCCTTCTAGCAGATTTCAGCCTTGGGTTTGCTTTATCCTTTTGTTGTGTTGGAAATGGTCTTGGTGGAACTATTGGATGTCATCTTTCTTCACCCACACTTTCTTCTCATTTGTGCATCATTCTTATGTGTAGCTCTCACTTATACCCACTTGGTAAGATAATATGTGGTTGTTGGAGTTCAAGGTCTACAAAAGCACATGAAAAGCACAAGAAGAAGAATCTTGGAGTGCAACACATTAAATTGAATGTATTACCACTAGAATGTACAAAGATAAGTAACCCATTAGGGCAATAGGCATATATACAAGTTGGGGGGAAAAAACCTCCTAAAGAGGGAAAAAACTACCCCTGTAGTCGTAGTGTGTTCACATACATCACTACCTAAATATATCAACAAATACCTCCTAGGAGTGATGCAGTGAACAAGGAGCTATCACTCATGTATCAAGAAGTGCCAAGCTATGTGGAATCAATCCACAAAAGAAAGTAATCCCAAAGCTTTGCGGGAAGCTTTAAACTCTTCCCTAGGTAGAGCCTTTGTAGAAAGGTCTCCAATGTTCTCTTGTGTGGGAACATATGCCAAGCTAATCTCTCCAGTAGAGAACCTCTCCTTGACATAATGATAATGCACCTCAATGTGCTTAGTGTGATCATGGAACACAGGGTTCCTCGCAACAGCCATTGCACTCTAACTATCAGTGAAGATGGTGGTGGTAGAAGAATGACCAACACCCAAATAAACCATAAGGCATCTGAGCCACACACACTCAACAGTCACTATGATAGTTGCCCTATACTCATCCTCACAACTCAAACTCGCCATAGTGGGCTGCTTCTTGCTCAACCAAGATATACATGAGCTACCAAGCATGAAGCAAAAACCACTAGTAGACACGTGAGTGTCATAGCAATGAGCGCAATTAGAGTCAGAAAAGCCATGTAAATCTGGTAGTAGTGATCTCCCTTGGGATAAAATAATCCAAGGATCTAGATACCACTCAAGTAGTGAAAGATGTGCTTAACCACCTACCAATGCTTGACACTTGGGCAATGCATAAACTGCTCATCTATGAGATAGCAAACTAAATATATGGCCGATTAATGCATAAGTAAATCAAGCATCCAACAACCTGCTCATAGAGAACCACATCAAATGCATCTCCAACATCATGAAGACTCAATCGTAAATGTGCCTTCATAGGAGTGGCAATAGGTTTGTAGTCTTCAAGGCCAAAATGCTGCAATAATATCTCAATATATTTTGTTTGACACAAAGTTATTCTGCCATCAACTTGCATAAACTGAATGCCCAAATAATGATGCAAATGCCCCAAATATGAAATCTCAAATGAGCCATGCAGATCATCCTTAAAATCAGCAATATGCTTCTCATGAGGATGAGTGAGCAACACGTCATCAACATATACAACAATGACCAAAAGCACATTATTTACATGCTTAACATACAAGGTGCTCTCAGTTGGACTATTCTCAAAACCATGTGCAATCAGATAGGCATGTATCATTTCATACCAAGCATGTGGTGCTTGCTTCAAACCATATAATGCCTTTTTCAATCTGCACACTTGGTTTTCATGCCCTTTCTACACAAAGGGAAGGGGCTGAAAAACATACACTTCTTCATGCAAATCACCATTCAAAAATGTAATTTTAATGTCCAACTAATGTACATTCCAACCATGATGAGCTGCAAGTGCACAGATGCTACGAACAGTAGAACACTAGGTGCAAAAGGTCTCATCAAAATCAATGCCTCTTTCTTGCACATAACCCTTTGCAAAAACCCTAGACTTATACATGTCAACTATTCCATTAGACTTACACTTTTGCTTGTATACCCACTTAGTGCCAATGGCCTTCTTGCGAGGAGGCAAGTCACATAAAGAACAGGTACCATTTTTCATGATAGCATCATATTGTGGCTGCATAGCAGCCATCCAATTTTCATAATTTGTGCTTCATCAAACAAAACAAGCTCATTCTCATCACAGAGACTAGAGGCAACCATAGCATACCAATTTGATGCAAAAGAGGCACTATGAGAGCCTGAACAAGTACAATATGATAGAGGTGCATTTAATTTGCTATCATACAAAGTCTACACCCACCATTTTTGAATAATTTTTGCTTCTTCAATATCAGTTCTCTCATCAAGAAGTGCATCATGCAAATTTGCATTAGAAATGGAATGATCTACATCACCACACGAACCCTATAAAGGATAAGAAGTTGCCTCATTAGGACCAACACTAGATTGTCCACCTGCAAAAAGAGGTAGTAGTGTCATACATGTCTTTGAAGCTAATTGATGTCTCCTTAGTACATAAAAGTAATGGTTGAATAGCACCTTCCACAAAAACAACATCATGGCTAACCAAAATGCATTTGGCCTATGGACGATACAAACGATAGCCTTTCCTCTCAGAATTGTACCCAACAAAAATACATATCACTGCTTTATCACCCGATTTCCTACATTGTTGTTCAGGCACTAATGCATATGCCACACAACCAAAAACACGCAAGTGAGCAACAAATGGCTTGTGACCATGCCAAGCCTCATATGGAGTGATAGATTGCAATGCTTTAGTGAGACACCTGCTAAGTATATATCTTGTAGACATGACAATCTCAAGCCTGAAACTATGTGGTAAAGGCTGACTCTTGACCATACACCTCGCCATCTCCATGAGTGACCTGTTCTTGCATTCAACAACTCCATTTTGTTGAGGTATATATGGCACTATACGCTGATGTTTTATCCCACGTTCACCCAGAAATGCATTAAAGTCAGAAGTGGCATATATTCTCCCCTCGATCAAAATAGGTGGTGCCCATTTTACATGCTAACAAATTTTCGGCCGAAACTAGAAACTATTTGAAGCACATAAACACTTCCGAATTTTCTTTCAATGGATATACCCATGCATGCCTGGAAAAATCATCAATGAAAGTCACGAAGCAAAGACAGTTCCCAAACGAACGTGTCTGCATAGGACCACATACATCACTATGAACAAGCTGCAATTTTTGAGTAGCTCGAAATGAACCATCTTTGGGGAAGGAGGAACGCTACATTTTGTCCAAAATACAGCCTTCCTATGCATGTTTATTGGGTGCTTCAAGTTTGGGTAGAGAGGACCCCATTTGAGATTTTTGTAGGTGTAGCGAAATTCAAATGACCAAAGCATGCATGCCAAAGCTTTGCATCTGGCATAGCTTGAGAATCATGTACTACACATGTTGAATCATTAACACATTTTTCATAGTCTATGAGCTTATACATCTCATGACATAAAATTCCAATAGCAATAATGACATCTACATTTGATAGATCATGAACTATATATTTGTCATCAACAAATTTCACAACCAAGCCAATCTTGGCTAAAGCTGAAACTAATAAAAAATTCTTCTTCATCCCTCGCATAGATAAAGCATCTGGCAATGTAAAAGAACTACCATCAATAGTAGTCAGAATGATCTTGCCAACTACCATAATAGGATGAGAGGAGTTCTTGACACATATGACAGTATTCCCTATAGGGGCAGGCTCAAGTGAAGTGAAGAAACTGCACTGCAAGGTAATATGTTTGGTTGCCCCACTATCAAAATACTGGCAAACATCTGAGTCTACTATAGACATACACTATTCATGTGAACATGGGTCAAAACTGCAAATTGTAGTAAATGCCCATTCTTCATTCTGCACAAGATTTAGTAGACTCTATTTTGGGTGTAGAGGCCTCTATAACAACCATTCCAGTCTCTTTCTTCCTTGCCTCTTTAGCAAACACTTTTTGATAGCTCTTGATGACATGATCATTTCCTTAATAGTATTTGCAAACCAATTTTTGCTTTTCTATTTTCTTCTCATCTCTGTCTTCCTTCTTTGATTGGGTAAAATTAGCAGATTTCTGCTTACTAGTAGAAGATCTCCATTTACCTTTGCCCTTCTTACTAGCCAGGAAAGCTTGATATACAACATGCATAATGGACATGTTTTGCCTGGACTGATCTTCTTGCAAGAGAACAAAGACTAACTTCTCGAATGTCTATTAGGTATAAATGTTCTTCCTTTGACTTGCAAAATGTGTCCATCATGATGGATTCTAGATCCTCATTGTTGTCATCTTCGCATGTGAACACTCTAGGATCACATTCTCCAACTATCAATTCACACATGAATATTGAAATATTGTAGCCTTCAACATCACAATGGGGAGTCCATTGTTCTTCATTCATCAACTACATCCATCTTCACTAAGATATGAGCCCAACCACAAGGTCCAAACTCTTTTTTAAGAAATATCATGGGTGCATAGGTTGGGTCTTGAATTGATGTGTGATTTTCTAATGTTCCAATGTCTTTGGCTTCTAATATATTTTCTCATCTTCTTTTATACTTCCATAAGTAGGTGTCTTCATGCATCCATGAAGGATCATAAGAAGCTATGGAGTGGATTAACTTCATGTTGTCTTGAGCCTTGTGGATGGGACTCCATTGTAAGGGTGGGACATCTCTATGTGTAATCATTGAGATTTACCTTGGTAGTTACCCCTATATGATGTAGGTACAAGGAATTGGCTCACCAATCTTGCACTATTTGCAATTGTCTCATTAAGGTTCTACCTAGAATCATTTCATAAACATTATTCTTTCCAAACTCACATATAACAAAAGTATGTTCAAACTCTATACCAAGTGCTGAGAGTGATTCCTTTCAACAATCCTAGTGGCTTTTCTATGTGACCATCTACCACGTGCAATTTTATTCTCATGGGTCTCAATGCCCAAACATTTCCATAAGGAAGTGGTGGAAATAGCAACTCTTGCTATTGAACCTATCTCCTATCTTATCTAATGGAATCTTTAGTACTTTCCTACTAGATTCGTTCATGAGTGGATACTAGCAAGTTCACGTACTTGATTTGCTATGTCTTTCTACAGTTTAGGATTTACCTTCATGAGCTCTTTTAAAGTGAGATGGCATGGCACTTAGGTGCTTTCTATAGCCTTTGTGTTTGGTGCTATGATTGAATCTTGGTTTTGTATTAATATCATCAAAGTTCAAATTTGAATAGACTTTAAGTCCTAAGGACATGTGAAATGTGGGAGTTCTTCTAAAGCATTGGACTCAAAGATTTTTATTGACTAACTATCTTCTTGCTCTCCATATATAGAGGAAATGACTTAAGGGAATTGATCTTGAAAATCATCTATTTCTTGTATGGGTGTGGGATTCATCTATTCCGTACCCCACTTCTCTTCTTGGAGTTCTTGAGTATTTGTTAATTGAAGGAGGAATTCCACCCATTGTTGGGTTAGGAACATAAGAGTTTTGTGGCATGAATTTTCCTTTTTCACCTCCAACAAAATGATTTTTTTGAGGCAGCAAGCTTTTAAGTTTGGATGCCATTTGGCGCTCTAATCAATCTAACAACCCTTCGAAATGAAATTCTGGTTTGGCTAGGTTGCTCTGGTTAAAGATTTGACTAGTCTCAAACATATCCTGAGCTACTTTAACCATCTTGATGCATAATTTCATCCTTCCTACCTTTGGGTATGCTCTAGGTAGCTTTTGTCTAATTCAGTCGCATTTGGTCCTTGCTTCAGTCCTACATGATAGGCATCAGACATATTTTCTAAGTTTTTTGGGATAGGATCCACTAGTACTCAACCTAACTTAGGTATAGGTGAAGCCTCGAATAAGACCTAGGACGTCAATTTTACAATCTTAACCTTGGTCTCCCTTAGACTACCTTCTAATTCTACTAATTTTTTGGACCACTTTCTCTTCACTCTTTCTCCGGATCCTTTCCATGATTTGTTCTTCCTTTTACTAGACTCTCCATTATCACTAGAATCTTATTCTTTTCTTGTTCTCCTTGCTTTGCTTGCTACAAGGCTTGTGCTCTAGTGATTGTCTAAATGGGAACTAAAGTGGATGGAGCTCTATTTGAGCTTTGCACTATGCCTATCATGTTGATCGAAGTAATTTTTTAGACATTCGTTTTATTCTTAGAAAACTCTAAGATCCTTACCACACTCCACTACAACAGATCGATGGTATACCGAGGTTTTTACTGAGGAAAATGAACGCGGCTTTATTTGCCACGACGCCGGTGTAAAGGTTGGTTTCCGCGTCGGTACCAAAGAGTCGGTATAGGCGTCGGTATAAACATCGGTATAAGCGTCGGTATAAAGGTCGGTATATGCGTCGGTAATCAGCTTCTGCTGCATCGCCTCTTGGGTGTACCGACGGTTATTCCGATGACACTACTGGGAGTACCGTCGGTATACCGACGACCATACCAGCAAATTTTTTTTTGGGCAAAATGTTTTGTCTTTTGCTACAGCAACATTACCATGATGTTGCTGAACAAAAGAAAATACACTCTGCCCAAAAAAACCGATTACATGTGATGTGTACTCTAATGACAACCGAAATATGATTTCATGAAACAGAGTATTATTGTACACAAAAGAGATCGATAATTAGAATGAACAATGAACCATGTACAAAAGAAGTTATATATTTCAATAATGAAGCATGTACAAGAGTGTGGCAAACCACTGTCATATATGACGCTTTTACAAAATGTGGCAAAGCAATGTATTGCCATATGGAAATCAAATACAAAATATTGGTCTTCCACTGCCATACACATGCAAAGAACGTTCCATATCAACAGTCCTGCAACAAAGAACATTAATGGAATGAGATAAATTCACATGAAAATTACAAACAAGTAAAAACCGAGTTTATAAATTAATTACATCATCGCAAACGCTCCCATGAAACTACCGCACCGCGTCCCTCCAAGTCCTGCAATAGTGCAGTCAACCCATGACTATATCCATAAGACTCCTCCGTTCGTGTTGGAGGACGACCCATTGCCAGCTCCTGAAACAAATATAAAAAGATTAGAGAAATATATATGAGAAATTTAACACAAATAAATTCAATACATGAAATGGTACTTACAAACTCATGATGCATCGTGTCATATCCGCCGCTGCCCAAATGTGACGGTCCAATCGTGTCTAGACGTGTGGCTGCGGCATTTCGCTGCTGGCGATATCGATCAAGAGTCTGCTGCTGCTCATCACGAATCATGTCCCACTCCTCAACATCTAACCACATAGGCTTTGGTAAGCCTTCTCTGAATGCATCACGAGCCTCAGATCGTCGATGCGACATGACCTCACGTGCGGTGTGCAGAATCCACTCTGAACTGACCATCGACTGGTCGGAACTCCTCGTAAATCGTCTGTGTGATATAATTCTTCCGATCTTTATCCTGTTCACTCCATTTCAGCATGATGGAGTGTCCAAACTGGATGGAGCAAAGTTGTCCTATGCGTGCACGCATTGCTTTGCCAGCTGCATCCATCACGGGAGCTCCATCTCGGATACTATACACCTTGGAGTCATCATGGACATGAGCACCCCAAGGTGTACGTGGTGTACTGCGTGGTGTACTATGTGGTGTACTGCGTGGCGTACCTACATCTGAGGTACTTGTCCTAGGAGTAGAAGTGAGCGACAGAACATCCGTCGCACTGCCTCCACAACAACCGCCTCCTCCGCCTCCAGACCTACCTGTAGATCCACTCCTAGAACCTCTTGCTCCAGAGCGTGACCTCGATCTACGACACGGGCCAGACCCTGTATCGCACTGAGGTGTCGAACGCACATGTCTACTAGTAGACCCAGTAGGAGATGGCTGCAAAGATGGTCGTGGTGGAGTCACAAAGCTAGGAGACATACCTCCTACGGGAGTAGCACCACCCTCAGGAGTGATACCGGCAGGAGTGACACCGGCGGGAGTGACACCGGCGGGAGTGAGGCCAGCGGGAGTGAGGCCGGCAGGAGTAAGGCCGCTAAGAGTGAGGCCGGGAGGAGTGCTACCACGAGCGATCCAATACTGTGATCCAATATACGCAGGAGAAACCTGAGAGATGAACTCCAAGAATTGCTCCTCTGTCATGGACTGTGGAGTGACTGGAGGACTATCTCCCATCGTGCTCTGTAATAAAAGAACTCAAATAATTAGCATGCGATAAGAAAAATAGTATAGGGAATAAACAAAAAAAAAACAAAAAATTAGTATGTACAAGTCTTTTATTCAAAAGTCCTCTATTCTAGCATCCTCTTGAAGATCCGATGCACCGAGAATATCTATCTCTAAATTGATGGCTTCTAAATCGCTTGCTATGTTGGTTTCCTCCTGATCATCGTCTATTGCTTCGTCTTCTCGAACAATGACCTCTTCTTCAATGACCTCTTCTTCAATGACCTCTTCTTCTCGAACAATGATCTCTTCCTCCTCAACTATCGAATGAATCTCTGAGTCGACTAGAGATGGACTTTCTTCTACATCTATGTTTTCAAAAATTTGTCTACTACGTGGAGCGACTTGTAAAACAAATAGCCACTTTGGGTCTTTTGAATCTGGTATAAAAACAACTTGCTCACAGTGTTCGGGAAGTACAAATGTATCCCTTTCATCTGTCCATAATCTTGTGGAGTCGACTTGAAGCAAACCGCTCTTTTCTCGTCTCACTGTTGCGTTTCTTCTAGAGGTGACTACTTTGAACCATTTCACGTCAAAAACAAAGTAATCAAACTTTCTGAAAGATAGTTTCAAGATGTCTTGAATCACACCACAATAATCTAACTCGCCTTCTAGAGCATTATCATCTCTTGCACTCGCTCTACTTTTTTGCAAAAAATTCACCATCACTCCACTATCAAAAGTAGACCGGTTTTGATCGATTCGTGCGATTCGAAAGTGTCATCCATGAGACCATAGTGCACCGTATTTAATATACTCCCAATCACATCCTTTTGCGAGTTCTTCTTCTTCTTCTTCAGAGATATCTTCACCCGCTGCCTTTGCTTGTGAAAGCGCTGCATCTAGCCATCTGCTCGTTGGAAAAGGTGGGAGAGGTCGAAGATTTTCTGGAAGAGGCAAAAATCGAGTGGAATGATTTCTTCGAAACTGAGCTCTTTCCTTTGCGTTAGTTTCCTTGGCAAGTTCATACCTTTCTAACCACTTTTGCATAGGCTCAGAGTTAACTATGCAAAACCTCATTGCCTTCTCACTGAAAGCTGCATCCATTTTTCTTTGCAATCCTTTACCTTGTGGTTCATCGCCTACGAGACGAACATCTTCATCATTGCTCCATAAGTGAGGCATTTTGGGATCCGATATACATAGAAACTCAGTAATGAATACAAGAGATTCTTGTACAAGCCATCCCTCTACCATGCTACCCTCTGGACGTGCTCTCTGTCGAACAAACCCTTTTAATGTCTTCATAAAGCGCTCTATGAAGAACATCCATCGACTATGGACAGTTCCTGCTATTGCAACTTCATCTACTACATGAACCAGTAAATGAAGTTGAATAGTGAGAATACTTGTGGGAAAGTATTTCTCTACCATACAAATAGCCTCGATAGCATTGAGTTTCGCACTCTCTATGCTATCTCTATTTATCTCTTTAGAAGATATCCACCATACTAAAGAACTAATTTTATAGATGGTTTTTTGTACATCCTCTGAAAGACAATCTTTTAGGGCTACAGGGAGCACAAACTATAAAAACTTGTGCCAACCATGAGACTTGAGTCCTGCAAGATCGTCATTTCGTGTGAAAGCAGTCTTTAGACATCTCATGCATCCAGTAGGTATACGAAACTCTGAAAATTGTTTTCTTCAATTGTTGCTCTTCCATCCTGCGAAGCACCCAAGGAGCTCTTGGTAACGATACTATTCCGTTGGGCTTAGTAATTGCCCACAACTCTCGCATACGACCTCGCTCTTCTAGGTCGTCCCTTTGTGCTTTGTTTTCTTTCTTTCCGATCAAAGTTTTCCAAAGCATCTCTCCCACATTCTTGAAAATATGCATCGGGTCTACCAAATGATTGATCACCAATTCACTCCAATAAGGGAGTTCATGAAAAATGGACGATCGTTTCATGCCAGCAATTGGATTTTCTGAATTCCACAGTTGTTTCCAATCGCTAGCTTTCATTTGGTGTTGCGCTTGTCGACCAATTTGTCCTTCACGTAAAACATGCCCATCAGGCAAATATCTATGAAGTCCTTCATAGACAATTTTACGTAGTGCTTTGGAATAGCGTGCTTCGAGTCGTGGTCCACATAAAGGACAAGCATGGTAACCCAAAATCGATAAACCTGAGCATTCACCATAACCAGGCCAATCATGCATTGTCCACATAAGTATGCCTTGCACTCGCACGTCTCGTCTTCTTATAGGTTGAGACATGTCACGCACAGGGATCCCATCCCATAAAATGTGCAGTTCTTCCACAAGTGGTGCAAGATATACATCCATGTTTTTTACCTTATACTTACATGGTACAATAAGAGCTAATAATAAATGACCTTTCTTTGTGGCCAACCATGGTGGGATATTATAATTGACCAAACATACAGGCCATGTGCTCCATGAAGAAGTGCATAATCCAAATGGATTCACTCCATCCATAGCTAGGCCTAGACGTATGGACCGAGGCTCACTAGCAAACTCTGGCCACTTACTATCTATGTGCTTTCAAGCATCAGATTCAGCTCGCACTCGCATTACATTATCTGTAGACCTGCTCTTTGTATGCCATGACATTAACTCAGCTATAGATTTGCATCTAAACATGTTCTTAATTCGTGGAATGATAGGAAAGTGGTGAAGAACCTTTGCGGGGATTGCTTCGCCTATAACTTCTTCTCTAAATCTATTTGCTCCACACTTTGTGATGGGGGAAGTATCTCAACCCCTAAGCAACGATGAAGCGCGAATGACCTCCACAGGTATCCTTCTTTGACCTCTGCACACCAAAAATGCTCTTACTCAGAGCTTATGCAGAGAACTCCAGTGAGCTTTTGTAGACCTGTAGTAGACACCAAGGGCTTTCCAACAAAACAAATTTCACTTGAAATGGATGCTTACACAAAGAGAAACAATGTCTACAACATGAGCTAGTTGAATGCTCTGCAACTGCTAGTCAAGCAGAGACCTCACTTCACTCCAGCAAACTTTTCTCAGAGATTATACAGAGAATGAATCTCAAACTTATGTCAACTTTAGAGGACTCTAATAGCTACCCAATGACACCAAAATCATAGCAAATGGATACATAGAGAAGGAGAACCAGCCCTTACAACAGAGAGCAAAATATTTCCAAGAGAGCCTACACAAAGAGAGAGATATCAATCACACAACTTCACTAAAATGAATGTTGCTCCCATCTTACTCAGAGAATGCTCCAGAGAATTGGTAAGCATAAAATAGACTCTTATAGCTATCCAATGAGACAAGAATTACATCAAATGGATACCATATGAGGGAGAACCAATGCTAACAACTCAGGGGTAGAGAGTTGCAACACTGCCTGCGCACACACATAGATATGCCTACTAAAAGAAAACAAACAAGCAAGCAAGGGGGTTGCTTAAGAAAGGGGCTTGCTTATCACAACTCCAGCACTTAGTGCTCACTTTACATGAGCTAAAACTCCAAGAAGATGGCCCAAAAGAAGTCGGGATACATGCTCCTTTTATAGTGAGAGGTGTGCCCCTAAAATCTAGGAACTACCTTTCCAAATCAGCCTCCTAATTTGGAGGAATTAGTTGAGATGACTTGGGGAGTGGTTGAGTGACTTTTCTTGATGGAATCTCGTGGCTTTTGGCTTCCTTTGATTGCTCCACATGTCCATAAAAGATTCCCCACGAATTTTTAGCTTGAAGCTTGACTTTTAACACTCCCCCTCAAGCTTCAATTCTTCATCCTCATCCAAGCTCCTTCATGTTGATGCATTGCTTGAATTTTGAAATCTTCATCCCATCCAAAGCCTTTGTAAACATGTCCGCAACTTGGTCCTTAGTACCAATATGATGTACTGAAACTTCCTTGGATATCACCTTTTCCCTTATGAAGTGATAGTGCACTTCAATATGCTTGGTTCTAGCATGATAGACAGGGTTCGATGCTAGATGAATGCTACTCATGTTGTCACAAAAAATTGGATATGTGTCAACCTGCAAATTAAGCTCCATAAATAACTTCTTAATCCACATTAGCTCACATGTGACTTGAGCCAAAGCTCTATACTCAGCCTCGGTGGAAGATAATGCCACCGTGGGTTGCTTCTTTGAAATCCATGAGATGATCTTGCTACCTAGCATGACTAGGTAACCACTTGTACTCCTTCTATCTTCCTTCGAACCGGCCCAATCGGCATCGGAATAAGCTTTGACCTGCATATCATCATCAAATGAGTAGAACAATCCTTCATTTATAGTGGCTTTGAGATATCGCAACATTCTTCTTGCAGCTTGCAAGTGTGTAGTCCTTGGACTATGCATAAATTGTGATAACACTCCAACTCCATATGCTATGTCAGGCCTGGTTATTGTGGCATAATTGAAAGAGCCTACAATAGATCGATACAAAGTTACATCCTCTAATGGCTCTCCATCAATGGAGCTTAGCTTTACATTAACTTCCATGGGATTTGAAATAGGCTTGCAATGTAGCATCCCAAACCTCTCAAGTAGGTCTAGAATATACTTCCTTTGTATGAGCATAATACCTTCTTCTTTGTATACAACTTCAATGCCAAGAAAATACCTAAGATCTCCAAGATCAGAGATCCTAAACTCCTTTCCAAGCTTTGCCTTGATCTCCTCAATGCCCTTTGTATCATTACCTGTAATGATAAGATCATCTACATACACACACATGTAGACCACAAGTTCTCCTCTTTGTTTGATGAAGAGAGATGGATCCGCCTTGCATTGATTGTAACCACATTTGATCAAATAGTCCACCAATCTTTGGTTCCAAGCCCTTGGAGCTTGCTTTAGGCCATAAAGTGCCTTCTTCAACCTACAAACATGATGTGGAAACTCTTTATGAAAAAAACCTAGTGGTTGCTCCATGTATACCTCTTCTTCCAAGTCTCCATTGAGAAAGGCATTCTTGATATCCAATTGGAAGAGCTTCCATCCTTTGCTAGCAGCCATTGCAATGAGTTTCCTAATGGTGCTCATCTTTGCCACGGGGCTGAATGTCTCTTCAAAGTCCACTCCATAGGTTTGTGCAAAACCCTTAGCCACCAATCTTGCTTTGAACCTAGAAATAGATCCATCTGAATTCCTCTTTACTTTATACACCCACTTATTACCTATTACCTTCATGTTCTCCTTCTTGGGCACTAGAGTCCATGTTTGATTTTCCTCAAGTGCGTCGATCTCTTCTTGCATTGCCTCTTTCCATTGGGTGTACCTGCTTGCATCTTCATAGCAATCGGGCTCATGATCTTCTACTACTTTGTTCATATATGCATAATGTGTTGCCATGTATGAATCATAAGTAAACCTTTGAGTTGGATACTTAACTCTAGAAGACTTCCTTTCTTCACCTTTTGGAGGAATAAACCTCCTTTGCCTTGGGAACTTGATCTCTTTCTTTGACGTGGCTTCTTTCTCCATCATGTGTCCTTCATCATCTTCAACTTCATTACCTTCTTCATCCAACTCCACCAATGTTGCTTTGCCTTTGTTGATTGATTGTGCTTCATAGCTTGATGAAGGTCTCCCCCTCCATGGTGAGTTCATGCTTGAACTATCTTCATTGATGGAACACCTTGGGCCGCTTAGCTCTAGGTCGATTTGTTCTTCATCATGTCCATGCTTTTCTTCTTCATAGTCCTGCATACAATCATACTTCTTATACCAAGGGAGTAGCTCATCAAATGCTACATCCCTTGATATCCTCAAGTCCTTTGTATTTGGGTTGAAGCACCTGTAACCTTTATGATCATTTGAATATCCTAGAAACACACACTTTTCTGCCTTTGGTTGTAGCTTGTGCCTCAATTCACTTGGCACATGTACATAACAAGTACATCCAAATATCTTCAAGTGGGAAAGATCAGGTTTCTTACCATAATAGGCTTGATATGGTGTCAAGCCATGGATCCCTGAGGTAGGAGCCCTATTCATTAGATACACGGCGGTATTTGCTGCATCACTCCAAAACATGTTAGGTACATTCATCTCATTAAGCATTGCTCTAGCGATCTCGGCAATGTATCTATTCTTTCTCTCTGCTACTCCATTTTGTTGGGGTGTGTACCTGCATGTTACTTGCCTCTTGATGCCTTGATCCATTAAAAAATCAGAAAACTCATTTGAGAAATATTCTCCCCCTCCATCGGACCTTAGCTTCTTGATATATGTACCTGTTTCCTTCTCTACCATTGCCTTGAATGCTTTGAAACATGTAAACACATCTGATTTGTTTTTTATGAAATAAACCCAAACCATCCTTGTGCAATCATCTATAAAAGTGACAAAGTACTTGTTACCTCCAATGGATTGCTCTTTCGTTGGCCCCCACACATCTGTATGTATCAACTCCAATGGATGTTGGCTTATGTAGCCACTCTTCTTGAATGGAAGTCTCGCTTGCTTCCCTAGTTGACAAGATTCACATAAATGCTTCATACCTTGTCCTTGGAAGTTGGGAAGACCTTCAACCAGCCTCTTGAATTGCATTTCCTTCATTCTTTGTATGTTGATGTGACCTATCCTCTTGTGCCACAAGTCCAACTCCGAAATCCTCTTGTTTCCATATGTGAAGTAGACATGTTGAGTAGAATGAGAATTTACCTCCAAAGTGAAGAGTCTCCCTTGCTTCTTTCCTCTTGCTATGACCTTGTAACCTTGCTTAGGGTTCTCCACAAAGCATCCACCTTTGTTGAACCTTACTTGATAGCCTCTTTCAACCATTTGCCCAACGGACACCAAGTTCTTTGTGATGGTAGGTACATGCAAGACATCCTTGAGACATCTTCCTTCCTCCTTGTCATCCAAAGCTACATCTCCAACATGGGAGATCTCATGGGCTGTATCATCACCTGTTTCTACATGTCCTTTACCTTTGGGAACATGTAGATTAGTAAACCAAGAAGCATTGCAACTCATATGGTTGCTACATCCACTATCAATATACCAAGTGTTATCTACTTTGCTTGAATTCCCATTCATGTGCATCATCAAGAGATTGTCATTTTCTGAACTTGTAGAAGCATAATTACCTTGGCCTTTGTATGAAGAACCTTGATTATAGTTCCTTTGGTTTCCTCCTTGGTAGCAATCTCTAGCATAGTGGCCAAACTTGCCACATATGTAACATCCTTCGCCATCTTGATTCCTGTTTTGTTGATGTCGTCCTCCTCTTCCTCTTGATCTTCCTCTCCCTCTTTGTGATGAGGTGCCTTGGTCATGTCCTTGATTTCTTGAGTGGCCTTGCCTTCCTCCAAACCTTCCTTTGCCCCTTCCTTGTCCTTGTCTTCCTTTGCCCCTTTGATTACCTGCATAGAAAACTTGTGCATCTTTGCTTTTAGTTGAACTTCCACCTATGTTCATTTCTTCGGTGACCATGAGAGCAACCAATTGCTCAAAATCGGGAAGATTATCCCTTACATAAACTGAAGTGGTAAAGGGTTTCCACTTCTCATCATCTCTCAAACCATTGAGAGTATAAGCCACAAGATCGTCATCGTCTACGTGGCTTCCAATGGATCCCAATGCATCTGATAACTCCTTGACCTTAAGTATGTAGTCATTTATGCTACTCCCTGAGCTCTTCCTAAGGTTGTTGAGCTCATTCTTGAGTTGGATCTTCCTTGCTTTGGTGCTTGTTGAATAAAGCCTTTCAAGTGTCTCCCATACCTTCATGCTTGAATCCAGGTCTTGGATATGGCCGATCATGCTATTGCTAATGTGTTGGGAAAGAATAAAGATAACCCTCTTGTCTCTTTCATTCCATTCCCTAAAGGCCCTTCTCTGGTCATTGGTTGGATTCTCATCCAACCTAGGTCTTGGTTCACTTCCACTAATCAACCCCCAAAGGCCCTTGCCCATAAGATAGTTGGAGACCCTAAATCTCCATGGTTGATAGTTACCTTTGTCTAGCTTTTCAATTTGAGTGTTGAAGTCTCCCATATCTAGTCTTTGATACTTGACCTAGCCCTTGGCTAATGCTCCAATGTGTGTAAAATGAAAATGAGGCTCTGAGGTTACCTCAATCCAAAGCTTTCCTTAGATGGACACCTTGTGCTCTTGCAAATTTGAGTAGAATAGCTCCCCCTTGATGTGAGCTACCTCCAAGAAGCTTTTGTTGATGCAACTCTTCAACCACCAACTCCAAGATGTCTTCTTTCTTGTATGTGATACCTCCAAGATGCCCAAATGCTCTGATACCACTGATGGGGGAAGTATCTCAACCCCTAAGCAACGATGAAGCGTGAATGACCTCCACAGGTATCCTTCTTTGACCTCTGCACACCAAAAATGCTCTTACTCAGAGCTTATGCAGAGAACTCCAGTGAGCTTTTGTAGACCTGTAGTAGACACCAAGGGCTTTCCAACAAAACAAATTTCACTTGAAATGGATGCTTACACAAAGAGAAACAATGTCTACAACATGAGCTAGTTGAATGCTCACAACTGCTAGTCAAGCAGAGACCTCACTTCACTCCAGCAAACTTTTCTCAGAGATTATACAGAGAATGAATCTCAAACTTATGTCAACTTTAGAGGACTCTAATAGCTACCCAATGACACCAAAATCATAGCAAATGGATACATAGAGAAGGAGAACCAGCCCTTACAACAGAGAGCAAAATGTTTCCAACAGAGCCTACACAAAGAGAGAGATATCAATCACACAACTTCACTAAAATGAATGTTGCTCCCAGCTTACTCAGAGAATGCTCCAGAGAATTGGTAAGCATAAAATAGACTCTTATAGCTATCGAATGAGACAAGAATTACATCAAATGGATACCATATGAGGGAGAACCAATGCTAACAACTCAGGGGTATAGAGTTGCAACACTGCCTGCGCACACACATAGATATGCCTACTAAAAGAAAACAAACAAGCAAGCAAGGGGGTTGCTTAAGCAAGGGGCTTGCTTATCACAACTCCAGCACTTAGTGCTCACTTTACATGAGCTAAAACTCCAAGAAGATGGCCCAAAAGAAGTCGGGATACATGTTCCTTTTATAGTGAGAGGTGTGCCCCTAAAATCTAGGAACTACCTTTCCAAATCAGCCTCCTAACTTGGAGGAATTAGTTGAGATGACTTGGGGAGTGGTTGAGTGACTTTTCTTGATGGAATCTCGTGGCTTTTGGCTTCCTTTGATTGCTCCACATGTCCATAAAAGATTCCCCACGAATTTTTAGCTTGACGCTTGACTTTTAACACTTTGGACATACGTGGAGATGCTCATACTCATTCCCAAAGAGAATGCAATCATTCGGACAAGCATGAATTTTCGTATAATCCATTCCAATGGACTGTAAAAGTTTTTTCGCATCTCCACGTGTTGGAGGCATGTCATTGCCCTCTAGCAAAATTTGATCTTTAAGAAGCCTGCAATAAGAAATTAAAATGATATTAGTAAATGAAGTTATTGTGATACAACAATGAAAGCAAATTTGTTCTCCACTTACCTGAACAATTCAATGACACTACTATCTGACCATCCATAAATGGATTGCAGATTGAGCATCGCGAGTGAAGCACGTAGTACAGATATCTTTGCTCCATTGTAAAGTGGTAAACGAGCTAATCTTCGCATGTTTTCATATTCTTCATCAACTTCTGATCGTGGAATTTTTGTTGTGTCCATGAAACTCTCATCGACACCTTCTTCACCATCATGATCTTCGTCCATCTCATAAAATGCTTCAAGCATCTCTTCCATATGTTCATTCTGTGTAATATTATTAGTGCTTGCTTCTACGTCTAAGTCCTTTTTTGCTCTCTTTTGTCCACGAGAGGTTACCGGTGTGTAGCTCAAGCGTAAGCACCACCTCCTTTACTTGTCAATCCGCGGAGACGTGAGGACCGGTATGAAGACCACGAGCAAGGGAAGGCACAAGTGCGTGAGTGAAAGCACATAAACCTGCACACACATACACACACACGCGCACAAAGTAAGATCCAAGAGAGGAACAATGGAAAGCTTCGATTGCAAAAGAGTTCTCTTACAAAAGCTCTATTCTCTAACAAGGTACCCCCAAAAATGAGCTTTCTAGCTCTTTTTATAGTTTTTTGACTAGTTTTGGCCCTATCCAGACCTAGTAACCGGCCTAGTTAAAAATTAGGTTCCAGGGCTTATTTGAGGGCTCAAACGGAGTCTAAAAATTATGAAAATTGGTAGGATGATAGTTCTAATACTCCTCAAGCTCAAGGACTCCTCGGCTTGAACAAAATGGAGTTATAAAAATAGATAATGGTATTTACAATGGTTTTTAGTGATGAAAATCACTATTTTTGTAGGGGATTCTTCTGAAAATTTGACATACACTTCTTGGAGCTCCCTACTTGCTCCCTTTCCTTGTGTGTCCACCTTTTGATGTGCTTCCATGCTTTGTCCTTGACTTTGAGCTTCAACACTCCCCCCCCTCTCGAGTTTGTCGTCCCTGACAGACCTTTGTTGTAGTGGTTGTTCCAAGTAGTGCCTTGAGATGGAGTGTCCCTTCTGTATGAACAAAAGTCGTCTGACTTCCAGATGTGTCTGGTTCTTCATCTATCACTGCGAGTCTTTGCAAGTTTTAGTCTCTTGGTATGTGCTTCTTCCTTGGATTCCAGCATGACTGTGTTGTTGTGAGTCTCCGTTGATGTTTTCTAGATCTTCCATAGTTGATGTTCATAGTGATCATGCCAAGTACTCATAACCCATATTGAGTGATGGGTAAGTGTGTTCGTGCATGGGTTGAGGAAAATATGTGCCTTGTGCATGGCCTTGTAATGTAGCCCTATGAATGCTTACTTGGAAAATGCATTGGAAGAAGTATGGAGCAAAAATTGGGGGTCTTGAGCTAAGTGCTCAAGGGTATGCCAACAAGGAGGTTTCCTAAGCTATCATGGTTATGATGTTTCGAAGATAAAGATACTTACCATGGACAAGGTCGATCGATGTTCATCTCTTTGTGTTGTACACTCGGCCTTTGGGGTGGAACATTGTTGATGAAAGTCCATGTTGATGGTCCACTTATGAGATCTTTTGAGTGGCTGATCCTGTCTCCTCTTTTCAAAGCATCATTTGTCAAATACAGAGAATTGAATTTCTTTATATTCCTTGACAAACAACATTCGAGAACTACACCAAGCTTAGTTTCACATATTCTCTCTAGCTCACCATAAGCAGGAGTCTTCTCATCCAGTATACATACAAAGATTTGCAGGGTACCAGAGCTACCCCATGCAGATATCTCCCTGGTGCTCTCGTACATGCAATAGTTATGCATCATTCAAGTTGTAGACCTTCAAGCTCTTCACTCCTACCATAGTAAGAGGAACCATAGTTGTGGATGCCATGCTCATGCCAAGTTCTTGACATCTATGAGATAAGGCAGCAATTATATCATCTGCTAGCCAAGACACACTTCTATCCAAACTGATAAATGCCCAGTAATCAACCGTTCCACCTTTAACCAAGTATGACTCATTCATGTTTCATGAGCCAAACCTGGGAACAAGAGCTTCCTCTTTTTTTTTTTTTTGAGGAAAAAGATATCACAAAACAAGAACACAAAAGTTAGTATCAATAAAAATATTTGACATATGTCACTGTGCTCTTGCGCTTGGGATTCTCAAGTGTGTCTATGCACGGCCGTGTAATGTGGCCCTATATTAATGCATACTTTGGAAATGCATGACCTGAATGGTGCAAAAGACAGGGTTGTGCAAGGAGCACATGGTTGTCGCTCGTTTGAGGCTTTCGATGTTATTTGCGGAGGTTGATGCCGACCTTGGTGAAGGTATCCATTGAGTCTCGAACCGATGTAATCCTCCTTATTGGAGTTCATTTTAGAACATCATTTGGCACTGTAGAGGTCACTTCAGGCGTCTTCCTCTTGGGATGCTTTCTGAACTGTGGTATCCAGTGTGGTTGGCGCTTTGGTTCGGTGGAGGCTACTTGTACTTTTGGCTTCCAAACCCATATCCTTTTTGCATGTTTTGCTACTAATGTTGAAGAGCTGATTTGATCTTCCTTTGGTCTCTGTACGTGGTTTTTACCTTTTTCTCCTTTTGGCTTCTTTGTTGAGACCTTTCGCATGTGGGAGAACATAGGTTGTTGTGGATGTAGGAGCTTCTTAGGTACCCACATCTGTAATCGTCCTTGTTGAGCTGCAGCTAACTTCTTAGGCACCCAAACTTGTTGGATACCTTTGATTGAGCTTGTCTGAGCTGCTTCCTTCGTCTTCTGGCCTGGTTGACTTGCCTGGATGGGCTTTGTGGGGAGAAGGCTGGTGGTTGCTCTCCTTTGCGTACCCATATCTGCTTCATGCTTGGAACTGCTTTCTTATCGAATGGTGTCTTTCTATTTGATGTAGCAGTTGTCGTGAATGGTTGTGTTTGCTTGTGTGGTGGACTCACTACTGTGGCTACTTGATTCTTTGGAGAAGAAGAAAGATCCTCCCGCCTTCGAACCTGGTCTTCCACGATTGACTCCTTCTGCATCATAGAGCTTTTGACACATACAACATCTTCTTTCATATGATTAGTCTTGGAAGAACTAAGAGAGTGTTTGGTGCCATGATCTAGGAGCATGCAGTTCTCTAATTCTAATGTAATGCATTGTTCATGTACCCAAACTTGAAGAATTTGACTTCTTAGGTTTAAGTTAACTGCATGGTCATAGATCCAATCTTGACCCAAGACAAGTGGTTCTGTAAGGTTCTCATCTTGACATACTAGCACTTTGACTTTCATCGGAACATCTTGAAGGTAGATGGGAAGTTCCACCTCGCCCAAACAAGGGGTTTCCACACCTCCCAATCCTATGAGATAAGCTTCTATGGGATTGATGTTCAACTGCAAGTCTTGGCAGTAGGAAAGTCTAACTGCACTACTTGCTGCACCTGAGTCAATCAATGCTTTCACTGTCCTTGCACCCTTCCCTTGTCCTATCTCTATGGTCACAAAGGGTCTTCGGTCAATGACTTGAGAAGTCGCTATACCTGACTTTTGGCACATATCCATGTGATATTTTGGGGCTTTTGAGTTGACATCTAGGCCTAATCGCCTTAACTTATTTCGCCTAATACGCTCTCTGGCCTCTGCCTGTGCTTCTTCTCTCACTCTTAACTCTTCTTCTTTTCGTTTCTTAGCAGTGTTGAGTCTCATTAGCATGTCCTCTGTAAAAGGTTCTTGATATAACTTGACTCTACAACCACTAGTATAGTTTTGCAAGATATCACCTTCTAAAGTAGCCAATTGAACCGCGCCGCTAGTGGAAATTCTGTTAGTGATCATGGGTCCATATCCTCGTTTTTCCAACTTACGGGCATGTTGTTTTAGTGTGTAAACCAACACTAGATCTCCCTCTTTCAGTCCCTTATCCTTAATGTGTGCATCGAAGTATGCCTTTTGCCTTTTCTTTGCAGCGTAGATGCCTGCAGCCGCTCATAGCCTTGTCTCACCTAAGCATTCTAGATCAAAGATCCTAGATCACAATTCATGTCCATTCCACTCATGCTCTTGTGCTACTTTTAAAGCAGAGATTAAGAAATCCAGTGGTAGCACCGCATTCTATCCAAAGACCATCTGAAACGTGGTGGCATTGAGTACCGTTTTGTAGGCAACTCAGTAAGCCCAAACAGCATGATGAAGTTGTTTGTCCCAATCAGAGCATTTATGATTTACCAATTTTGTCAATACATTACAAAGGATCTTATTGGTACTCTCGGCTTGTCCGTTAGCTTGTGGGTGATAGGGGGTAGACTTCTTATGTATCACCAAGAATTCTTGGAGAAGATTTTCAATGACTTCATTCAAGAAGTGTGTGCCTCTATCGCTCACCAACTCTATTGGTAGTCCATATCTCGTGAACACATTCTCGAATAAGAACTTAGCCGTAGTCTGAGCATCATTCTTTGTTGTGGCTTTCACTTCTACCCACTTTGTAAGGTAATCTGTGGCTACAATAATATATTCTGCATGGGAGTTTCTAGTTGGGGGGTTAATAGGACCTATGAAGTCTATGCCCCACTTCGAAAATGCACGCCCTCCCATCATTGGCCTCAAAGGCATCTCGTCTTTTCTAACTGGATATTGTGCACGTTGGCATGTGTTACATTTCTTCACATAGGTATGTGCATCCATATGAAGAGTGGGCCACCAAAGTCTTGAGAATAGAATGGTCTTGCTCACTCGGTCAGGACCAAAATGTCCACTTGCAACACCACTGTGTGCAGTCTCTAAGACCTTTAAATAGTCTGATTCATGAACGCACAGTCTTAAGTAACCATCTTTGCCTCTTCAGTATAGGTTCTCTCCTACTAAGGCATAGCCTTGAGCCTCTTGCTCCATGCTTCGTTTTCTTGCTAGATTGGCCTCTTTGGGTAATCTTCCCGATCTCATAAACTCTACCAATGGAGCACTCCAATCTGGAATTAATGATACTTGATAAAGGATCGCATGCTCCACTGGTGGTCGCTCTCTGCACATTGGACAATTCTTGATCCACTCCTGTATTGCTTTGTCCGTGCTAGGCCAATACACTCCTAAACGTTTCAAATTCTGCAATGTTCGTTGTTTAGAATAGTGATTTCCTAGCATTCCTTCATGGGCTTGTTGCAACCAACTACTATGTTCATCGTCCGCAACACAACAAGCTAATACACCCTCAGTATCTTGTTTGTACATGCTTCCTGCTAATATGTGATATTTTTGTGATTTTACAATTTCTTCTTGTGATGTTTTCACATTCTTATTTGCATTGGTTTCCCAATACTGGTTGTGGTCTATATTGTGCCTGATATAGCTGTTGTGGTCTATAATATGGTTGTTGGTATTGGTTTTGATACCTACCTGGTTGGTAAGGTTGTTGATAATTCTGTCTAACAGCCTGCCTATTATAGGGACAATCTTGAGCCGTGTGGTTCGTATATTTTCTCTCAATAGTGCAATATGGAGCATTCCTTTCTCTCATGTTCTGGTTGTGCAACGGACATACATTAGCCATGTGGTTTCCACCGCAAGTATAACACCGATTCAATGGAGTGACTCTCTGTGTTTGTTTATTTTGGACTCCCAGCTTCTTGGCAACTTGCTCAGCTATCTCCTCTATTTCCGTGGAGATTTTCGAAGTATGACTAGTAGAACTATCAGAATCCTTATAGAGTTTGGACAATCCTAACTCCTCACCCAAGTTATCTTCTATGTCAATGCACGTCGGCACACACTCTTCTATGGATCTAGGCTCTTTCAAGTACACATATGATCTTAACTTTGTGCTCAGTAAGCCATCTATGAACAAAGCCACTTGTTTGGCTGGTGTGGGTAACTCTGGAGTAGGGCATCTTTCTAGGTACTGTCTAAACCTTCTACCTGCTAGTCGCACTGTTTCTTGGGGTGTCTACTTAAAACTGTGGATCAAAGATGATGTGTTATGCCTGATACCACTCTTGGAAAATTCTACAATGAATTCTTCTAGCAGTTGACCTATATCGCGATAGTTGCGACTACTCAGTGGTTGAAACCAAGCTAAGGCAGTGCCCTTAAGAGTCAGACCAAATGCCTCGTACTGGGTGCACAAATCCTCAACATGTTCAGCTCTTAACACTTGTTTGAACTAGGCCACATGATCATAAGGATCTCCTGACCCGTCAAAATAATTCTTCATTGCCTTGATCACTTGAGTGGGTCTAAGGGTTCTTGGGTGCTCTCGGGGTCTAGGCAATGGAAAATCCTATTCATCTCTTTGTCGCCTATGTGCTTGATGTCTCTCTCTTTCAGGTCTTTCATTTTCAAATCCTGACCTATTCCTACCCACGGTGTGTGCAAAACTTACCTCAGGTCTCTCTCTAGTTCTTTCTCTCTAGGCTTCATGAGCTTGGGATGATCCTACTCCTTGGAGGCCATGGGAAACATTGGATCTTGGTGGAGGGAAAATCAATTCACTCTTCCAAGTATATGCATGTCTATCATGTTCTGTTACCAAGAAAATTTTCTCTGACGTGTTATCTAGGTAGACAACTTTGCCTGGTATCTCTGGGTCCTTGAACTCGTAGATGATGACTATGCCCAATTGGCTAGGTTGATCTGGCTTTAATCTCCAAAAGGCTTCCTCTGTTTCTCTATTCAAAAATAGTTCTATGCTTTTGTTGTCTTGAGGGATCCAATCTGGAGTGATTACTCTGGTCAACACTGACTTGCCTCTAGGAGTCTGGGGTCCTTGTCCTACATTTCCTTGTTCTAGGTCTCCTATCTCATTCTCATGAATGATATTTCCAAACTCATCGGTCCTATCTGGTTGGTTGGTAACCACATACATGGTTCCTTCCTTATCAATGGATGGACCCTCTTCGAACTTGACCACCGGGTGTTCAACTCCAAAGGATTGATCTGGATTTTTGAGTTGGACCACTGATCGCCTCAGGCCATCCTCATAGATGCGAGCACCTAATCGGTTGGTCCAAATATATTCCAACTGTGTCTTATAGGGACCTTCTGGTGTTTGTAGATGGGCAGTCCCTGAGCCACCTATAGGTTTCCCCATGCTAAAAGACATTTCTGAATCACTTGTGTCTGAACTTAGTCTGTAAGGATGACCTCTTAGTTGTTGCGCCCAAGACTTAGTTGTATGGTTGACACTAGCCTCAGAAGATCTAATGCTTTGTTTATCCTTGCCTAGGTGTCTACCAGACCTCAGGTTCATAAGCTTTGGCTAAGAGTCCAAAATTTTCCCCTTGGTATGGTTCAAAAATCCTTTGGAGTCCCCTTGGGTTCCAGGTCCCACTTGAAGGTCAACTTCAAATTATCCTATCTGAAAATCAACGCGTTTCCAACGAGCTATAGAGCTCAAAAAATGGACTTTGGATGAAAAAGTTATGTCAAATCAAGCTCCTGGGGGTCAAAACAGGCAAACAGGACCTTTTGGAAAAAGTCACGATTTTGTGAAATTCAAGAGAATCACGATTTTGTACCTTGAGAATCGTGTTTTCACAAAATCGTGTTTTGAAAATTGCGATTTTGAGCAGAAAATCGTGTTTTGAAAATCGCGATGTTGAGCACAGAATCGTGTTTTTGAAAATCGCGATTTTGAGCTTTGAGAATCGTGTTTTCACAAAATCGTGTTTTTTGAAAATCGTGTTTTGAAAATCGTGATTTTGAGCAGAGAATCGTGTTTTTTGAAAATCGCGATTTTGATCCTTGAGAATCGTGTTTTCACAAAATCGTGTTTTTTGAAAATCGTGTTTTGAAAATCGCGATTTTGAGCAGAGAATCGTGTTTTTTGAAAATCGCGATTTTTGAGCAGAAAATCGTGTTTTCACAGAATCGCCTTTTTCACAAAATCGTGTTTTTTTGCTGAAAATCATGATTTGTGAGAATCGCGATTTTGAGCACAACCACAGAATCGTGATTCTGAGAATGACCACAAAATCGTGATTCTTTCAGCAAGCTTTTAGGCAGGAAACAGAAAATCGTGATTTTTCAAAAATATTTGAATTTTCATAGAATCGCGATTTTCATCACAGAATCGTGTTTTTTGGCAGGAAATTCAAATTTCTGAGCACCGATAATGGCGAGCTCCGTATGAGCAGAAAATCATGAAAAAATACAGCGCTTGCTCTCCCTTGCACCTCCTAACTCCTTCCTACACAATAATGCATAAAAAATGGTATGAAAGTGGTGAAAATGCACTAAAAATCAGAAATTTCTATGAAGAAGAAGATGGAAGAAGATGGAGATGGTGATGATAATGAAGATAAAGAGGAAAAAACAAAAAATGAACTGAAATGACAGTTCTTTTACCTTCCAACATCGCAAATCTACGATATTACCATCACAACGCTGTCGGCGCGAAAGTCACGGTCGGTGGATCAGGGCGACCGCCAAAAAATAACGGCGCATGCAGGGTGCTTGGAGCAACTCAGGTACGATGAGAACTCAAAGAGAATGTTAGTACAGTTTTTGCAAAGCAAAATAAACTCAACAAAATTGGAACAACTTGTCATACATTACAACAAATCTCAATAAACATTATGCAATCCAATTATATATCATTCAAGTAACCTTTAAAGAGAGTAGGCCTTTATTCTCATATATGTGAACTCAAAATATATCAAACATCAAGTTAAGCATGTAATGCACATCAAATGGAAGTAATATAAACATGAATTCTCATCAAAGCTAGACATAAAGTCTCTATGACATATTGCATTTTTGATGATTTAGCTTGGAATGAACTCAATGTACGGAGTTTTTCGGAACTCTAATTAGTCAATGAAATCGAGCTTAAGTGCCAAAGTTAATGAGTTCTTCCCGTTATTGGAATATCCAACATATACTATAAATTAGTTGTGACTTCACATATGCTGCCATGACAAAACAATATAAAATTAGACGTTCAACTTTAAGAAAATGATTTTTCTTCATCAAGAATGGAATCAAATGGATTCGTACACAGTGGAATTAGAACTCAGAACAAATGCGAGAATCCATTTGAAATCTATTATATGCGCAGTAGATCACATTCAAATAACTCATGATAACAACTTCAAGATGTAATCTATGCTTTCTGTCTTCAGCTTACAAAATTTTCATCAACATTCAGCGCATAACCGTCAGTGCAAAAGTAATGCAGAGTCAGCAATAGTAATTCTTCAGAGCATAGTCAGAAAAACTATCATCTCTGGGCTCAGCCGTCAAATAAGCGCTCTTATTAGTTAATCTTCAGAAAATTGTCGCACCTAGTTGTCATCTGGAAGTATGGAACAACAATCATTCAATCAAGGAACGCATAAAGAATCCTTACCCTCTGATCTTTTGGTTCTTAAATAGTGACGAAGAATAGAAGGAACTCTAAGACAATATATAGATATATCTACATACACAATATATTTCTTGAAGTCAAAAGTCAACAAAATTTTAGAAGCTCAGAACCTTCAGCGTGCATAAAGCGCTATTCCTGCTAGGCACCCAACACCTGTGCGATTCCTGAGAGTACCCGCAACTGAGCGATGCTTAAATTTCCTCTCTCTTGGTCCCTCACAACAGCAGCCTTCCGAGATTAAGAAGTGAAAGCTCTTCTCTTGATTAGTACCTCTTCTCTGGATATGATATTGAGCCACAAGAAACCGTGTTATCAGAATGTCAGATATACACGCGAACGTCCGTGTTATCAGAATGTCAGATATACACGCGAACGTCAGATGGTCAGAACATCATCATTTTTTATGTTCACTGTCATCAACGTCTGTTGAATATCTTTTCCGCCAAGCAATCTCTTCTCGATATATTCAAAAGCTGTCGGACATAGCGACGGAGATCAAGCACTCAGAATTGGTTTCATCAGATATGGCATCACAAAAATTCATCCGATATTTGCGATCTCAGATTATACACCCTCTGTGTATTGCCGAAAACAAAATCTAACTGTTGGACTCCTTCATCCTCCTGTGCATCGTTGCTCGCAAACTGCCAGAATAAAAAACATGAAGCGGCCTTCCGCAGTAGATCATATGAATTCAATATGCAAGAATAATACACAAGTTGGCCTCCCTTCTCCTCTGTCGAATTTTGTCTGATGCTTCTTCCCCTTGCTAATAATATTGATCAGGCCCCCCCCTATGATCAACGTGGGTCCTCCTCAGAGATTGATGGTCTGCCAAATAAGCGATATGGGAAACGTTAAGCGTTGGCCTCCCTTTGTGTCTGTCTGCACCTTCATTTATGCCTCCTTTTCCGACTCCCCTTCATGCAAAGCTCCACTTCTTTTCTTGAGTTAGCCATCTGTGATTCACTCGATTCCTCCTCTGCGATGTGCTTGCATGCCTCCTTTTCTTGCCAGTCATCGCTTGTTTTGCATGACATGACTCCCCACATCGTGAGTTGTCAGAGCCATCCGTTTCTAGTCTCTTTCTCACTATAAGTAGCAATCAAAGAACTCCCGCTGGCATCGCAAAAAGCTCATTCCAAATTTTATGGAAAAGTTTCATAAAAAATACCGATTGCCATTTTTTTCTAATGAATTGTTAAAATCATTTAAATAATATCTCCTCTTTTGCATGCGAGGTATTTCAGAAGTAAAAAGCTCTTATCATTTGAGCTAACATTAATCATGAACAAAACTCCTTGCACTTGTCTTACCCTCTTGTTTCTTCAAACTCTCAAAACTCTACTCTTCATCATAAGCATCCCCCATCTCTGCTCTTGGAATCCAATGTTCTCCAAAGGCATAAGGATCCTAAATGTAATTCTGCATAAAATTACGACATTGCTTATGGATACATGCCACATAATTCTCCTAATTCCTTCCTTCAGTCCACTTGCTTGCTTCTGCACTTCACTCCGATAGCCGCATCAGCAATGGATGAGCAAGAAAGTGTGTTGGTTTGTAGCATGTAAAGGCAAAAGTAGAGATGAGAATCTCTACGACACTCACCCCCACCAAACCTGTGCATCCTCCGGATGCACCAAATAAGACCTGCATATTGATGATCAACTTCATAGCATGTGCATGGGTTAAAAAATTAAAGTGCCTTATGCACGGCTGTGTAATTAGCCCTATCAATGCATACTTTAAAATGCATGTATAAAATTAATGGTGCAATCAATAAGAAAAATAGCTTCTGATGACGAGGTTGGTGCACTCTCTCTCATACATAGCAATGTGATTATACATTCATCCTTACAGTCACTCGTATGTGCATGGGTATAGATCAGATCGTGCCGAGATGCATGGTCATGTAGTGTGACCCTAATACATGCATATTTTATGTGCATTTTCAAAATTATGGTGCATAAGAGGTAAGAGCTTTTGATGAAGAGGTTTTCTATCTCCTATACTTAGAACTTTCTCACAGATTTCATAATGCATTTTACAATTTGATAATGATGCAAATGAACGTGCACCTAAGGGCAAAACTCAATATGTGTTCATACATAATTTAATGCATACTTGAAATGCACGCTTAAATAAAATGGTGCAAAACTGGAAGTAAAAGGTTTTCTTATTCTACTCTTGAAGAAAATCTTGGTTGTCCATCAATTCCCATTCTTCATATTGAACCTGAAAAATATCTTGAAAACAAACTCGTGAAAAAACATAAGTATTAGCACATTTAAACCAAATTTTTCAATTCAAAACTTCTAGATAATTCATCTGTAAAACCCCCAAAGTAACATTAAGTCAAATTTTGTAGCTTCCATCAATTTGTCTTTTCTTGCTTGACCTGCATTAAACCACTCAAAACATTGATTAGAAAAGCAATATTTAAATCATTCATGAAATTCATAATTTTAATTTTGTAAAACAATTCCGATATAAATACCTTTTTGATAAGGAAGTAGGTTATAACTCCCATTCATAATTATCTTTTGATGAGGGAGAGATACAACTCCCATATAAATACCTTTTTGTTGAGGAAGTAGGTTGTAACTCCCATATAAATACCAGTCATGGATAAAAAACATTCAATAAACAATCATAAACTTGATCATAACATATCCTCTTATCAATTTGGCTTCTTGTACCAGTTTTGTCAAAATAACTTGTCAAACGCATTAGTAAGAAACAATAATTTTAACACAAAACATCAAAAATTTCTTGCATACATAACTCATTCTTCCTTTTAATGGTTTTTGTTGACTTCGTCATGTTTTGTGTAACTTGATTGATAATTTTTGCAAAAATTTCTTGTTCTTTCTCATTAGAATTTGTCTCATTGTTTGCATTCTCATGTGCATTACTTAGTTGTTTAGTTTTCTCAATTTTTCCTTTAGTATTAGATTGATTGTCAGTTTCAAGATTCACTTGTTCTTCCATCTTTTCACTTTTCTCTTCTTCAAGTGTTTGATCATTCAGTAAAGATTTTTGCTCAATTAATATATTATGAAAATCTTTTGTTTTTTCTGGTTTCTCATAAGTTGTTCTCTCATGTTCTTGCTTATCATTTAGCTTAATATCTTGCATCATCAATTCAACTTGTGGATTATCCATCATAATATTGTCTTGATCATTAGATTTTGTGGTATTTTCACGTTTTACTCTCCAGTGTTTTTTTACTTGTTTGTTTGATCTTGATCGGACTTGTTTTTGTTCAAAATAATTTACCATCCCACCTCTACCTAAGTTTAAATGCAAAGGATTGTGTTTGTTTTCTAATACCAAATGTTGCCTACATGCTTTCTCATAAGCCAGACAATTCCTATAACTATGACCTAGTTGGTCACACCAGAAGCACCTTACAGTTCTCTTTGGTCTTTGATATAATGCCCTAGGATCAAATCTTCGATAATCGGGTAAAGGGTTTTGGTACATAGATCTACTTTGAACTTGTACTTGATATTTATCTTTGCATTTACATGTAGCACTATCTTGTATTTGATTGTTTAGTCTTGCAATGTTCTCGTTTAAACTTGTAATTTCCTGACCTATAGTTTTGAAGGAAGAGATTACTTTTACATGATTTGCCAATGTTTCCATCTGTTCAGTTAAATTTGAAAGGTCGTAATGAAGCATTCCTTCTAAGTTCCTAAACTCGTGATCGAATTGAGTATCTATTGACTTAAGATTCGCATTAAAATCAGATACTACTGTAGTTAAAATTGAAATAAACGAGTTTAAGGACTCAAACTTGGAATTAAGCTTTAAATCTATAGATGAAATTAATCGTGCTTCCATATCATGCAGAAGATTCTCTACATTAGATGTCATTTTCATTTAATTATGTGCAAGCAAAAAGAATCCAAATATAAATACCTGGAATCTGAATCGAAGAAGAGGCTTAAAGAGTGACTTGTGTATAAGTTTATACAATTTTTAATAGAATCAAAATCTAATACATCAATTGCTAATGGATGATTGTGCAAACGTTCTTGCTTCTAATGTCGATGAAAAGGGGTGGCGAGATGAGGATAGCTACTTGCCACTCTTCGTGGAGGCGCTCAGTTCCCTAGGGAACAGCCCTCAACACCTAGAAGAGTGCAAGGATTCAAAGACAAAGCCACTGCTCCCACGGATGAAGAAGCTTCTGCAATCCAACCTGTCGATATCATGTATGCACATGCACGAAAAATTTAAATTTTATACCTGAGCTGCAAGGCCGTTTGTTCACGTCGGGTTCACCAATATCGGCGTGAAAGTCACGGTCGGTGGATCAGAGCGATCGCCAAAAAATAACGGTGCACGCAGGGTGCTTGGAGCAACTCAGGTACGATGAGAACTCAAAGAGAATGTTAGTACAGTTTTTGCAAAGCAAAATAAACTCAACAAAATTGGAACAACTTGTCATACATTACAACAAATCTCAATAAACATTATGCAATCCAATTATATATCATTCAAGTAACCTTTAAAGAGAGTAGGCCTTTATTCTCATATATGTGAACTCAAACTATATCAAACATCAAGTTAAGCATGTAATGCACATCAAATGGAAGTAATATAAACATGAATTCTCATCAAAGCTAGACATAAAGTCTCTATGACATATTGCATTTTTGATGATTTAGCTTGGAATGAACTCAATGTACGGAGTTTTTCGGAACTCTAATTAGTCAATGAAATCGAGCTTAAGTGCCAAAGTTAATGAGTTCTTCCCGTTATTGGAATATCCAACATATACTATAAATTAGTTGTGACTTCACATATGCTGCCATGACAAAACAATATAAAATTAGACGTTCAACTTTAAGAAAATGATTTTTCTTCATCAAGAATGGAATCAAATGGATTCGTACACAATGGAATTAGAACTTAGAACGAATGCGAGAATCCATTTGAAATCTATTATATGCGCAGTAGATCACATTCAAATAACTCATGATAACAACTTCAAGATGTAATCTATGCTTTCTGTCTTCAACTTACAAAATTTTCATCAACATTCAGCGCATAACCGTCAGTGTAAAAGTAATGCAGAGTCAGCAATAGTAATTCTTCAGAGCATAGTCAGAAAAACTATCATCTCTGGGCTCAGCCGTCAAATAAGCGCTCTTATTAGTTAATCTTCAGAAAATTGTCGCACCTAGTTGTCATCTGGAAGTATGGAACAACAATCATTCAATCAAGGAACGCATAAAGAATCCTTACCCTCTGATCTTTTGGTTCTTAAATAGTGACGAAGAATAGAAGGAACTCTAAGACAATATATAGATATATCTACATACACAATATATTTCTTGAAGTCAAAAGTCAACAAAATTTTAGAAGCTCAGAACCTTCAGCGTGCATAAAGCGCTATTCCTGCTAGGCACCCAACACCTGTGCGATTCCTGAGAGTACCCGCAACTGAGCGATGCTTAAATTTCCTCTCTCCTGGTCCCTCACAACAGCAGCCTTCCGAGATTAAGAAGTGAAAGCTCTTCTCTTGATTAGTACCTCTTCTCTGGATATGATATTGAGCCACAAGAAACCGTGTTATCAGAATGTCAGATATACACGCGAACGTCAGATGGTCAGAACATCATCATTTTTTATGTTCACTGTCATCAACGTCTGTTGAATATCTTTTCCGCCAAGCAATCTCTTCTCGATATATTCAAAAGCTGTCGGACATAGCGACGGAGATCAAGCACTCAGAATTGGTTTCATTAGATATGGCATCACAAAAATTCATCCGATATTTGCGATCTCAGATTATACACCCTCTGTGTATTGCCGAAAACAAAATCTAACTGTTGGACTCCTTCATCCTCCTGTGCATCGTTGCTCGCAAACTGCCAGAATAAAAAACATGAAGCGGCCTTCCGCAGCAGATCATATGAATTCAATATGCAAGAATAATACACAAGTTGGCCTCCCTTCTCCTCTGTCGAATTCTGTCTGATGCTTCTTCCCCTTGCTAATAATATTGATCAGGCCCCCCCCTATGATCAACGTGGGTCCCCCTCAGAGATTGATGATCTGCCAAATAATCGATATGGAAAACGTTAAGCGTTGGCCTCCCTTTGTGTCTGTCTGCACCTTCATTTATGCCTCCTCTTCCGACTCCCCTTCATGCAAAGCTCCACTTCTTTTCTTGAGTTATCCATCTGTGATTCACTCGATTCCTCCTCTGCGATGTGCTTGCATGCCTCCTTTTCTTGCCAGTCATCGCTTGTTTTGCATGACATGACTCCCCACATCGTGAGTTGTCAGAGCCATCCGTTTCTAGTCTCTTTCTCACTATAAGTAGCAATCAAAGAACTCCCGCTGGGATCGCAAAAAGCTCATTCCAAATTTTATGGAAAAGTTTCATAAAAAATACCGATTGCCATTTTTTTCTAATGAATTGTTAAAATCATTTAAATAATATCTCCTCTTTTGCATGCGAGGTATTTCAGAAGTAAAAAGCTCTTATCATTTGAGCTAACATTAATCATGAACAAAACTCCTTGCACTTGTCTTACCCTCTTGTTTCTTCAAACTCTCAAAACTCTACTCTTCATCATAAGCATCCCCCATCTCTGCTCTTGGAATCCAATGTTCTCCAAAGGCATAAGGATCCTAAATGTAATTCTGCATAAAATTACGACATTGCTTATGGATACATGCCACATAATTCTCCTAATTCCTTCCTTCAGTCCACTTGCTTGCTTCTGCACTTCACTCCAATAGCCGCATCAGCAATGGATGAGCAAGAAAGTGTGTTGGTTTGTAGCATGTAAAGGCAAAAGTAGAGATGAGAATCTCTACGACAACGCTCGTCCTCGAAGCTCTCTCCCCGGCAACGGTGCCAAAATTTGGTGTAGCTCAAGCGTAAGCACCACCTCCTTTACTTGTCAATCCGCGGAGACGTGAGGACCGGTATGAAGACCACGAGCAAGGGAAGGCACAAGTGCGTGAGCGAAAGCACATAAACCTGCACACACATACACACACACGCGCACAATGTAAGATCCAAGAGAGGAACAATGGAAAGCTTCGATTGCAAAAGAGTTCTCTTACAAAAGCTCTATTCTCTAACAAGCTACCCCCAAAAGTGAGCTTTCTAGCTCTTTTTATAGTTTTTTGACTAGTTTTGGCCCTGTCCAGACCTAGTGTCCGGCCTAGTTAAAAATTAGGTTACAGGGCTTATTTGAGGGCTCAAACAGAGTCTAAAAATTATGAAAATTGGTAGGATGATAGTTCTAATACTCCTCAAGCTCAAGGACTCCTCGGCTTGAACAAAATGGAGTTATAAAAATAGATAATGGTATTTACAATGGTTTTTAGTGATGAAAATCACTATTTGTGTAGGGGATTCTTCTGAAAATTTGACATACACTTCTTGGAGCTCCCTACTTGCTCCCTTTCCTTGTGTGTCCACCTTTTGATGTGCTTCCATGCTTTGTCCTTGACTTTGAGCTTCAACACGGTGCAATGTTGTTTGGGTCCATCTGCTCACCTGGGGGACCATGCGAATGATAGCGTAGGTTTTCTAGTCGACTCCAATCAAAAGATCCATACTCTCTAACATGTGCAGTACAAATCCATCATTTTCGATAAATTTAATACTTGCACTGTGTGCAAGGACATGCGATTCTCTCTTCACGATCCAAAGAAGCCATCTGCTACACTATGGACATTTTAGAACATTTGTTTTTTATTAAACCTAAAAATCTAACTCTTAAAGACCTAAATACTTAAATACCTAAAAAAACTTAAAACCCTAGTTTTAAAACCCTAATCTATATTGCTATCCTATTTTATCTATATATTCGGATTTTTTCTTGATTGATCCTATTTTATATATATATTTATTTATTTATTCAAATTTTTTCCTCTTAATTAAGTTATATGTATGCCTAAACCCTAAAACCCTAATTTTAAAGATCTAGACCTAAATTATGTATATTTCTATACACATGTGTATATACATGTATATATGTATTATATGTGTATGTGTATGTGTGTATATATGTTATGTACGTGTTAAAACCCTAAAACCCTAATCCAAATGACCTAGAACTAAAACATGTATATATATGTATGCATGTGTATATATATGTGTATATGTATATATATGTGAATATAGATAGGTATATTCACTCTATTTAAAATTATTAAATTTAAACCTATTTTTATATATTTAATCATATATATTTCATTTATTTATTTAAAATACTAGTTCTTATCATATTTTAGTATCTATATAATTATCCTACCTTATATATATATTTATTTATATATTCAGATTTTTTCTTTACTTTATTATATTCAATTATATATATTTAATTAAATTATTTAAAACACTAATTCTTTTTATATTTATTTATGTATATAATTATCTTATTTTATATATATATTTATTTATATAGTCAGATTTTTTTCTTACGTAATCCTATTTTTATATATTTAATTTTATATATTTAATTATAAATATTTAATTAAATTATTTAAAACATTAGTTCTTTTTATATTTATTTATGTATATAATTATCTTATTTTATTTATATATTCAGATTTTTTTTCCTTACGTACTCCTATTTTTGTATATTTAATTTTAATATATTTAATTAAATTATTTAAAACACTAGTTCTTTTTATATTTATTTATGTATATAATTATCTTATTATATATATATATTTATTTATATATTCAGATTTTTTTCCTTACGTAATCCTATTTTTATATATTTAATTTTATATATTTAATTATATATATTTAATTAAATTATTTAAAACACTAGTTCTTTTTATATTTATTTATGTATATAATTATATTATTTTATATATATATTTATTTATATATTCATATTTTCTTCCTTACATAATCCTATTTTTATATATTTAATTTTATATATTTAATTATAAATATTTAATTAAATTATTTAAAACACTAGTTCTTTTTATATTTATTTATGTATATAATTATCTTATTTTTTTTATATATTTATTTATATATTCAGATTTTTTTCCTTACGTAATCCTATTTTTATATATTTAATTTTATATATTTAATCATATATATTTAATTAAAACCCTAATCTTAAAATTCTAGATCTGAAATACTAAACCCTAAAACCCTAATCCTAAATATGTAGACCTAAAATATGTATATTTCTGTATACATATGTATATACATGTATATATGTATTACATGTGCATGTGTATGTGTGCATATATCTTATGTAGGTGTTATAACTTTAAAACCCTAATCTTAAAGATTTAAATCTAAAATATGTATATTTTTGTATGCATGTGTATCTACATGTATGTATGTATTATATGTATATGTGTGTTTGTGTATATATGTAATCTACGTATTAAAATCCTAAAACCCTAATCCAAAAGACTTAGACTTAAATCTGAAATACTAAGCCCTAAAACCGTAATCTTAAATATGTAGACCTAAAATATGTATATTTCTGTATACATGTGTATATACATGTATATATGTATTACATGTGCATGTGTATGTGTGCATATATCTTATGTAGGTGTTATAATCGTAAAACCCTAATCTTAAAGATTTAAATCTAAAATATGTATATTTTTGTATGCATGTGTATCTACATGTATGTATGTATTATATGTATATGTGTGCTTGTGTATATATGTTATCTACGTATTAAAATCCTAAAACCCTAATCAGAAAGACTTAGACTTAAATCTGAAATACTAAACCCTAAAACCCTAATCTTAAATATCTAGACCTAAAATATGTATATTTCTGTATACATGTGTATATACATGTATATATGTATTACATGTGTATGTGTATGTGTGCATATATGTTATGTAGGTGTTATAACCCTAAAACCCTAATCTTAAAGATTTAAATCTAAAATATGTATATTTTTGTATGCATGTGTATCTACATGTATGTATGTATTATATGTATATGTGTGTTTGTGTATATATGTTATCTACATATTAAAATCCTAAAACCCTAATAAAAAAGACTTATATTTAAATATGAAATACTAAACCCTAAAACCCTAATCTTAAATATCTAGACCTAAAATATGTATATATCTGTATACATGTGTATATACATGTATATATGTATGACATGTGTATGTGTATGTGTGCATATATGTTATGTAGGTGTTATAATCCTAAAACCCTAATCTTAAAGATTTAAATCTAAAATATGTATATTTTGTATGCATGTGTATCTACATGTATGTATGTATTATATGTATATGTGTGTTTGTGTATATATATTATCTACGTATTAAAATCCTAAAACCCTAATCAGAAAGACTTATACTTAAATCTGAAATACTAAACCCTAAAACCCTAATCTTAAATGTCTAGACCTAGAATATGTATATTTTTGTATACATGTGCATATACATGTATATATGTATTATATGTGCATGTGTATGTGTGCATATATGTTTATGTAGGTGTTAAAACCCTAAAACCCTAATCTTAAATATTTAACACTAAAACCCTAATCCTATTTTTATATATTTGATGTAGAAAAAAAACTTCAAAATAAAAATAGGATTATATGTGTGTATGTATGCATGTGTGTATATATGTGTGTGTATGTATGCATGTGTACATGTGTGTGTGTGTATGTATACATGTGTATACATGTGTGTGTATGTGTATGTGTGTGTATGTAGGCATGCATGTGTGTGCATGTGTGTGCATGTGTGTGTACGTGTGTGTATGTATGCATGCATGTGTGTGTATGTGTGTGTATGTGTGTGTATGTGTGTGTATGTGTATGCATGTGTATACATGTGTGTGTATGTATACATGCATGTGTGTATATGTGTGTATGTATGCATGTGTGTATATATGTGTCTATGCATGCATGTCGGTATATGTGTGTGTATGTATGCATGCATGTGTGTATATGTGTGTATATATGCGTGTGTCTATGTATGTGTGTATATGTGTGTGTGTATGTGTATGTATGCATATGTGTATATATGTGTGTGTATGTATGTGTGTATGCATGTGTGTGTATGTATGCATGTGTGTAAATTTATGTGTGTGTGTATGCATGCATATGTGTATATGTGTGTGTGTATGTAAGCATGCATGTGTGTATAGGTGTGTGTATGTAAGCATGCATGTGTGTACATGTATGTGTGTATGTATGCATGTGTAAATTAATGTGTATCTTCCTCTCTCTCTCTCTCTCTCTCTCTCTCTCTCTCTCTCTCTCTCTCTCTCTCTCTCTCTCTCTCTCTCTCTCTCTCTCTCTCTCTCTCTCTCTCTCTCTCTATCAATAGCGAATAAAAGAATCACTTACAAGTATGTCCCTCTTTGAATCGTTGTCATCAAAGCGTAATGTAGGTCGTCTCTCGTCCAATTCCAAACAATCGACGCCAACGAACTTTTGCAAAATCAACGAAAAGAGAAATTAGAAACCTTAAAGCATAGAGAAACACAAATGCTAATAGTACTCGCAGCACTTACCAAGATGTGAGATCTAAGCCGAGAGAGAGTGTGTGTGTGTAGAGAGAGAGATCCGTGTGTGTGTGTGTGCACAAGACAATGCAGGTTCGCGCGTGCAAGTTTGACAGTAGACCGACAGTACTCAAACATGTGCAAAAATGTGAAGTTTTGCTCTCGGGTTCGCGGTATATTTAAAATTCGCGGCCGGTATAGGCGCCGGTATGGACATCGGTATACGCGTCGGTAGTTGCCAGTAAATTACCGACGCTCATACCGACGCCTATACTGACACTTATACCGACGCTTATACCGGTGGCTGCGGGCCACACCGACGATCCGTTTAAAACGGTCATACCGACGGTCACTTGACCGTCGGTATCTCTTAGTGAGATTTTCCGAGGGCTATACCGACGCCGACTATGACCGTCGGTATATGCAGCGTTGGTATGCCCCTCATATGTTGTAGTGCTCTAAACAAAATTCTCAAATTTTAAGATATTGTGGTTGACGTGCAAGTGGGGGATGTGGACATTCATGTATGAAGTGATCTCCTTGGCATCTTTAACAAGGTCCTCTAGGAGCCTATGGTCCACCTTTTTTATTTAGGTTCTAGGGTTGGGAATAGTGTACAACACATTTCCATAATCAAGTTACCAACTATATTGCTATGGTGGGGTCAAAAGAGACTCTTTATGTTCAAGAGACTCTTTAGAGTAGGTAGGGACATTTTTGCCATACGATGAGTCAAAACTATTCATGTTTGAATCATTCTCTATGGTTAGTGGGGAGAATGGTACCAAATCCCTATTTGGTTTTTCTTCTACTACAACATACTTGACGGATATTACATTGGTAGGGGGTGGAAATTTTTGACCTAGCATTGACTATGGTGTAGGTTTTGATTGTTGTTATTGGTATTGATTTGGATACCTATATGGTTGCCCATATGGCTACTTATAGGTTTTTCTGAGTGCCTACTTGTTGTAGGGATAATCTTCTTCCATATGGTTTGTGTACTTCCTCTCTATGGTGTAGTTGTATGAGCTCAAAGCTAAGGAATTCTAGTTTTGCATAGGAGAAGCATTGTCCATGTGGTCATTACTACATTTATAACAACGTTTAAAAGTCATGACCTTCTAGATTTGTCTACTGTGGAAGTTACCTCCTAGCTTCTCTGCCACTAATCCAACTAGTGCCTCAACTAAAGATGAAGCTTTTCGTGATGCTCATCGAGTATTTTGATCCTTTATACAACTTGGACAATTATAGCTCTTCTTCTAGGTTATCTTCTATATATATGCACATTCTCATACACTAGTCTAGGATGTTTTATTATTTTATGTACACGTATGATCTCAACTTTCCACTCAAGAGATCATGTAAATACAAAGACACGTGTTTGTCTTGTGTAGGTGTCTCTGGGACTGGACATCTCTCTACGTATTGTTTGAATCTTTGTCTCACTAACCTTACTATCGCCTAGGGGTTTTCTTAAAGCTATGGATCATCCATGATGTATTGTGCTTGATTCCACTCTTAGAGAACTCATTTATGAATGCTTGTGAGACATTTTGATAGTGCTTTTGGTGAAATGGATGAAACCATGCTAAGGTTTTACATGTCAAGGTTAGCAAAAAGCCTCATATTGAGTGAACAAGTCCTCCATTTTTTCTCTTCTCAACACCTTCTTGAATCTACTACATCGTCATAAGGATATCATGTGCCATCAAAGTAATTCTTCATGGTTTTAACCACCTACAAGGTTCTCAATGTTAACATTTGTTCTCTTTGTTTTCTACATTAGGACAATCCTAATAATCTATAAATTCCATTCTAGACAAAATACAATCATTTAAACATGTGTGGATCTTGATGTTGTCCATGCATCCTGATATGAGTAATTTTTTTGCACCCTGTCTAGATGGTGGCATTTCATTTCCTATTGGAATACTTTCTCTCTTGGAAATCTAAAGAGAGCACTAATACTTACATTCGACCACTAATATGCTACCTATAAATTCATAAATCAAACACATGTTTAAAGAACAAAGATATTTGCATCTTTACATACTAGATGATTAGCCAAGGCTTATAGCACATCTTTTGGTGTTTGAGTATGAGTAGTATATTCATGATGATCATGCTTAGAAATATGTTCATCTTCATTGTAGATTTCAAAATGATCTTGAATGACTACTCTCACTCTCTTTGGATCATGAATTGGCTCTATGTTACTTGAATGTATTGAGCCTCTTCTATGCGATTCATATCTTTGGGCCAATAAAATATTATGATCAAACTCTCCATAGTTCCACACGTGCTCTCTAAATATTCATCTCTTCCTTGCAATTTGGTAATTACAATTATTGCAAGGACATGCAATTTTGTAATACAATGGAATGTATATGGTTGAGATGTTTTTTTTCCATAATGAGATTTAAATTATGAACAATGAAACAATACAAGAATATTAGAGAGAACTATAAAAAAGGTTGATAAACTTTTTGTCACCTTCATGCATGGCCCACTTGTGTTGTCAAGGTAGCACTACATTGTACCCTCTGACTAAAATCCACAAGATTTCACAAATATAATTCTGGCCAAAAGATCACCCATGTGGGAAAATAATACAAGAATATAGAAGTATTACATGAATTCGCACAATCGAGAGTGATAGGTATGGATAACTGGACTACACAAGGTACTTGAGACCATAAATATGAAATAAGATATTTGAATTAGAAGAACTTCCTTGAGTGATATGAACTAGATACAAGAAATAACTAGAAAAGATCTAATACTTCGAGATTACAAGAGGACAAGAGTAGATTTCCAAAAACTAGAATAGCACTACAAGGAATATGGGGGCATAGCGACTTAATGTGACACATTTTTGTCGCTACATGATCGTGCATTTTGTCGGACTGTGCGTCGAGTGCACACCATCATCTAAACAACATCAATCTTGAAGTTATTTTTTATGCTCCTAGGGATGTACACGAAAGCATCACTAATTGAGTGTTGCTTATACAACTTATACTTGAGCATTGCATATGTGATGCTTAGTTGCATCGCATAAGTGACCCAGCTGAGCATCGCTTAGGTGATGCTTTTCATGATCGCTTACACGATGCTATTACATCACTTATGCAACAGTGATGTTTGATCAAAATTTTAAAAAAAATGTTGGATCACTCTTCGATTGTCATTTTATGCGCATCTGATCAAAGAGATCTCCAACGTTCAAACCTACGTTGTGCTTACAAGCTACAACAAACTCTTTCTAGATCTCTCTCTCTCTCTCTCTCTCTCTCTCTCTCTCTCTCTCTCTCTCTCTCTCTCTCTCTCTCTCTCTCTCTCTCTCTCTCTCTCTCTCTCTCTCTCTCTCTCTATCTATCTATCTATATATATATATATATATTTCAGGTTATTCAAGAAGTTCACCAAACATAAAATATGTCTAGTTCATGTAAGTACTCATTGTTTGTATATCATTTAAATTGTTTTATTTTCATTAATTAACATACTCACACTTACTCATTCATATGCACATATACACAAATACATGAACATGCACGCTCACACATATACACACACATACACATGCACATACACACACACATACACACACATATGCACACACATACACATACACACATACATGCACATACACTTACACATACACACACATACACATGCATATACACATATGCATATGCACAAACATATCTACAAACACATAAAAGTACATGCATGCATGCATTATTCTATATTATACACATACACATGGATGCGAATGGAGATGCATGCACATGCACATGCACATGCACACACACACACACATATATATATATATATATATGTGTGTGTGTGTGTATACACACATATACACTTACATACACCTACACATACAAATACATATACACACACATACACATGCACACACGTACACACATATACACACATACACTTACACATACACATGCACATACATGCATATACACACACATGCACATACACACACATGCACATATACACATATATGTACATACACATGTGCATACATACATATACACACACATACACATGCACATACACATGCACATACACATGCACATTCACACCCATAAACGCATACACTACACATACAAATGCACATACATACATATAAACACTCATACATATACACCTACACACATATACACACACATACACATGCATATATACCTACACATACACATACACACACATACATACACTTATACACATACACATACACATACACACACATACATACACTTATACACATACACATACACATACACACATATACACACATACACATACATATGCACATACACTCATGCACATACACATACACATACACATACACACATGCATATGCATAAAACATATCTACATGCACATATATACACACACAGATACATATATATATACATGCATATAGACACACTTACACAAATATAGATATAGACCTACATGTGCTACATATATACACACAAACACACATATAATATGAATTAATTATATAATTAAAGTAATAAATCACATGTTAAATGTAAACAATAATAAAAAATCATTGAAACAAGACTTTTCATTAATTAGTACCGTAGACACAATTCAAAAAAATAACTAGAATGAGAAAATATATAGATATGAAAAAATATGTATATCAATGTAAAATATAT
>CM035410.1:60098772-60451272 GCA_020310875.1 Ceratopteris richardii | reverse complement strand
TGTATGCATGAACCTAGTGTGTATGCATGAGAAATGTTAACATGTATGTAAGTGATGTATGCATGTATGTGAATGTATTAGCATAAGTGTGACTGTATGCATAAGAGTGATGAGGTGCATGAGTATAAGTATGCATGTGCATGATTGATGCATGCATAAGTAAATGAATTTACACATGAGAGAGTGAGTTTGCATGTATGAGAATGCATGAGCATGTTACATGTATGCATGACAAATTGAATGTATGTGCATACACACATATACTAAGAGTTGAAAGTAATAAGTGTGGTTTATGTTTTATAAAGTATACTTATGTTTTTTCTAATGATGTTTTCCATAACATTGAAGAAGATTGACAAGAATTGATGAATTGATGATTACTTACGAGCTTTTGATCCAAAGATATTGGAGCTGCTTATATGTTGCTTCCTCTACCTTTTCTAAATTACATTTTAAACTTAAATCTTGTATTAGACTTTTTCATCAAAGTATTTGTATAGGATTTTCATCAAAGTATTTGTATAGCTTTTATTTTATTTCTAAAGCAACATAGCAGTATTACTACTCAAAAGGTCTTTAGCATTATTACGAAAACAGATCATTTATCAATTGAAACTTTACATTATTTTTTATTTATGATGTCTACAAGCAATGTGTCTTCAAATGAATCTACTGAAGAAAATAACATACCTACATCTTTTATTTTAGAAACTTTATTGCCTCCACCTGTTGACAATATTGCGACTCAACCTAGAGAGAATGAAGCTAATGAAGAAGTAGAAGCAGAGGAAATTATTAAGGACTATATTACTAATGAATCTTTAATCTCCCCATCATATGATTATTATTTATATAGATTTCAAGCTTTGTTTTCAATTGCATCAACGTAGCTAATTTGGAAATCGAAGTGGACGAATTTATCAAAGATCGTATAACTAATGAAACATTAGTCTGGCATTCATATGAATACGGCCTTTCTAGGTATAGAACTGTGCAACCTTACAGACCATAGATTCTTAGGCTCATCTTAAATAGTTTGTTAACCATAGTTAATCACTTCTCACATACTGAAACACATCATACATCCTAGAGTATGCTACAAAACACCCTACGTGTAGACACATAGTGAGGCCATTGCAAGTCAAATCTGATCTGTGTTTGTCTCCATTCATACGGCTCGATAGATATGGTGAACCTGACGTCAAAAGTGAAGAGCATGTGCTTAGGATTCTTAGGTGTGTTTTCAGCTTTAATTAAAAAAGTTAACCTTTATATTCTTCTTGTTTGCAGGTGTGTGAAGAAAGGAGCTCCAACGACAAGTGAAGATATTGCTACTTCATACCCTTTTCCCTTGGTGTTGAGGGTTGTTCCCTAGGGGACTGAGCGCCTTCATGGGAAGAGGAGAATTCAAGACGGAGGAGCCTCAACACTTCTCCCCCCCTCCCCCCATCGACAAGAAGAACAGTTTGTATTTAGTTCATAATTTTAGAAGATTAAACTTCTCCCACAACAAACATAAAGGTAATAGTTATTAAGGTTCAGTTACATTTGCATAGAAAGTTTATATACATTACTTGCTTTCATAAAAGATTGTTTTCATTTCACATTACATTAGGAAAGAGTTTCATTTTCATTTGCACCAAAAGTTTACAAATATCACTTGCCTTTATAAACAAAAAGGATTGTTTTCATCTCATATTGCATTAGGCAAGAGTCATTTCACTTGCATTTTCAATTTATTAAATCAACATAAAAAGATTTTTTTGGGATTGCAATAGGAATGATAGCAATTGCATGTTAGATCATAAGGCTTTTTCAGAAAACAAAGGAAAGCTTTAAAATTGCAATAGAATTTAGTTTATTGCTGCACAAAAAGTTTGTTCTTCTAGAAGTTAGTTTTACTTTCTTCATTTAGTTAATTACTGCATTTCCTCTTCTCTTCTTTTTTTTTACTATTACGCAAAAACTCAAAAACAAAATAATTAAGAAAACTTATATAAAAATATCTAAAAATAGAATTTGCATTTAAAAAATTAAAGTAAATTTTGGGGTTAAAAACTCAAAAATTAGAAACAAAAACTATAAAACCAAAATATCAAGTCCAACTAGAGAAATTACAATCTCAAGACAAAGTAAAAAAAGTTGAAAATATATTGATAAAAGAAAATATTATTAGAAAAACCTAAGTTTTAGTAAAGTTAATATTTCTGGCTTTATCATCTAGAGATAGTTTTAAACAATTTAGGGAGCGATTAGAGCCCGCTATTAGAGAATTATTACTCCATTCTAGGCGCTATCAAGAATGCAATAAGGAGGAAATGTTTACAAATATGATGATAGAGAAACAAGGAACATGAACTGTACAAGCAATCCGGGTAAATTTATTGGGTTAAATACCATTGAGTACCTAGATGCATTTGAAGAGCAAGTGCAAATCCAGGGGTTACCTGATGACGTACTAGTAAAGTACTTTGGCCGTGTAGTCTCTGGATCCATACTAGAAAGCATTCAAGTACATGCTAGCACAACTTGGGAGATTTTTAGGAAAGAACTACACAAAACGTTTTATCTTGAGGATTTTAGTCAGCACAACCGAGAAGGATTTTTGAGATGGGTGAATTCTCTTAAGTCCAATGAGTCTCTAACTCATCTTCATGGTGAGCTCATGAGACGATTTTCCTAGCTTCCTAAGGAGGATAGAAATGCATTAAATCCTGACCTATTTATTCACTTCCTTAAGATATTGAGTCCAGAAGATAGAGCTGAAGTTGAGCGAAGAATAGAAGAGCTTGGTAAAATGTATGGTCTTACTGATGATCGGGAAAATGTGAAACATGAAATAGAGGTTGTAGCCCAAATAAAACAATGACAATCTATGTTATATGCAAAACCTAATTCTACTCAGCCTAGGGTTTTACCTACAACAGGGCAATCTGATATGCCAATGCCTGCGACTGTGGCAACGGCTAATGTTGTAGTTGCCCCTAAGGCTCATATTGAATTTCAATTAGATATTTTGTGTAAATGGAAAATGTAATGAATATGCAGGCATCTCTTTCCAAAGAGGTTGCTCAATTAAACAATAAAGTATATTCCATGAACTTGCATGAGCCTGGAGCTAGCAAGTGGCTTGGGCCAAGCAACTATGACAACACCCTATAGCCTGTTATGCTACAATATACTCCTCCTCAGCCATTTTATCTGCCGGTTCCACCTACTCAGTTCATTGCTCAGCCAGCCTTCCAGAGGAATACTAAAAGAAGAGGAACTGGCGGTAAAAGTGTGTTTGGTGTGACAATTAAGAACATGCAACATATGCCTGTGACGAGTTAAAGAGTGCGAAAGAAAATCAATTGGTAGTTGAGATTGATAGGAAATTATGTGACTTTAGATCACGACTTCCTTTAGTCGTTAATTGGGGCAAAGGAGGTATGAAGAAATTATATGAAAACTTAATGATTTCCAATGCAACTGCCAGTACTTCAGCTACTAGATTAGAGCCATCAAATGATAGGACTCTTTCTACTATAATCCAAAATCCTTATTCGATTGAGGTGCTAGTGAAAGCTAGAGATGAAATCATGTGCAACATTGCATGGAGATCTCATGTTGACCAAGCCTCTGTATATTCTCACATTGCCAATATTGAGGAGAAACATAGACGAGATGACATGCAAGATGATGTAGAAGAGGGAGATAGGAGAATGACAAGAAGAAAAACTAGAGAGATGAGAAGAATAATGAAAAAAGAGTACAATTTGAAGATACTATAAACTTGTCTCAGGAAGACAAAAAAAGAATAATCAGAGAAGGAAATATGAAATCAAAGGAAAATCAAAATACCCCAATGAAAGATGAAAAGAGGAAAACTGAAAATGAAAATAATCAAAATCAAAATACTAAAAATGAAAAAAAAAGATGAACAGAAGCAAGGTGAGGAAAAAGGAAAAAAGAAATGAAGGAGAGCTCCACGAGCAATGATGATCTCGGAGCTCGAGAAAAAGAATGATACTAGGGAGATCCTTAATGATATACTTCTTAAAAGTCTAGTCACTATGTCCCTTGAACAAGTGTTTTCAATCGCAAAACCTGAATTCAAGGATAGCTTTATTAGACTTATTAGAAGAAGACGATTTCCACTGCCACAAGACGAGGATATGCAAGATGTAGCAGAGGAAACTCTAGCAATGAATGATGTTGTGACATTTAGTGATAGTAACTATGAAGAGGAAGAAGAGTTTATGACCGGAAGTGTGAATAAGAATTTTTTAGGTCCAATTCAACTTGATGATGAAATAATAAAAAGTGAAAGTCAATTTAATACAACCTTTTGGGCATGAGGAACTCCAAAAGTAAAAATTTGGATTGGTGATGAAAAAGATTCATTTTTAGCTCTAGTTATGATTGATTTGGGCTCAGAGATAAACGTAATCTCAAAGAAATTTTTTGATAAATTTAGATGGCCTATTGACAAAGAGCATGGCCGGGGAATGAGAATAGCCAATAATGGATTAGGGATATTATTAGGTGCATGCGCACATGTGCCTATTATGATAGGAGGTGTTCAGAAGAATTTCATTTCTTTGTTCAAGAAAATTGTTCTTATGAAGTAATTCTCGGGCATCCATTTATAGCAGAGATGAGGATGGAAATGAAAGCTATGAATGATGGGTTGACATATGCAAGAATTTAGTCTAAATCTGGGATGGATTCCTTGTAAGTCATGACAGTCTATCTAATCATTCAAGAAATAGGAAGAATTTAGGAGGAACCCCATTGACTCATACAGTCATGTGAATGAAGATTCACCACATGTTAGAGAATTTGGGGCCTATTATGATCGAAATTTCTGTTAGATTCCGCTATTGAGCGAGACAATAGTGGACATTGGTTTGATGTCTCACCTAACGATGTATATAAATTTGAAATTTTTTTAGTTTGCACTCCTACTACTAGTTTGCATCTTGTTACAAAATAAAACCTTACAAAAACATTCAAAAAAGGAAATGAAAAATATTTTAGAAATTTAGGATTAATTTTACCTGATGAAAATATTGAATGTATAACTGAACTCTCAAAAAGTACTACTTTAATGGAAGAACTTGAGACTACTTCCCAAGAAAAACTAGAATCAAAATTTATTATTCTTGACTCTATTAAGGAATATGAGTTTATTTCTAATTTCTTTCTAGATCATGAAGTTAAAAATGATACTAAATATAAAACAGTCAAAAAGAAAATTAAACATGTAGCTCATCCCTTGCCTAAGGATAGTTATGATATATTTAGACGAGTATTTGAGGATCTTATTCTTAGAGATCAATCTAACATAGGACATTCATTTACAGAAGAGACTATGAAATATATTAAGTTTGGAGATTAATTTCTTTTAGAGATAGAAAAAATCAATTTAGAAAGATGATCAGGCGTCATGGAAAGGCATTTTCTTTATTTCCACACGAAATAGGATGTGCTGATCCAAAGCTTGTAGCTCCAATGATTATATTTACCATACCGCACATTCCCTAGAATCTTAGACCGATACCAGTCCCAAAGGCTCATTTACCTGAGCTAATGAGATTGTTAAAGGAGAAGATTACCATGAGAATTTTGGAACCATCATCAGCACCTTACTCAAATAGGTGGTTCATGGTACCTAAAAAGAACGGTAAGCTACACTTTATATAGGATTTGCAACCTGTTAACAAAGTCACTATTAGAAATGTAGGAAGGGGTCCTATTGCAGATGAATTTGCCGAGGCCTCTGCCGGTCACTCCATCTATTCAATGGGAGACTTGTACTCAAGATAGTTTCAATTAGCTATTGAAAGTAGATATGTAACCACAATGAAAACTCCTTTGGGTCTAGTACGTATGTGTACTTTACCACAAGGAGAAACAAATTCTGTGGCACACATGATGAAGGCCATGAACCTGGTCTTACATGACTTTATCCCCAAAGTAACAATGCCTTTTATTGATGATGTTCTGATAAAATGATGTGTGGAAAAGGAAAAAGATGAGACTTTTGATTCATCTAGATGTAGAAAGTTTGTTTCCAGCTGGAAAGCATAATACCGTTGTTGATATGCTCTCACGAGAAAAAATTTGATGATGATAGAGAAGCAATGGATAGACACATAAATTTAATAAATTATGAGACATCTACTTTTATGTATGAGAGATTTAGAGATGAAGTCTATGAGGAAGAATGGAAAGATATAGGTTATTATCTGAGTACATTTTCAGCCTATGCCAAGCTGGTCAACAAGTCGATTCCGGAACATCAGGAAGAAGTCTTTCAACTTCTTCTTGAAAGATGGATATCTTTGGCGACATGCTAAAGGGAAGGTGAGAAATCTACAAAGAGTGTTATGCTTAAGAAATTTGCAAGTGCAAGTTATGAGGGATATGCATGAAAGCTTATGGGCTGGTCATAAGGGTTTCGTAGTGACATACGAAAAGATTCGAGAAAGTTATTGATGGTCGAGGATGTATGTAACTATAAAATATTTTGTGAGTACATTTACTACGTGCCAGTTACATTCCTCAATCAAACATAGAGACCCTTTACATCTGACCTATCCACCTTGTATTCATTAAAGTGGTTAGTTGATCTTGTGACTATGCCTAAAAGCAATAGTGGTATGAGGTATGTAGTACTTGCACGTGAAGATAAAAGTAATCATGTTGAGGGTCGAGCACTTTGTTCTAATACTACCTATAATGTATGCTTATTTCTTTTAGAAGAAGTATTATCTAGATTTGGATATGTTGAGAAAGTAGTAGCAGATCAAGGTGAACTAGAAGCTAGAGAGGCAAGAGAGTTCTTTGCTCATCATGGATTCGATTGTCTCTTACGACAGCCTACAATCCAGAAGCTAATGGAAAGGTTGAATGAGGACATCCTTCCATAATAAAGGCAATTTCAAAAGCATGCCATGGAGATATTGGGCAATGGCCAAAATACTTACCATTTGTTTTATGGGCTAACAGGATGACACGCGAACAACACAAGGAAGAAGAAGAAGCTTGGAGCACAACACACAATATTGAATGTATTACTAGAGAATGTACAAAGATAAGTATCCCATTAGGGCAATAGGCATATATACAAGCTGAGGGAAAAAAATCTCCTAAAGGCGGAAAAGTATCATACATGTCTTTGGAGCTAACAGATGTCTCCTTAGTACATGAAAGTAATGGCTGAATAGCATCTCCCACAAAAACAACATCACGGCTAACCAGAATGCATTTAGTCTATGGAGGATACAAACGACAGCCTTTACTTTCAAAATTGTACCCAACAAAAATGCATTTTATTGCTTTATCATCCAATTTTCTACAATGTTGTTTAGGCACTAATGCATATGCCAAAAAACCAAAAACATGCAGATGAGCAACAGATGGCTTGCGATCATGCCAAGCCTCATATGGAATGATAGACTACAGCGCTTTAGTGGGATACCTGTTAAGTACATTTGTTGCACACATGATAGCCTCAAGCCAAAAACTATGTGGTAAAACCTGACTCTTGACCATACACCTCGCCATCTCCATGAGTGACATGTTCTTTCATTCAGCAACTCCATTATGTTGAGGTGTATATGGTACTGTACACTGGTGTTTTATCCCACATTCAGCTAGAAATGCATTAAAATCAAAAGACATATATTCCCCCCCTCGATAGAATAGAGGGTGCCCATTTTACATGCTGACAGATTTTCAGCCAAAACCAAAAACTGTTTGAAGCACATGAACACTTCGGACTTTGCCTTCAATGGATATACCCATGCATGCCTGGAAAAATCATCGATGAAATTCACGAAGTAAAGATAATTTCCAAAAGAAGGTGTCTGCATAGGACCATAGACATCACTATGTACAAGCTGCAATTTTTTAGTAGCCCGAACTGAACCATCTTTCAGAAAGGAGGAACGCTACATTTTGCGCAAAATGTAGCCTTCATAAACATGTTTTCCTGGTGCCTCAAGTTTGGGCAAAGAGAACACGGTTTCAGATTTCTACAGGCATAGCAAACTGCAAAATTCAGATGACCAAAGCGTGCATGCCAAAGCTTTGCATCTGACATAGCCTGAGAATCATGTACTACACATGTTGAATCATTTACAGATCTTTCATAGTCTATGAGCTTATACAGCCCACGATATAAAATGCCAGAAGCAATAATCACTTCGTCATTTGACAGATCATGAACTGTACATCTATCATCAACAAATTTCACAACCAAGCCAATCTTGGCTAATGCAGAAACTGATAACAGATTTTTCTTGATCCCTGGCACAAACAAAGCATCTGACAAAGTGAAAGAACTACCATCAGCAGTATTCAAAATGATCTTACCAACTCCCATAACAGAATAAGAGGAGTTGTTGGTGCATGTAATAGTATTCCCTATGCGGGAAGGCTCGAGTGAAGAGAAGAAACTACGCTGCGAGGTAATATGTTTGGTCGCCCCACTATCAAAGTACCAAACATCTGAGTCTACTGTAGACATGCACTGCTCATGAGAAGATGGATCAAAACTACAAACAGTAGTAAACACTCATTCTTCTTCCTGCACAAGATTAGTAGACTCGGTTTTTGGTGTAGAGGCCTCTGCAACAACCATTCCAGCCTCTTTCTTCTTTGCCTCTTTGGAAGCCAATTTTGGATAGTTCTTTATGATATGATCATTTCCTTTACAGTACTTCCAAAACAATTTCTGCTTTTTTGATTTCTTATCATCTTTGTCTTCCCTCTTCGTTTGTGTAGAATTAGTAGATTTCTGCTTACTAGTTGAAGAGCTCTAGATTCCTTTCCCTTCTGACTAGCCAAAAAATCTTGATCTGCAACATGCATAATGGACCTCTTCTACCTGGACTGATCCTCCTGCAACAGAACAGAGACTAACTCCTCAAATGACAAGGCATTTGGATTGCCTTTCATCATCAACCAAAGAGTAGAAGCAAAACTCTGATATGAATCAGGAAGACCATTCAAAACGGTTTGCACAAGTGAGCTATATGGTATAACCTCATCAGCAAAAATCAACTATTCCTTCAAGTCTTTGATCTTTGTTAGGAAATTGTCCATAGAATCACCTTCATTCATGTGCTCACTCTCCAACTGTTTTTGGAGGTAAGCAACACGAGCCTCATTCCTAGCTTGGTACAACGTGGTAAGTGTATCCCAAGCATCCTTAACTGTTCTACAAGAGCGAATGTGAGGAATAATGGCATGTTTGACAGACAAAGCTATCAATGCATGTGCTTGAGCATCTCTACCATCCCAAAAAATCTGCTTTGCAGTAGGTGCAGCAGAAACCGCAACACGGACAAGAATATGCAGAATATCATCATCTTCGACACCTTTTGCATCAGCTTTAGTACCTGTAGTTGTAACAATTGCAGGTGTGATAGGACGTTTTTCAACACCCTGCACAATGTTCCACAGTCCTTTTGCAACCAATACATGTCGCATCATATAAACCCACAATGGGTAGTATCCTCAATAGCCAACATACAAAATACATCACTACTTTCAGCCATGGCCGGTGACTAAAATACCTTGATGCAGAAAATTGATTGTATCTCAAAAAGTTGAACGGAACTGCCGAAACGAGTTCTACTAAACCTGTAGCAGACTTCGAGATGCTTATCTGGGGAACCAAAACAGGTATATACCTTTGGCACAAAAAGACAAAATAGCCTACACAAGCGCTGCGATAGTGCATTTAAAGGCCGAAACAAGCTCAGATCGTGATTTTGGCACCATAAAGCGAAGTAGTTTTGATCTCTGAAACACCCTGAGTATGCTCACCAAATTTTGTGTGAATCTGAGGCTTCAACTGAAGGAGTGTCGACAATTCCCTAGATGAAGTGGTGACCTGCTCTGATGCCAATTGTTGGAGTTAGATGTTTGCGGAAGCATGCGAACAACACAAGGAAGAAGAAGAAGCTTGGAGCACAACACACAATACTGAATGTATTACTAGAGAATGTACAAAGATAAGTAGTCCATTAGGGCAATAGGCGTATATACAAGCCGGGGGAAAAAAACCTCCTAAAGAGGGGAAAAAGTGCCCCGGTAGTCCTAGAGTGTTCACACACATCACTACCTAAATATATCAACATATCATCTATTGAACTTGAGTACAAAGGAGCATTTGTTGTAGCATATGAAGCATTATGGTTGAAGAGGATCCTATTTCATATAGAAATACAAGGATAGGAGGCTACAAGTCTGAAGTGTGACAACAAAAGTTGCATGGCCATCACCAAGAATCATGTTTTCTCCAAGAGACTGACAAATTACGACCACCACCCCATGCTAGAGAGATGAGACTCCTCCCAACCTTATGCCTCTATATATAGCTACTTAAATGAGGACCAGAAATGTAACTAGAATCCACAAGTGCATGTGAAATCTCCTCGATTCCTTTAATATCTTCCACTAGACTCTATTAGATACTCGATGGTCTAAATCTTTAAATACAGTAATATACCAAGGTGCTACACTTTATCTTCCAAATGGATTTAACTCACATGATGGAAAGTTCTTTTAGATGAGAAGTGTTTGTCTGCATGTATATGATTGGTATATTATATGTGAGATAGGTGAAGGTTCACCTATTTTGGTGATGAAGAAACTATCTATTTTTGCATTCACTTCCATATTGGGATATACTATTGATGAATAACTTCATAGATCCCAGACATGTTTTCAAGAATATAGTCAAGTTAGTTTGGAAGATGATCATGTCAAGGAGATACACATGTCAAGGGAGCTCTGACATCTGAGATTTGAAGTATTATATGAAAATTGGGTATTTGATTAGAAGGATTTCTTTTGAATAGATAGATGGAAAATTCATTGCAAAGGCTCGTCTCAATTCGATTGAAATCATATGCCTTGTAGAGAAATATTCACCTATCAATCATTTGAACATTTAGACACGCACTTTAGTAGATGAGGTTGCAATTGCAAAAGCTATCTATACAAGATGGATTTTCTTTTCAGAGAGTTTTATGAATACATTAAAAGGATTTGTGTGTCAAAAAGTTTCACGAAGGTAGTAAGGTAGAAGTTTGGTTAGTACAAGGGGCATTCGTATTACAATAGAATTTCTATCAATATCAGATTTACAGATGCCATGTTTATCGTTTGAAGTAGAAATTGCAAAAGTATCTACGGAAAAGGCACAAGGTATAGACATTGAAAGGAAAACGAATGCAAGATTACAATAGAAAATAATGAATTATGTTTTATTAAATGCAAGCCCAATGCAAAAATTCTTGAATCTATATGAAGAGGAGAAGAAAGATCATAATGACGATCAAGTTTTTTTTATGTGATCAAAGAACAAGAGCATTTCCTTATCAAGGTCACTTAGCTCTATTACATAAATTTGCAACCAATGAATGGCTTCAAGCAGCCATTTCTAGAGCTCGAGCATCATATCAAGTTATCTCTAAGAATGAAGATGAGATACTTTTTGGATGTGATTGGATTTATTGTAGATACAATGCATTGTATTCATATGGAAAGCATTTTTGAACTGAGTAGAATGATAGACATCACACCACAATGGGTTGTGGTGTACTTCTCAGCTTCATACGAACAAGAAGGGTAAGTGCATGAGAAACAAATAAAGAAATCTCTAATTTAGAGGAGTATGGTATGATTAAAGATGTCCTGAACATTTCTTTTCAATGATTCAAAAAGTTTCTATTGGATGTGAAATGGTTTTAAGTGATCATTGCTAGCCGAAATGGAACTATATAAAAAAATCCTAGTGTCTTCAGATTCAACAAATTTTTCATCTGATGATTGTGACACATTTGCATTTTGTGAGAAATGTGAAAAAATAGTTTTTGTGCCATCTAATGTCAATAGAATCTTTTGGCATGTCATACAAATGGATTCGAGAAAGAAATATGTATTTGAAGATCATTATAAATTAGAAACTATGCTTGATTTAATCTAATGCCTTCAAATATCATGCAACATGATATGATGTAACTTGCTCTTAAACAAGCACAAGAGGATACTCAAAAAGCCTAGGAAGAGGATACTAGAGAAAACGGTGATATAGATTTGGTACTTATGGAGAATGATAACATACTTTAGAGATTAGAATTGGACCTATCTCAATAAGTGGAAGAGATCTACATACTGATCACTTCATGTGAAGTATCTCCATAGTATCATGATGATTTGGGTTTCTACAGGTTCATGGTGTATAGACTTATGCATACACATATTTGCTTAAGCCTACATAGGCCTAGAAAAAATGATATTTGTTTTTTAATTTAAACATTGAAGGCTACAATGATGTCAATTTTTGATGTGTAAAACACCACAAGAAATGAATTAATGTGACACTAGAACACCTCTATGGTCACCATTAACTCATTGCCACTCCAAACTTTGAGAAATGATAGCCAAAACCAAGAACTTTACTTCTTCAGATTTTTCCAGTCACTAAAATGAAATACCTTCAGTATTTTGCTAATTTCTCTTAGCTCAAATATTATTTCTCCAAGATCTTTTACTGCATGAAATAAGAAGAGTAGAGCTTTCCAACGAGCTATCATATGCAAGAAACAGATCTCTAGAACTCAAGTTATGGCCTTCACAAAATGACCCTGTATGACTTGCCAAAACTGAAAATTTTGCCTCCTTTAGTAATTTTGAGTGTCTAAAAATGAAAATTTGATGCGTAGCATTGACTTGCAACCAAAAGTCGATGCCGGGCATCAACTTTGAGCTTTTTCAGCCACTTTTTGTTCCTGAAATAGGCATGTTTAACACACATATGATCAAGACCACTTTTATGTGGGAAGTCGATGCCAGGCATCGACCTTATGCTGAAACTCGATGCCAGGCATTGAGTTGCTCCACAAACTTCATCTTTTCAAGAAGATTTAGCAAGAGTTAGAACTCAGAAAATAAAACACAAACTTATCAGCACAAACTCGATGCCAGGCATCGAGTTGCTTGGAAAACTTGAACTTTTGAAATCGTTTCACAGTAGACAAGCATGGAGATGATGGAGAGAGTCTCATACACATAACTTTAACTATTTCTTCTCATAACTATGAAAAACTCAGAAGTTTTACAGATGCTTTCTCACTCAAAAAAGCCCGACTATACTCAATCATACAAAATGAACTCCTTCTCACATTCTATCATTCTCTTCCACTTCTTCTCTCATCACGTCACTTGATACAAACTAACTTATATAGATTTTCTCATTCTCGTGATTTTAAAAAACTTCTAGAACTAAAGTGAACTAACTTTACAAATATAATACACTTGTGAATTTGTCCCTTCACATAGGCATGTAGTTTTATTCTAAAGTTTTGATCTTCAAATGTATGTCCAATTAGTGATTGTTTCTCCAACAGCTCCCCCTCAATCACTAATTGACATTCTCTGTTTCTTCATATCATCTTCTTTTTCTTTTACTCCTGCCATGCTTTTGAATCTGCTGGTCTTCACACCATCCAAGATCTTTGTCATTATGTCTGCTGTCTGATCTTTAGTAGAAATGTACTCCACTTCAATCTCTTTTTCCATTACCTTTTCTCTCAGGAAATGATAATGTATCTCTATATGTTTTGTTCTTGCATGAAATACTGGATTTGTTGCAAGATAAAGTGAACTCATATTATCTCCATGTATTGTAGGTATACCTTGATCAATGCCCAAGCTTTTGAACAATGTCTGCATCCGTATGACCTCCTTAGCTGCTTCCACAAGTCCTTTGTACTCAGCTTCAGTTGATTATAATGCTACTGTATGTTGTTTCTTTGAACACCAACTTACAAGCTTATCACCAATGTATATCATGTAGCCATGAGTTGATCTTCTGTCATCCTAGTTACTTGTCCAGTCTGAGTCACTATAGGCTCTCAACTTCAAATCTAATGTAAAAGGATAATATAATCCTTCCTTTATAGTTCCTTTGATATATTTGAGAACTCTTTGACCTGCAATCCAATGTGGGTCCTTTGGACAATGCATGAATTGTGACAAAACTCCCACTGCATAACTAAGATCAGGTCTTGTTAGTGTAGCATAAATCAAACTACCCACAAGCGATTGATACTTCCTCATAACTTTGTATTGTGCACCATCATATTTACTGAGCTTGTGATTAACTTCAAGTGGAGTTGAAGCTTCTCTGCAGCTTTCCATATCAAACTTCTTCAATAGATTCAGAAGATACCTTTCTTGTGATACATATATGCCATGATCTGTATAAGTGACTTCCATTCCAATAAAGTATGACAACTTTCCTAGGTCACTGATCTTGAACTCTTTCTCAAGTAATCTCTTTACCTCCTTGATTCCTTCATCTGAAGTACCTGTGATTATAATGTCATCTACATAAATACAAATGTAGATTGTACCTTCCTCTGCTCTTTTTGATGAGTAGACTTGGATCTGATTTTGAACTTTGATATCCAAAATCATTCAGATACTTCAACAGCCTATAGTTCCATGCTCTTGCAACTTGCTTCAATCCATAGAGTGCTCTTCTCAGCCTGCAAACAAAATTTGGATACCTGGAATCTATAAACCCTTGAGGTTGTTCCATGTATACCTCATCTGATATGTACCCATTCAAGAATGCATTCTTTATATCCAATTGGCTTAGGTTCCATCCTTTTGAAGCTGCAATAGCAATGATTGTCCTTATAGTTGACATCTTAGCTACAGGACTGAATGTCTCATCATAATCTATGCCATAGGTTTGGGCATAGCCTTTCACCACCAGTCTAGCTTTGTATCTGGCTATACTTCCATCTGCAAGCTTCTTCACTTTATAAACCCATTTATTTCCAATTACTTTCTTACCATTTGGTTTAGGAACAAGTTCCCATGTCTTGTTCTCCTATAGTGCATTGAACTCTTCCTTCATTGCTTCTTCCCATTGCTTCTTACCTTTAGCTTCATCATAGTTCTGAGGTTCTTCATCATCTTTGACCATATATGCATAGTTCTTATGAGTTATGTAAGAAGTATCATAAGAATACCTTTTTGGTTGTCTTCTAGTCCTGCTTGACCTTCTTGGTTCACATTCTTCATATGTGTCTGGATACACCTCTTCATCAAATATAGGAGCTTCTTTATTCCTTCTTGTTAATCCACTTCTGGATGTACTTGCTTGCATATAGTCTTCATCTCTATTAACCTGCACAATTGATTTTCCTTTCTCACATCTTCTTACCTCTTCTTCAAATTCTTCAACTGTATGACTTCGATCTGCATACCAACTTTTCTATTCATCAAATGTAACTTCTCTAGAAACAAGAAATTGTTTTGTTAGAGGATTCCACAATCTCTAACCCATCTACTTTTCATCATAACCAATGAACATATACTTTTCTACCTTTGGTTCAAGTTTATGTCTAAGTTGTGATGGCACATAAGCATATGCAATTGATCCAAACACTCTACAATGATCTAGTGTTGGTTTCTTACCCCACCAAGCTTCATATGGAGTCATTCCATTGAGAGCTGCACATGGTAATCTATTCACAAGATATGTAGCTGTATTTATAGCCTCAGCCTAAAGATAATTTGGACAATACTTCTCCTTTAGCATGGCTCGAGCAAACTCAACCTAAGTCTTGTTCCTTCTTTCTGCTACACCATTTTGTTGGGGTGTATACCTGCAAGTTATTTCTCTCTTAATACCTGCATTCCAAAGATAATCATTGAAATCTTGGGAGAAGTATTCTCCCCCTCCATTAGACCTCAGTCTTTTAAGCTTTTGACCTGTGACTCTCTCTACATATGCATGAAAATGCTTGAAGGCTCCAAACACTTCTGATCTTTCCTTCAAAACATATAATGTTATCCATCTTGTAGCATCATCAATGAAAAGAACATAATACCTTGAGCCACTGATAGATCCTTCTTTTGTTGGTCCCCATACATCTGTATGAATGAGCTCAAGTACTCCATCATGTTTGAATCCTTTCTTCTGAAATGGTAACATGTGTGCTTTACCCATTTGACATGCTTCACATTTATAAACCATATGTTGACTCTGTTGCACATTTGGTAATCCTAGTACAGACTGATTTGCAACCATAGCTTTAATTCCTCTTTCATTGAAATGACCTAATCTCTTATGCCAGAGATCAAGTTCTGTAATCACTCCTTCACCATGTGTGAGCAAAGCTTGACCAATGTTGCGTTGTACTCTTAAAGTAAAGAGTCTACCTTCTTTCTTACCACAAACAATCTGATTATATCCATTCTTTGGATCTTCAACAAATACTCCTTCATTTGTAAACCTGACTTGAAAACCTTTTTCAACTATCTGTCCCACACTAATCAAGTTTTTAGGTACTGTAGGAACATACAAAACATTGGTTAGCAAATCTGCTCCACTCTTGCATTTCACTTTACCAATTGAATGTACACTATGTCTTGTATTGTCACCTGTTTGAACTATATGACTAGAAATGCCTTTTTCCAATTCTGACATCAATTCTATGTTTCCTGAGAAATGATTAGAACATCCAAAGTCAATGTAAAATACCTTTAGATCTTCTTTATCTGATGTACAGATTGAATTCATCATCAATGATGTATGACTTTCATTCTGTGTGTCATTTGCATAGTTTTAGTAGGTGGTGTTGTAGGATTGATTTTGTCCCCAACTTCTTCCTCCTCCTCTACCATAGCCTCCTCTTTGACTTTGTCTACCTCTTTGAAAATTACTTTGATATCTTCCACCTCGGCCTCTGCTATTGTTATTTTGATTTTGATTTGATCCTTGTTGATTATGCCAACAGTCATGAGCCAAATGATTACTCAATCCACAGATCCAACAAGCCTTCTTGTTGTTATTCTGATTACCTCTACCTCTTCCAAAACTGTGAAGAGAGATGGTGGATGCAAATCCAAAGATGAGTAGGTGCTCCTACAACCAGCTTCATACCAGCCAACTGAGACTTCATTTATTAGTAGACCCTTTGAGCTTCCTAAATCCACCAAAATATCAGCCAAGTACTTTGGAACATGTATCCCAAAAGTTTAAGTCAAGACAGACTAGTTGCGAAATGACTAGCTCCCAAAACTTGCTAGTTTTGGACATACACCTGCTGGAAAAAATGAATAGTGCTCTCAACCTGGTAGGGATTACAAAAATTCCTTTTGGGCATAGCAAATAGACTTAGCAAGCTTCCCAATCCAAGTTAAAACACTTCAAATGATGGACTGAGCACTGAGAACAAGATTTATCAATTTCTGGAACATGCCCACCATTCTCGGGGCTCTACAGAGATAGACCAGTGAGCAGTAAAATGCAGATATCTCCAACATTATAAATCCAATGACCTTGAAAATTGATACGCAGAAACTAGACAATAAAGAGCTATCCAACGCACGTTAAATCACTGAAAAAAGATCAGTAGAACTCGAGATATGACCTTCTGAAGGTACTGCTCTGAGTGAGTATAGCAGAGAACAAAACAGAGAAGTGAATGATGATAAATGTATAAATTCATATATGATTACAACCACATTGGCAATGAATCTTTGCATAATGGGAGTAGAATGATAGAGCTATGGAGTAAGCTCTTCAATCTCTACAAAATGACATGAAGTGGTCACGTACAAGGCTTGCTAATCACCTCTTCCTTCTTGCTTCTTTTATAGCTATTCTTGGAGGGAGTTTTGAATTCGAATTCGAATGGCTCCACCTAAAAGTGATCCCCAAAGTTAGGAGATATTCCCTCAGCTCAAAAATTCGTGATTTTTTTAGTTAGAGCCATGAATTTGCTTTTACATCATGCATGAGGTAAGCCATCCTTTTCCTTTTTTCATTTTTCAAATACAAGAGATAAAAAAGAACTCTTTTACAAGAGGTGTTCACATGAATACTCATGTGACTTACAAATGAGGATAATATCAAGCATATCAAGCATGTAGGCTTGGGTAAAATGCACCAACAGCTCCCCTCAAGCCTAACATGCTTGGCCTCCAAATAAGTCTTCAATTGTCCTTGATTTCCTGCAAGCCAATCATCAACTTGAATCTACTTAACTTTGTACCATCAAGAGCTTTAGTCAACATGTCGGCACATTGCATATCTGTAGAGACATAGGATAGTTGAATATCCTTGCTCATTAGCTTCTCCCTTACATAATGGTAGTGGACTTCAATATGCTTGGTTCTAGTATGGTATACCGGATTAGCTGCTAGATGTAGTGAGCTTGTGTTGTCACCAAAAATATGAGGTGTTGAAGAATGAAGTCCAAGATCTGTGTACAAAGACTTTAACCACATGATTTCTTGAGTTGCATTAGCCAAACCTCTATATTCTGCTTCAGTAGAAGATAATACCACGGTTGGTTGCTTCTTTGATGACCAAGAAATGATTTTTGAACTTGCAACTGATATATACCCTGATGTGCTTCTTCTATCATCTTTAGATCCGGCCCAATCTGCATGTGAGTAGACCTTTAGCTCAATATCTAAAGTATATGAATAGAACAAACCTTCATTCATGGTCCCCTTTAGGTACTTGAGGACTCTCTTGGCCGCTTCCATATGTGGTCTTCTCAGCTTATGCATAAACTGACTCAATATGCTAACACTATAGCATATATCCACCCTTGTGAGTGTTGCATAGTTCAAACTTCCAACCAAGCTTTGATAGCTTGTGATGTCTTCAATTGGCTCTCCTTCATAAGCACTAAGCTTATGATTTTGCTCCATAGGTGTACCTGCACACTTGGTATTTTCCATCTTGAACTTGACGAGCATGTCATGGACATACTTCATTTGTGTGATGTATATACCTGAATCTGTGTAGATCAACTCCAATCCAAGAAAATAAGTGAGTGGTCCGAGGTCACTTATTTTGAACTCCTCCTTCATTTGACTCTTTACCTGTTTGATTCCTTCAAGATCATTGCCTGTGATAATAATATCATCAACATACACACATAAATAGATCACTTCAGATCCATTCCTCTTTATGAACAAAGAGGTATCCACCTTGCTAGCTTTGAATCCTTGGTCCTGCAAATAAGTCACCAATCCGAAATTCCAAGCTCTTGGACCTTGCTTCAATCCATACAAAGCTTTCTTTAGTTTGCATACATAGTTAGGATGATGTGCATCCTCATATCCAGGAGGTTGTGCCATATACACTTCCTCAGAAATCCATCCATTCAAGAAGGCATTCTTTACATCAAGTTGATAAAGATTCCAATTTCTAGATGCAGCAAGACTAATGAGAACCCTAATTGTAGGCATTTTTGCAACAGGAGAGAAAGTCTCCTCATAATCAATACCATGGGTTTGAGCAAACCCTTTAGCAACTAACCTTGCTTTGTGTCTATTTATACTTCCATCTGGATTCCTCTTGATTTTGTATATCCATCGAGATCCAATTACCTTCATAGATGGCTTGTTAGGTACAAGCTCCCAGGTGTCATTCTTCTTCAAGGCTTCCATTGCTTCATCCATTGCATCTCTCCAAGCTTTCTTGCTTTGTGCTTCTTCAAATGTGGTAGGTTCTTCATTGGTTGAATCCTTTGTAATGTAGATTGAGTGCTTGGTGACCAAAGAAGTATCATAACCAAACCTCTCTGGTTTCTTCTTCCCCCTTGAAGACCTTCTAAGTGGTTGATGTGAGCTCTCGGGTCCATATGTAGCATCCTGCATCTTTGCTTTTCCTTTGTTCTTCCATAGCTTTAGTCTTTCCAAGTCTTCTAGGTCAATCTCCGAATCACTTTCTTCAATCTGCTTTGGCTTCTTTGGTTGAAGTGATGGAAAATCTTCATCCAAGTCATAAGGCAGCTTCACTTTCCTGTCATCATCAAACCATGATTTGTTTTCATCAAAAATTACATCTCTACTCACAGAAAATCCTTTATTGGTTGGATTGTACAATCCATATCCTTTTTGTTTTTGGTCATAACCAATAAATACACACTTCTCTACCTTGGGATCCAATTTCCCTCTTACTTGAGAAGGAATGTGAGCATAGGCTAAGCATCCAAAGATTTTGCAATGCTCTAGACTAGGTCTTCTTCCATTCCACACTTCATATGGAGTGGTTCCATCTAGTGACTTAGATGGAAGTCTATTTATGAGATATGTGGCTGTAGACACAGCCTCTGCCCATAGGTAGTTTGGCAATCCCTTTTGGTTGAGCATGGACCTTGCTGCTTCGACAATAGCTCTGTTCCTCCTCTCTACTACACCATTGAGTTCGGGGTGTATACCTTGTAGTGACTTCCCTTTTAATGCCTCTTTCATGCAAGAAGGCATCAAATTCAGAAGAGAAGTATTCTCCTCCACCATCGGATCTGATTCGTTTCAAAGTCCTACCTGTTTGGTTTTCAACAAGAGCAATATACTTCTTAAAGCAATTAAACACTTCATCCTTGTGCTTCATGAAAAACAGAATGGTCCACCTGCTACAATCATCTATGAAAGACACATAAATGAGCCTTGCCGAGTTGACAAGCTTCACACTTATAAATCATGTGTTGCCTTGTGATATTAGGCAAACCAAGTACACTTTGGTCCCTGCAAATTTGTTTGAGTGTCCTCTCACCAATGTGAGCAAGCCTTTTGTGCCATATCTCCAACTCTGTTAGAGTTTGAGATCCATAGCTAAACAAAGCTATGTTCTTTGTATCTTCCACTTCAAAGGTGAAGAGCCTTCCTGTCTTTTCTCCTTTGGCAATCCTTCGAAAGCCTTGCCTTGGGTCTTCAACATATGCTCCAAATCGGTTGAATCTAACCTGCAATCCTTTTTCAACAATCTGTCCAACACTTATTAAATTTTTGGTAATTCTAGGGACATACAAGACTTTGCTTAAGAGGTTCATAATCCCATCTGATGTCTTCACATTACCTATCTTCTCCACTGAGTGCTTTGTGTCATCTCCTGTCTGCACTTCATGCTTGTTATGAGGATCTTCCAAATCAGAAAGTAAAGCCACATTTCCTGCTACATGGTTCGAGCATCCCAAATCAATGTAAAATATGTGATCATCATCCTTACCCTTCTTTGCTGATAGATTCATAATCAATAATGAATCTTCTTGACTTTGTTCCTCTGCATAGTTATTGTAATCTCTTCTTCCTCTATGGCCACTTTGATAGTTGTTGTTGTTGTAATTGTTGTTGTAGTAGTTGTTGTTGTTGTAGCCTCCATTGTATCTACCTCTATTTGATCCATAGCCACCTCTATTGAATCCTCTTCCTCTTGAGTTCCTCGGGTTCCTGAAACATTCTTCAGTAGTATGGCTAGATAAGCCACATATGTTGCAAGGTTGAGATGATTGGAATCTCCCCCTGCCTTGCTTTCCACCTCTACCTCTTCCTCTAGCTCTTCCTCTACCTGCAAAGTTTGCTTGGAAAGAGCTACCTTCATCTTCATTCTTCCTATTCTTTGACTTGTCCTTGACCTTAGCTTTATCAGAGTATAAGGCAGAAGTTTGATTACCTCTTGAGAACTCACCACCTTTGCTAATCTTTGCTTCATGAGTGAAGAGTTGGCCCATGAGTGTGTTGAGGTCGGGTACATGCATATCCATGTATAAATCCATGGCTGTTGTGAATGACTCCCACTTGTCGTCTGCTTTGATTCCATTCATGATTTGTCTAATGATTTGCTCCTCTTCAATTACCTCTCCAATGCTTTGCTGGTCCGAAATCTCCTTCATCTTTGTGACATAATCAGTCACATTTTGCTTCGGGCTTTTCTTCATTGTTGTGAACTCCATCCACAATTGGTTCTTCCTCGCTCGAGTGTTGGAAGAGAAGAAAGAAGAAAGTGCATTCCAGGTCTCTCTTGATGTCTTGCATCCCTTGACATGAGTTAAAATACAATCAGAGATTGAGTTTAGAATATAGGACCTTGCAAGTGCATCCTTCGAACACCAATTTGAAAGTCCTTCCACTTCTTCATGTGATGGTTGCCCTTTGTTCCTCATGGTTGGCATTGCTTCATCTCCAGATATGAATCCATATAGATTCCTCCCTTGAAGGTAAGCCTCCATCCTTAAAGACCATGTCGGGTAGTTGTTTCGATCCAATTTGTCAATTGTTGATGGAAATCCATCTCCCATGTTGCTTGACTATGCTCTGATACCACTGTGAAGAGAGATGGTGGATGCAATCCAAAGATGAGTAGGTGCTACTACAACCAGCTTCACACCAGCCAACTGAGACTTCTGAGTTGATTAGTAGACCCTTTGAGCTTCCTAAATCCACCAAAATATCAGCCAAGTACTTTGGAACATGTATCCCAAAAGCTTAAGTCAAGACAGACTAGTTGTGAAATGACTAGCTCCCAAAACTTGCTATTTTTGGACATACACCTGCTGGAAAAAATAAACAGTGCTCTCAACCTGATAGGAATTAGAAAAATTCCTTTTGGGCATAGCAAATAGATTTAGCAAGCTTCCCAATCCAAGTTAAAAAACTTCAAATGATGGACTGAGCACTGAGAACAAGATTTATCAATTTCTGGAACATGCCCACCATTCTCGGGGCTCTGCAGAGATAGACCAGTGAGCAGTAAAATGCAGATATCTCCAAAATTATAAATCCAATGACCTTGAAGATTGATGTGCAGAAACTAGACAGTAAGAGCTATCCAACGCACATTAAATAACTGAAAAAAGTTCAGTAGAACTCGAGATATGACCTTCTGAAGGTACTGCTCTAAGTGAGTATAGCAGAGAACAAAACAGAGAAGTGAATGATGATAAATGTATAAATTCATATATGATTACAACCACATTGGCAATGAATCTTTGCACAATGGGAGTAGAATGATAGAGCTATGGAGTAAGCTCTTCAATCTCTACAAAATGACATGAAGTGGTCACGTACAAGGCTTGCTAATCGCCTCTTCCTTCTTGCTCCTTTTATAGCTATTCTTGGAGGGAGTTTTGAATTCGAATTCGAATGGCTCCACCTAAAAGTGATCCCCAAAGTTAGGAGATATTCCCTCAGCTCAAAAATTCGTGATTTTGTTAGTTAGAGCCACGAATTTGCTTTTACATCATGCATGAGGTAAGCCATCCTTTTCCATTTTTCATTTTTCAAATACAAGAGATAAAAGAACTCTTTTACAAGAGGTGTTCACATGAATACTCATGTGACTTACAAATGAGGATAATATCAAGCATATCAAGTATATCAAGCATGTAGGCTTGGGTAAAATGCACCAACAAAAACCTCTTGGTCTTCCTCTGCCAGTGCCTTTACCTCTTGCATAATAAACTTGAGAAGTTGACTCTTTTTCATCCTTTGCTTTACCTTTATCTCCTTTCTTCTTGTTCTTCATGTACATTGCAGAACTTTGTCCTTTATCTCCATTTCCCTTCAAGTCTTGCTCAAATGTGAGCATCAAACCAAGCAACTGGTTCAAATCTGGAACATAATGATTTAATGAAAGTTCTGTTGATAAGACAAAAGGTTTCCACCTTTCATCCCCTCTTAAATATGTAAGTAATTGAGCAATCAACTTGTGATCCTCAATATCTTCATCTATGGATCCAAGACTATCTACTAGATCCTTCATCTTAGTGACATAATCACTAATACTTTGACTTAGCTTCTTCTTGAATGTTGTAAACTCCGACCATAGACTTGCTTTCCGTGCTTTATTAGTGCTTTGGAAATGATACTCCAATGCATTCCATATATCTTCAGATGATTCCAATCCTCTGATGTGTGGTAGCAAATGATATGAGATTGTGTTGTAAATGTATGCCTTTGCACTTGCATCCTTCTTCTACCAATGCTTTAAAGCATCAAGTTCTTCTTTCTTTGGTCGGCTTTCATCTTCAAATACTGGCTTCTCTTCTTCACCTGTTACATATATCATGAGATCCTTACTCATAAGTAAGGCTTCCATTCTCATTACCCATGCGGGGTAATTATCTCTGTCCAGTTTGTCAATGGAGATATGATCTGCCATACTCCGTTCCTTCTGTTGAAACCTTTGAGCTTAAAGGATAAAGAATAATACCTTTTGGAGTTCTTTGTGTATGAGGATACTTTTGAAGTAACCTTTTGATGCCTTGTGTCTTCAAATGCTTCACCTTTCAAACTTTAATGGAAAACTTTCCAAAACTTCTCGTACCTTTGCCGCCTTCTGCTCGTCAGGACCTTTCTACTCTGGTACCACTTGTTGATGTATGAAACACCACAAGAAATAAATTAATGTGACACTAGAACACCTCTATGGTCACCATTAACTCATTGCCACTCCAAACTTTGAGAAACGATAGCCAAAACCAAGAACTTTACTTCTTCAGATTTTTCCAGTCACTAAAATGACATACCTTCAGTAGTTTGCTAATTTATCTTAGCTCAAATATTATTTCTCGAAGATCTTTTAGTGAATAAAACTAGAAGAGTAGAGCTTTCCAACAAGCTATCATATGCAAGAAACGGATCTCTAGAACTCAAGTTATGGCCTTCATAAGATGACCCTATATGACTTGCCAAGACTGGAAATTTTGCCTCCTATAGTAATTTTGAGTGTATAAAAATGAAAATTCGATGCCCAGCATCAACTTGCAACCAAAAATCAATGCCGGACATCGACTTTGAGCTTTTTCAGCCACTTTTTTGTTCCTGAAATAGGCGCGTTTAACACACATATGATCAAGACCACTTTTATGTGGGAAGTCGATGCCAGGCATCGACTTTATGCTGAAACTCGATGCCAAGCATCAAGTTGCTCCACAAACTTCATCTTTTCAAGAAGATTTAGCAGGAGTTAGAACTCAAAAAATAAAACACAGACTTATCAGCACAAAATCGATGACAGGCATCGAGTTGCTTTGAAAACTTGAACTTTTGAAATCATTTCACAGTAGACAAGCATGGAGATGATGGAGAGAGTCTCATACACAGAACTTTAACTATTTCTTCTCATAACTATGAAAAACTCAGAAGTTTTACAGATGCTTTCTCACTCAGAAAAGCCCGACTATACTCAGTCATACAAAATGAACTCCTTCTCACATTCTATCACTCTCTTCCACTTCTTCTCTCATCGCGTCAGTTGATACAAACTAAGTTATATAGATTTTCTCATTCTCGTGATTTTAACAAACTTCTAGAACTAAAGTGGACTAACTTTACAAATATAATACACTTGTGAATTTGTCCCTTCACATAGGCATGTAGTTTTATTCTAAAGTTTTGATCTTCAAATGTATGTCCAATTAGTGATTGTTTCTCCAACATCAATAACTATGATTATAAGAGGCTTCTTATTTTCAATTTTTCAATTAAAAAGTGGCATTTTGTTTTCCTTGTTTTTGACGTTATATGGACTACTATTGTGATTGAGATACTGACGGCATGCAACATGCACGTAGACCATTATTATGACCATTATAGTGATGGTTGTTTCCATAATAATTTCCATGCATATTCCAATGCCCATTACATATATTGATGTTCTCATAGTTATGGATACTTGGCTATGGCATATGATGTTTGCAGCCGAGATAAAAATTAATAAACCCCAATTCTATTGTAGTGTCATGCAGTCAAAATTTTTATCATAGTTATAGATTGTGAGTTACATTTTGACTTGAATTTTAGCTTTTTTTAATTCATATCTTACTACTTTGGGATTCTTTGGTTCAATGGTGAGAAAAAAAAAACTTATTTGGCAAGCTTCAAGGTGAACATAAGCTTGATGGGAACATCTATTCAATGTGTTCTTACATGGTGAAGCATGTTCTTGTTGCAAAGTAACTATGGAACATAGTGGTAGATGTTGATAAGCAAACCGATGGTTCTTCTATTGCACAACTTATTGTCATAGATTCAAGTTCTTCTTCAAGTACCATGACTATGCCTTGTCCACCTACAAAAGAGTAACCTAGATGGGATAGAAAGGATGCTTAAGCTCATGCATTTGTTCCTCTATCTATAAATCGACATATTATTCCATACATCATGTCATTTAGTACTTCAAGAAAAGCTTCGGATACTTGGTACTTTCTATAAAATGCCTAATGAGGAACATGTTGCTTACCTAACAAACCAACTTGAACATGTATGTATGGCTGAAAATGATTCCGTGGAAGTATAAGTTATACACATCAAGGATTTGAAAGAGTGATTCACAACTATTGGTGAAATCATTCCATATGCATTACTGATTTCTACATCATTCAAAGGATTGATAGAATCTTTCCAAAGATTTGCTACTACACGTTGTTTAGTTGCAAAAGGAAATCCATATATGTATGCTTTTGATGAGGTTGTGTTTCTTCGTTTACAAGAAGAGCAATCAAGAGTGAATAGAAATGGCCTATTTGAGGGAACACAAGCACTTTCTATCACACAAAAGGGTGAAAACAAATATGGTTCAACTTTGGGCAAGTATTCTCAAAAGGTTGTACATACCATTAATGAATGTAAAAATTTTTTCAAGCATAATGAAGAGAAGAAAGAATCAAGTGTGTTTGTTATTGAGAATACATCCGATGCAAAGAATGATGAGGTTAATGTTGCTTAAGATGTTTGGCTGTGTATTATGAAATTTCATTATGATTCACCATCACATTCTACATATATGATTGTGAGTGAGGTTGATTCTAATTGTTTTTTTTATAGTTGTGTTTCAAAGCATATCACTTCACACAAAATGTTTTCGGTAGTTTTGTGCGAACAAGGGAGGACATGTTGTATGTGAAAAAAGGTTTCTTATCCTATCATTGGAGTTTGAAGAAATTCAGCTTCCAACTGAAAATGAAGCCATTATTACTCTCAAGAATGCATTGTATATACCCAGTATGAAGAAACACTTGATTTTAGTTCCTAGTATTGCTAGTGTGGGACTTCATGTACATGTTGTTGAAAACAAATTTATGCTTCCTGATTTCAACAATGGCGATGTTATTGTGATGTCAAGGACTTTATGTAATCATTTGTGTCACTTGGATATATGTAAGAGTGTTTTCTCAAATTCCTTGCTTAATATATTTTTTTATGGATGAAATAGAGTTATAACTTGCTCGTTTTGGTCATTTAAACTTCAATACTTCACTTTAATTTCAAAATAAGGATATGGTTTTTGGTTTTCCAACACTTAAGTACATTGAAAAGCATGCATGTGAGGTTCTATACTTGTGAAGATGCATCATGATTTCTTTTCCCAAAGATGGCATTGCATATACTACATAGAAATTGCAAATTGTTCATAATGATGTATATGGTCCAATCAAGAGTCCATCTTTTTGCAAGCCTGCATACTTGGTTACCTTCATTGATGATGCAACACACCATAATTGGGTGTGTCCTATTGAGAAAAACTATGAGATATTCTCTTAATTAAAAATAAAGTTATGTTTTAAAATGGTTGTGGCAATAAGCTTTTGACTCTTCACATGGATCATGGTGATGAATCCATGTCACATGATGGATCTATGCATAGATATCGATGAACCTACACGTATTCTCACTAACATTTAGAGTGAATTGATGTTTTCAAGAAATCCAATGTTTCATGCATGCACAAAGCCACATCTACATGCATTATCATTATTTCACACCACACCTTCATGTTGGAGATATTGATTCAATATATGTGCCTACGCAAGATAATGTGGTAGATCTATTCACCAAAGCTCTTCCATGGGAAAGTTTGAAGCTTTTTGATAAGCTTTAATCTTATTAACCTTTGGGGGCTGATCTATCACTCCTTGTATGGGTTCACAACATTCCAACTAATAAGGATTTGTTACACTTATATGTCCCTCTAGTAGCTTTGATGTAAATAGTTTCCCTATACATGGGCACTTTTTACTCTCGAGCTAGCTAGATTTTCTCCACCATGTAACCATGTAAGCAAGATATAATCATATGCATTGGTACATAGCTCTTGGGGATTCACTTAAAGCTCTCACTTCACTCATTCTCATTTTACTGATAATTTTTCATATTCTATCAATAGAGAGCTCTTCTACCCATCACATTTCTAGGTGCATCGATCTCCTTCTTCACTCTTGTGTGTAATTATATTTACGCTTACTCACTCGGTCACACACCCAACACACTGTAGTTGTGAATAGTATCCTATGGCTCAACTCCACAAATCAATGTGTCCATTGTTGGTTGCTTCTTACTCAACCAAGATATGCATGATCCTACAAGAAACAAACTCAAAGTTCCTTTGAGATATGTAAAGACACATTTTATTGTTTGTGATTGTTTAGTGTAAGGGTTGTAAATACCTCGACTCAAATCAGATATTGCATACTCTATGCATGGCCTTTTATTACACGCATATATAAAACATACCATAAATTTCTAATTGTCAGATGATATTCTTATTGAGTGTGAACATCCTTTGGAGAAGGATGCCACATGGCATCATATGGGAGTACACACATATATGATAGAGGAGCAAAAGGAGTCTTTTACGAGAGACTCACGCAAGAGGAAGCATTGAATGAGGTTGTGTGGAAGAACAAATTCATATATCTATGTATGTGAGCGGTTGAGCTACAGGACAGTAGCCAAAAGGTTCAGCACGTGATATTGGTATCAGAGCTACCATGATCCACGTCGCCCTCTGTAATGCACCATATCGGGATTGAGCCCTTGCCATTACCATGGAGGGTATGTGTTCTATCCAAGGTGCCCATACAAGCTAGGCATTCATATTGTTGCGCCACCCATACTGATTTATTGTTACAACCGATGGAGCCTGATGAAAGTTGAGTCCTTCGAAAAGAACTACCTCTCTGGTTCATATATGGAGTAATTGAAATGGACAGCTTACCGTGATATGTGGAGGATGCTGAATATTAGAACTCATTTCTAAGAATGGATGGTAGGGCTATTGATGTCGCCATTCATAATAATGCACATGTTCGTGATTAAAAGCAAGTCATAGAGAACAAATACAATGGACTTGGGAAACTAGAGATAGACCATCTTCATATATCAAGGACATATCCTCTATTCATAGGTACACTTAAATTTCAATTTCTTATTGAATTTCTAGGAGTATTTAGAGGAACCCTTAATTTTTGGCAAAAGAAAGCATGGGCTTTCGGCAAAGCTTTTGAGGGGAAATTATGTATATGGAGAGTATGAGGTATATACTCTCATATTAAGTCAAGGATTCCCTCGAAATAAAAAAAACACAAGCTTTAGACATATTCAAAATAGCCTTGTTGATGATTTTCACATAAATTTTGGATAAGTCGCCATTTTGGAAAAGGGAAATGAAGCCAGATTTTTCTTAGTTTGGAAAGAAAAATCATGCTTACCTATAATCTAGTGTATTGACTTCCATGTAAAATCAAATTTTAGCACCTGAATCTAAGAAATTCCCATGTTGGAAGAGGGAAAAAGAGGTGCACTAGCTATGGATGGATGGGAAAAAGTATATATACTAAGATTATTGTATATGGAATTCATAATGGAGTCATTAAATTCATCAAAATAATAAATTGAGGAGGAATTTTACTTCCTCAAAAACCCCATTCCCACACTTTTTGGAAAAATTTCAGATCTTAACTTTTGCCAAACTCCACTTTTGGGAGTAAGAGAAGAGACCATCTAAGAGGCTTCCCATGGATTAGTGCATACATACATGAATTATGGTGTATTTATTACCATGGAGAATGAGAAAACCCAAAAAACCACATTAGGATTGGATTAGAAGCTTGCTACGATCTCCCATTTAACTTTTTGCGTGAAAGTAAAAATCTTGATTTATGCCTGTTTTGGGGAGAAAATTAGCATGCACCAAGGGAGGATTTGGTAAGGTGAAAATAGTCCCAAGCACCTTCGCGCTCTAAGGTTATGGAGAGAATTTTAGGATTTTCTTGATGGAAGAATGTTTTTCGGCACTCTAAAAATCACATTTTCACACTTTTTCCAGCCCCTCCACCAGTCAACTAGTTTGGCATGTCCCGCTTGGAAAGGCCATCTCTTGGGCTAGAAAACTCCAAATTGGACATGCTATGGATCGTTTTGAAGAGAAAAAGGTCTACTTTAAGTTTATGAAAAGAAATTTTGGTAATTATGTATTTTTGTAAGTATGTACAGATCTGCAAAGTCTAAACAATTTTCGGTAACTAACTTTCGGGAGCCATATCTTTCAAATCCAGAAGGCGATTGAAGAAATTTTACTTTTAACCACTTTCACATGATGCATATCTCATTTTATGATTATTTTCAAGTCCTAAAATGGTTTTTTTAGGTCTAAAGAGGGATTACAAATGCATTTTTGGGTAAATTTGCATTATTTTGGTAAGCATCTGACCATGCTTTATGTTTTGGGAAGTGATCCGATGTTTTTGGACACTTCAAAGTTTATGTTAGGACCTAAGGATGAAGTTGCAGAGGTCACGAAGTTCATTGAAAAGGATTGGATGCATGCAATTCCAATACCAAATCATTTAGGGATGTATGCTTTATACTTTTAGGCATTTTACTTTATGTTATGGCATGTTATGTATGTACATGCATCACCTAGAATGTATACATCAAATTCGATCGTTGTTTTAATCCTAAAAGTATGGAGCAACATGCTAGGAGTACACTTTTTTATTGTTTGTAGGAAAGATGGTTGCAAGACGTACATGGTTATGCAACAAAGAGATTGTTGCTAGCATTTGTTTTCATGTTTTTGCAGGTTATGGAGTCCATGTATTAGTTTATGGCATGCATCCCATGAGATTTCCAAGCCCTATGTTGTTGGATGGCATGTGTGCCATTGAGTTTATGGTTAAAATTTTTTGGGACTCCATTTCCTTGGTGAAATGTTGTCGAAATGTTTCCCATCTCATGGCAATATATATGCACTAACCTTTAGGTGAGAATATTATGGCATGGTAACATGCCTTTTCTGCAAACATGAGAAAGGTGTTAGCATGCTTTTAAGCATGTATTTGATGGACTTAGGACCATCATAGTAGTATAGATAAGGCAACTTCAGTAGTAATAGGATCCCTACACATAATCCTTATGGATTTAGACCATAGAATTTCTAAAGGGAAGGAGATACACCTTCACCATTAGGAATGTGCACAAGAAATCCTATAGGTAATGGGAAGTTGCATACAGGCATGGAAGATACATTTATGATAATCTCCAAGGTAGTGAAGATTTCCTTATCTTCACAAGAGTCTCAGAGTATGACTAGGAGACTATGGGTTATTATCAGGAATAGCCAAATGACTAGTTTCACTCATGCACATGACTTGAGCAAGTAGTGAAGGATTTCATCCTACACTAATAAGGAAACTAATTAGATGGGATCATAGATATGGGTTTCATGAGAGATCATCGACGGGTTCTTATGTAATTGGAGTGAGTGATGGCTAGGAAGGCAACAGGCATGTCACTAGCTCTATGATTTAGAGCATAGATCCCTTACTCATGAATAGTTGGGGTACCCAATACATGTATGTATATTCGGATCTATAGAGAGGTACTTAGACCTTGTCTTTGTACCTAGGAACAAGTTAGTTTGGAATAGAAAGGGATATCCATTGTCACATGTTGACTAGAACCAAACTAACTAGTTCGATGACATAGGACTCATTTGAGTTCACTGATATGAGTTTAGGATATGGGATTCATTAGAATCCACCTGCATATTTCATTATATATATAGAAATGACTTCCCTTTGAGCACTCTTCTTCTATGGTCGGGGAGAAAAGGACTCATCATTCATGGCAGCATGTCTCACTAGATCAGAGGAGAGCTCTTAGTAGACATCTCCTTAGGATTGGGAGTTATCCTTCATAGTTTAGGGAAGATTTATTCTTCCAGTAGAGAATGTGATAGGTGATTTCATCACCATTGATATCACATACTCATTTTGTTGTTTTCAAGAAGGATAATTCCATTAGTTTGATTGGATCGTATAGATCCATGCATAGAGGATGGTTGACATATATAGCTCTTTAGTAAGGATACACATGTGTTTATAGTATCATGTCATATCATTTCCGACCATTTTAGTAGAGGGCTTTGACCCTTATAAAGAATTTATTTTATCCACTCTTCACTATATACACCTTCATTAGTTAGGGGAGATTTGTTCTCCATCTTCATAGGAATATATGTAATGAAGGATTATGCATTAGCTTATGGAAGAGAGGACTAAAGGAATTCACAATTTTCTCTTTTAAGGAAAGGAGAAAGTGGGAATTAGCTCGGAGTTCTCACTTTAACTCCTGTTCTTTGAAAGAGAAAAAGGAAAGGAAAATATGATTTCTTCATAGGAGAGGAATAGAGTATGTTTTCCGTTACATAGAAGAGGTGTTTAGGAAACATCTCTTAGTCTTCATTTCAGAAGGAATTCATTCAGTCTACTTTTCAATGTAATTTTTCTCTTTGGAAGGAAAAACATGGAGAAAATATATGCATGTTCTGAATCATGGACGAGTAGAGCGATTGAATTCAAAAGAATCTCTTTCAAAGGGAAAGGGAATGTGGAATAGATTCCACTACTAGAGCTCTTTTCCTTAGAGGAGATTACAGAGAGAAAGAGAGAGAGTTTCACTTTCTCTCTTCTAGATTCTCTTGTTAGGAGTGGCAGTCTTCTATCAAAGACAAGAGGGAGATCAGCTAATCATGATGGTTAGATTGAGTCTCACATGGAGACTCTAGAGAGAAGTAGTTATATTTATTTCCAGTGATGGTCTCTGACTAGATGAGATGATCTAGTTATTGACATTAGTAAGACTGGGAGTTGAGTATGACTCTTCTCTTTAGGGTTTCTAGGAGATAGGAATATACCTAACCTATTGGGGTACCAAACTCTTAGTTGCTGTTACCTCATGAACATGATGTGTAAATATCAGTTACGAGGATGGTTACTTAGGGGTTATGTGAATCTCAAAGGGAATTCTTTTTGCATTCATATGGCAGACTACAAGGATATTTTAGAGTTTCCACTAGTGCCAATAGATGCTCTTCCAATAGAACCTAGTCCAATGGTAAAGGATGGCAAACCACAAACTTCTTGGTTGGTGAAATGTAAAGATTGCATTTTACTTCCCAGAAATTCTTATATATGAGCTAAGTTGATGGATTGGCATATTGACAAGGTAGTTTAGAGTAAACTATTACTTCTAAGCACACTCAAGGTTAGGAAGACCTAGAGTGATATGAAGGCAAATCTATCATTTAGTTCTAGATGGGTTTGGAGTCACTTTATATGGGACTTTGTTCTCTATTTTACATGATTTTATGGTCTACTATCTCCATTATGGTATGGTCAAGCCTATAAGCTTGGCATTTTACACTTTCTTTTCATACTATTACTCCACATAGTATACATCATATGGACTTAGGTCATTCTGAGGATGGTATATGTTATGGGACTGATAGTTTGGAAGTGAAGTGTACATGGGAGATAGTAGGCACCACTTAGACAAATTCTCAACTTTGTGATGATCTCATATGAGACTTCTTAAGGGGAAGGATATGGCGAGACAACACACAGAGATGACCATGTACATAGAGCACATGGGCTTTAGGGGAGTCTGAGCATTTTCTTCTACCATTACGGACATTTCATTTACATTTTTGAGGACAAAAATGTTTTTATGGGCAAGGAAATGTCAAATGATATTATTATTGAGTGTGAACCTCCTTTGGAGAAGGATGCCACATGGCATCATATGGGAGTACACACATATATAGTAGAGGAGCAAAATGAGTCTTTTAGAAGAGACTCATGCAAGAGGAAGCATTGGACGAGGTTGGGTGGAAGAACCAATTCATATCTTTGTGTATGTGAGCACTTGAGCTACGGGACAGTAGCCAAAAGGTTTAGCACGTGATACTAATAAATAAAAGTATCATACACATCATTTGCATCCTCAATTCAAAACCAAAATCCTTTTTCCCCTAGTGTTTAAATAGGCTTGCAATCCTCAAAATCAAAATTCTGAAGTAGTTTATCAATATATTTTTCTTGATGCACAATGATTACTCCCTCAATGGATACAAATTAGATACCAAGATAATATTTCAAAAGATCAAGATAAGTGACATAATATATATGATGCAAATCAGCCATAAGCATGTCAAATTTCTCATCAAATGACTCATTCAAGAGAGTGTTTTCAACATAAAGATCAACACTACAAGGAATACTGGCGTATAGCGACGGTTAAAGTGACAGAATTTTGTCGCTATAAAATTGCAACATGCATCGTAATTAGCATCACGCGCGGACCATCGATTAAACGACGAAGTAAACGACGTTTTTTGCGACTTGTGGTGCGACGGGGCTGCGATGCTCCCATAGAGCGTTGCTAACATGACACTTTTAGACAGCGACGCTCTGTTACGTCGCATAGGCGACGATGTTTTCCGTCACATAAGCGACGCTAAAAATATGTCGCCTATGCGACGACGGGTAGCATCGCTTACACGACGGTCTGTTGACGGACAAAAATTAAAATGTTGGAGGCTCTTCGATCGGCATTTTCACGCATCTGATCAAAGAGCTCTCCAACGTTCACAATTGCGCTGCGCTTACGAGCTGAAGCAAGTATATGCAGAATTGTTGTTTTGCCTAAGCTCTCTCTTATTGTCTCCCTCTGTCTCTATTTCTCTCTTTCTACATCTTTCTCTCTTTGAATTCTCTCTCTCTCTCTCTCTCTCTCTCTCTCTCTCTCTCTCTCTCTCTCTCTCTCTCTCTCTCTCTCTCTCTCTCTCTCTCTCTCTCTCTCTCTCTCTCTCTCTCTCTCTCTCTCTCTCTCTCTCTCTCTCTCTCTCTCTCTCTCTCTCTCTCTCTCTCTCTCTCTCTCTCTCTCTCTATATATATATATATATATATATATATATATATATATATATATATATATATATATATATATATATATATATATATATATATATATATATATATATATATATATATATATTGCAGGTTATTCAAGAAGCTAACCAAGCAAAAAGTATGGCTAACTATTGTAAGTACAATTTCTATTCTTTATATATCATTTGAATTGTGTTATTTTCATTAGATAGCATACTCACACTTATTGATATGCACTTATACACTTATACATGATGAAGATGCACTTTCACACATATACACATGCACATACACACATATATATACACACAGATACATGTGCACATACACTTAGACATACACGCATATACACATGCATATGCACAAACATTTCTACAACCACATAAAAATATTTACATGCATGCATTATTGCATATATATATATATATATATATATATATATATATATATATATATATATATATATATATATATATATACGCATACACATTAACATATACGCAAATACATGTATATGCACATCCACATGCAAGCACATTCAAATGCATGCACATGGATGCAAATGGAAATGCATCCACATACACATGCATGTTTCATACATATACACATGCATATACATACATTATACACATATATGCACATACGTACACATGCATATACACATGCACACACACATGCACATACTTACATATACACATATACATGCACATGCACACATATACACATAGAGTTATGCATATACATGCACATACATATACACATGCACATACTCATACACACATATACACTTACGCATGCACATGCACATACTCATACACACATATACACTTACTCATGCACATGCACATACTCATACACACATATACACTTACACATGCACATGCACATACTCATACACACTTATACACTTACACATGCACATGCACATACATACATATACACACACATGCACATACATACATATACACACACATGCACATACATACATATACACACACATACACTTAGGTACACACATATGAATGAATTATATAATTAAAGTATTAAAACACATATACACATGCACACACACATGCACATGCCTACAGATACACATATACATGCACATACACACATATACACATAGAGTTACACATATACATGCACATACACACATATACACATAGAGTTACACATATACATGCACATAAATATACACACACATACACATGCACATGCACATACTCATACACACATATACACTTACACATGCACATGCACATACATACATATACACACACATACACATGCACATACATACATATACACTTAGGTACACACATATGAATGAATTATATAATTAAAGTATTAAAACGCATGCTTAATATAAACAATAATAACAATAGAACAAAACTCTTCATTTTAATACCATACACATAATTCAAAACATAACTGAAATGAAAAATATATAGATAAATATATATATATATATATATATATATATATATATATATATATATATATATATATATATATATATATATATATATATATATATATATATATATCAATCATATAATCCAATGTCATAATCAACTAAAATCCTAATCATCATGATCATCATCATCATCAATATCATGATCATCCTGATCTTCCTCATCGTCATGATCACCCTGTGATGATCGAAATCGTCCCTCCTGTGTCTGTCTCTCCACCTCATCCATATTTGTCTCTCCATAATATTCTTGTATTACATATAACAAACATAAATAAATAAAACAATTAAACCATTCATAAAAATAAAATAATTATATAAAATTTAAAAATACTCACAAAGGCATCAGGATGATCTTGCATGTACTCGCTCAAACGTCGATATCCAAAATGTGTAGCATACTCGATCTCATCTTTCGTAGGATCGGCCATAATCCTTCCTCTGCAATGAAACAAATAAAAAACATTAGTTACTTGCATTTTAACTAAAATAAAAAATATACTCACAATAACACATATACTTACAAACGTAGCTACAAAACCATTATGGCCCATTTGGCCTAGGTGCGATGTGTGGCCCGACTCCACTCTCTTCTTTGCAGCAGCTTGTTTATTCAAGAAAAAAATACATAAATTAAATGTAAATAATTACTAAAATATATAAAAATTATAAACATAAACTATTAATTTGTGTACCTTTTGCTGAAGAAATGACTCCAGCTGTCTATGAAAAAACTGCCACGACTTAGGTGGTATGTTAGCTCGCCTCTTATTTTTTTCGACCATACAATATCTCTTGTTAATTTAATCTCAAACAGAAAAAAAAATCAGAATACATACACATATATACACACACATACACATACACATACCCACATACACATATACATGCAAACATATACGCATATATATATGTATACATATACACATATACATACATATAACATAAACACACATATACATATCCACATATATACGTACACACACATGCATGCATATACACTCATTCATACAAAATACATGCATTTATCCCACAATAATGTGTAGTTGTGTATATGTGAATACATGTGTATATGTGAATATGTGTGTATGTGTAAATATATATATATGTGAATTTTTTGTGTATGTAGCTAATTAGATTATTAATATCAAATACCATTATTTGTAGATTCTGATCAATCAGATGGAACTCCACCACCATCTCCTCATCGTGCAACGACTTTATACTGTAAGTATATCAAACATTTAATTTTAAATATATTTGATGGATACATAACTTATATTTTTTTTTGTTTCTTATTATGTGCAGATTCTGATCAATCAGAGGGTACTCCACCACCTCCTACCCATGCAACGACTTCACATGTGTCCTCCGATAGGAATTATGATGAATTTTACTATGAAGAGCATATTATATGTTGGTGTAACTCTTGTTATGGCACATATCAAAGACCATGATTGGAATGTATTGAACATGAGGCAGAGTATGATACTTTTGAGCATGCACCATCACCTAGTCAACATGATAATGCTTGGGTATGTATTTTCTATATATATTAATGTCACTATTTTATTTAAAAACCATATATAAAATCAAATAATTGTTGATATACAAGAATACTTGCTCGATGATGATGATGATAATAATTTTTCTCATAATGTTAATATACCTCGTACACATCATGGACTTGTTGTTCATCAATTACAAGCAGAGGTTTCTAGAAATCCTCTACCTCCTGGTTTAGAGAATGAAACGGATGGAGATTATCCATTGCCATCTCGTGATCGTTCTTTAGTACAAACATATGATAGAAGAAGATATGGAGGATGGAATAGAGGACCACTTCCTTTAGATGGAGAGGTTTTCAACTTTTGGGGTAATCGCTATATGATTGCTCCATCCACTATTACTAATGCTAGTCGTGGTCTCTTTATTGTAGAGGATTTGTATGTGCCTCCGAACTCTGAAGTCACTCTTATGTCATTTTGTGGTCCTATATATGGATGGGGAGATTGGCATCGACTTTCACATTATGTTCAAAGCATGAGTACTTATGGAATATGCTTGAATGCAGCATCCCTTACTAGTAGAAGGATTTTACATGCAGAAAATGAACGATTATATATTGATGGAAGACCTTACACACATGGAAATATAGCAGGTTTAATAAATAGTAGCCAAGGGTTACATAATAGTTCAAGGACTAATTGCACATTTGAGGAGCATGAAAATAGTCATGAATCACCATACATGAGTAGAGATGTATCAAGATACATAGTTATCAATGATATTACTACATTACATGTTGGTGATGAACTATTGGTCAATTATGGATGGCGTAGACCTCCAAGAGCACCTTTTAGCTAGAGAGAATAAAAATTTTCTATCCATATTTAATAAGTTATATCCTTAATTTTTTATTTAAAGTTTACTTTTTATTCATTTATGGAATACTAATGAATTTTATTTATATGTGTAGATTCCAATGTATGATGTTGATGATATTCCTCCACAGCATTCACAATTACCAGTAAGACCTCATTTATCAGAAGCTTTCATGAGGAGGCTACGCAAAACTAATCATGTGCAATATGCAAAGTTAAAAGATCTATATTCAAAAGACGATAAAGTACAAGATTTGTGTGACAATGATGAAGATGATGGCATGGCAGATTTTATTGAGGATTGGCATCAAAATGACAGTGAGAGCATGATACTTCTAAAAATGAGAAATATCTTCGAGAGGAATTATGTGTATGTGTGTGTGTCTATGAGTGTGTATGTGTTTATGTGTATGTATGTATCTATGTGTGTGTATGTGTCTATGTGTGTATGTGTATGCATGTATGCATGTATGTATGCATATGTGTGTGTATGTATATGTATGTGTGTGTATGCATCATTATGTGTGTATGTTTGTGTGTGTGTGTATATGTGTGTGTGGATGTGTCTATGTGTGTATGTTTGTGTGTGTGTATGTTTGTGTGTGTGTATATGTGTGTGTATATGTGTGTGTGTATGTGTATGTGTCGCTATGCGTCTATGAGTGTGTATGTGTTTATGTGTGTGTATATATCTATGTGTGTGTATGTGTCTATGTGTGTATGTGTATGCATGTATGTATGTATGCATATGTGTGTATGTGTGTGTATGGATTATGTGTGTGTATGTCTCTCTATGTGTGTGTATGCATATATGTGTGTGTATGTGTGTGTATATGTGTATGTATGTGTGTATGCATGTGTAGTATGCATCATTATGTGTGTATGGGTGTGTATATGTGTGTGTATGTGTGTGTGTCTATGTGTATATGTGTGTATCCATGAGTATGTATGTGTTTATGTGTGTGTATGTGTCTATGTGTGTATGTGTCTATGTATGTGTATGTATCTATGCATGTGCATTATGTATGCATATGTGTGTATGTATCTATGCATGTGCATTATGTATGCATATGTGTGTATGTGTGTGTATGCATTATGTATGCATTATGTATGTGTATGTAAGCATGTGCATTATGTATGCATGTAAGTATGTATGTATGCATATGCATATGCATTATGTATGCATATGTATGCATATGTATGCATATATGTGTATGTGTGTGTATGTCTCTCTATGTGTGTGTATGCATATATGTGTGTGTATGTGTGTGTATATGTGTATGTATGTGTGTCTGCATGTGTAGTATGCATCATTATGTGTGTATGTGTGTATATGTGTGTGTATGTGTGTGTATCTATGTGTATATGTGTGTATCTATGAGTATGTATGTGTTTATGTGTGTGTATGTGTGTATGTGTCTATGTGTCTATGTGTGTATGTGTCTATGTGTGTATGTGTCTATGTGTGTGTATGTATCTATGCATGTGCATTATGTATGCATATGTGTGTATGTGTGTGTATGCATTATGTATGCATATGTGTGTATGCATCATGTATGCATATGTGTGTGTATGCATTACATATGTGTATGTAAGCATGTGCATTATGTATGCATGTAAGTATGTATGTATGCATATGCATATGCATTATGTATGCATATATGTGTATGTGTGTATGTCTCTCTATGTGTGTGTATGCATATATGTGTGTGTATGTGTGTGTATATGTGTCTGTATGTGTGTATGCATGTGTAGTATGCATCATTATGTGTGTATGTGTGTGTATATGTGTGTCTATGTGTGTGTGTGTCTATGTGTATATGTTTGTATCTATGAGTATGTATGTGTTTATGTGTGTGTATGTGTCTATGTGTGTATGTGTCTATGTGTGTATGTGTCTATGTGTGTGTATGTATCTATGCATGTGCATTATGTATGCATGTAAGTATGTATGTACATTGTATGCATATGCATATGCATTATGTATGCATATGTATGTATGTATGTGTATATGTGTGTATGTCTCTCTATGTGTGTGTGTGTGTATGCATATATGTGTGTATGTGTGTATGTGTGTGTATATGTGTCTGTATGTGTGTATGCATGTGTATGTGTGTGTATCCATGTGTAGGTATGTATGTGTCTATGTGTCTATGTGTGTATGTGTGTATGTGTGTATGTGTGTGTGTATGTGTGTGTGTATGTGTGTGTGTGTATATGTGTGTGTATGTGTGTGTGTATCTATGAGTGTGTATGTGTTTATGTTTGTATGTGTCTATGTGTGTGTATGTGTCTATGTGTGTATGTGTATGCATGTATGTATGCATATGTATGTGTATGCATGTGTATGTGTGTATATGCATTATCATGTGTGTATGTGTCTATGTGTGTATGTGTTTGTGTATATGTGTGTGTGTATGTGTGTGTGTATGTGTGTGTATGTGTGTGTGTCTGTGTATGTGTCGCTATGCGTCTATGAGTGTGTATGTGTTTATGTGTGTGTATGTGTGTATGTGTGTATGTGTTTATGTGTGTGTAGGTGTGTATGTGTGTATGTGTCTATGTGTGTATGTGTATGCATGTATGTATGCATAGGTGTGTATGTGTGTGTATGCATTATGTATGCATATGTGTGTGTATGCATTATGTATGTGTATGTATGCATGTAAGTATGTATGTATGCATATGCATATGCATATGCATTATGTATGCATATGTATGCATGTATGTGTATGTGTGTGTATGTCTCTCTATGTGTGTGTGTATGCATATATGTGTGTGTATGTGTGTATGTGTGTATGTGTGTATGTGTGTATGTGTGTATGTGTGTATGTGTGTATGTGTGTATGTGTGTGTGTATATGTGTGTCTATGTGTGTATGCATGTGTATGTGTGTGAATGCATCATAATGTGTGTATGTGTGTGTATATGTGTGTGTATGTGTGTGCATGTCTATGTGTATGTGTCTATGAGTGTGTATGTGTTTATGTGTGTGTATGTGTCTATGTGTGTGTATGTGTCTATGTGTGTATGTGTATGCATGTATGTATGCATATGTGTGTGTATGCATTATGTATGCATATGTGTGTGTATGCATTATGTATGCATATGTGTGTGTATGTGTTTATGTGGGTGTATGTGTCTATGTGTGTGTATGTGTATGCATGTATGTATGCATATGTGTGTGTATGTGTTTATGTGTGTGTATGTGTCTATTTGTGTGTATGTGTCTATGTGTCTATGTGCATGCATGTATGTATGCATATGTGTGTGTATGTGTGTGTATGCATTATGTATGCATATGTGTGTGTATGTGTTTATGTGTGTGTATGTGTCTATGTGGGTGTATGTGTATGCATATGTGTGTGTATGTGTATGCATGTATGTATGCATATGTGTGTGTATGTGTTTATGTGTGTGTATGTGTCTATGTGTTTGTATGTGTCTATGTGTGCATATGTGTGTGTATGCATGTAAGTATGTATGTATGTACTCATATGCATATGCATTATGTATGCATATGTGTGTGTATGCATGTAAGTATGTATGGATGTACGCATATGCATATGCATATGCATTATGTATGCATGTATGTGTATGTGTGTGCATGTTTCTCTATGTGTGTGTATGCATATATCTGTGTGTATGTGTGTATATGTGTGTGTATGTGTGTGTGTATGTGCGTGTGTATGTGTGTATGTGTGTATGTGTGTATGTGTGTATGTGTGTGTATATGTATGTGTATATGTGTGTGCATGTGTATGCATTATGTGTGCATGTGTATGCATTATGTGTGCATGTGTATGCGTTATGTGTGCATGTGTGTATGCAACATTATTTGTGTATGTGTGTATATGTGTGTGTATTTGTGTGTATGTGTGTGTGTTTCTATGTGTATGTGTGTGTGTCTATGTGTGTATATGTGTGTGTATGCATATGTATGTGTGTGTAAGTGTGTGTGTGCGCATACCTTGCAATTAGTTGCATCTCTCTCTCGTGTGATCTCTCTCTCGTGTGATCTCTCTCTCTCTCTCTCTCTCTCTCTCTCTCTCTCTCTCTCTCTCTCTCTCTCTCTCTCTCTCTCTCTCTCTCTCTCTCTCTCTCTCTCTCTCTCTCTCTCTCTCTCTCTCTCTCTCTCTCTCTCTCTCTCTCTCTCTCTCTCTCTCTCTCTCTCTCTCTCTCTCTCTCTCTCTCTCTCTCTCTCTCTCTCTCTCTCTCTTCTCAGTCTCTCGCGTTCAAATCCCCCCACAAATGTGCCGGGAGAAATCGAATTTTTTTTTTACATTCCAGAGCGTCGCATATGCGATGCTCTTCAGTTTGCCAACATCACAAATACCGTCGCTAAGTAGCGACGGTATTTGTGACATTGTAATTTAGCGTTGCATAAGCGACGCTAGCATCGCTTATGCGATGACTATCGCTTGAAAAAAATTTCGAAAATTTGACCGTCGCTTATGCGACGCCAACGTCGCATAAGCGACGATTCCCTTTTTTTTTTCAATTCGGGGGCGTCGCTACGCCCCCCTATTTCTTGTAGTGCAAGCACTGTAATTTTAGGCCCATCTTTGCATACATAGAGTGTGCTTTCAAGTGGAATAAATGAAAAAAAATAAATCAAGTGATTATTTATGTTACCATAGAATGCATAGAGAGCTTGCCTAAGTTGATACAAAGCCTTGTACAAGAGACAACCTATATGCTATTGAGCTTTGATGGCAGATCAAGGAAGTTGCTTCACATGAAGCTCTTCAATCAAATGTCCATTCGACAAACTTGTTTCTATATGCAAATGATGCATTTTACAACCATAATGGACAGCCAATGCAATGTTAGTAAGAATGGTAGTCATGCATGAACTACATGCAAGAGTTTCCTAATAGTTGATCCCATATTATTGTGGATAACCTTTCACAACTAATCATGATTTCTAGCAATCAATGGTACCATATAACATTCTTTTAATTTTCTAAAGATGCTTAATACCAATGTCATTCTTTCCCTTTTGGTAATTCACATAACTCCAAAGTACAAATTTTATTAATAACATCAAATTCCAATGTATTGTGCTCATCCAATATGAATCATCACATGCATCTTCAAAAATGAGTGACTCTTGAGTACATACAATCACAATAAAAGATGCAGCTAAAAAATGCATCTACAGTCATGCTTACCATCTCTAATTAAAGGAGATTGATCTCAAAAAAAAAAATGTATGGCAAGAGATTGATCTCATTATATGACATAAAGGAGCGGTTAGTATGGTGTCTGGAAATATGCTTTGGTTGATATAGATGTGTTCCCCATATAATACATTATAAAAATGTAGATCATTTTTGGGTTGAGTATCACATTTAATTCTAGCCTTTTTTATTGCAAATTTCTAGCCCTTTGAACCTCATTTGGATATTCTACATGGATATACTCAATCACACATCTTTCAAACAAAAGCATGAGTGTGTTGGACAGATTTTGTGAACCAATTCTTGGCTGCAAATAACATCCAAGTAGAGGGTAAGCTAAAATTTTAGAAAATACCACATGATGACTTACAATAATTGTAAATGGATGATGTACATGGTAGATTTTATTGTCATTAGAATATCCAAAAATACATGTTTCTCTACCTTATCATCAATTGGTGTCACAAGAGCATATAACACACAACCAAATAAGTGCATATGACTATCCATTGGCTTGTAGCAATTGCAAGCTTCATAAGGTGTGATGAATCTCAATGCTTTTGTAAGACTATAGTGCAATATGTAGGTTGCACTTAGGATAGGTTCCATCCAAAAGTTATATGGAAGATGCTTTCCCTTAACCATACATTGTGGCATTTCAAAAAGTTTTATAATCTTGCATTCTACAAAAACATGTCTTTGATGTGTGTTTGGTACCATAGATTGGTGTAGTAAATTTTGCACAAAGAAAAGCATCAAATTCATGTGATAAGAATTTTCTATCATGAGCTATGTGAAGACTTAGAAGCACATTTCCAAATTCAGCCATAGCTAAAAATATTTTAAACTGAGGAAATACATCATTCTTTTCTTTCACAAGGATACATCCAAGCATGGCATGTTGCATTATCAATGGAGGTAGCAAAATATACATGATTTCCAAAACATAGTGTATTGATTGGAGCACCTACATTACTATGAACAAGTTGAGATTTTCTCGTATGTGCACCATCTTTTCTGAATGAAGTAGGATGTATTTTTCAAGTATATAGCCTTCACATGCATGCTTTTCAATGGACACAGTATCTGCAAATGTATTTTTCAAGTATATAACCTTCACATGCATGCTTTTCAATGGCACAAGTTTTGCAAACCAATAATTAAATCCTTTTTTTTAATCAAAGCAAACCATTGAAGTTCAAATGACCAAGATGAGCATCTCATAACTCTACCTCATCCATAGAAGAAGTAGGGGTAAGCAAGGGATTTGTGGAAACTTTCTTATATGTATGTAGACAATAAAAAACATTCCATAACATCCTTAACATCACAATAGGATCACCATTGGTAAAAATCATGAATGATTTCATGTGTTATTGACAAAGTATAAATGAAGTCCTACACTAGCAATAGTGGGAACAAAAATCAAGTTCTTCTTTATATTAGGTGCATACAATGCATTGCTAATAGTAACAATACCTCCACTTCTAGTGGTAAGTTGAACTTATCTAGCTCAAACAATCAGATAAGAATCATTGTTTGCACATATAACATTTCCTTTAGTGGATATCAACCTAATTCACAATCATAGTGTATGATGCAACAAAGAATCATAATCAAATGTAAAAATACATGCCCAAATATCATGATCAATAGTAACCTCATCATTCTTTGCATTATATGTATTCTCAATAATAGACATCTTAGTTTCCTTCTTCTTTTCATTATGCTTAGTAAGCCTTCAACATTCATCAATGGATGTTCAAAGCTTTTGGTAATACTTGCATCTCTTAATTTTAGCATATCACCATCAAGAAGAGAATAGGTGGAGGAGGGAGATTGATGCATTGGTTTTGATGAACCCAAAGCTTAACCATACCTACTTTTACCCTTTTCCATAATAGCAAATTCTTGTGTTCCTTAAAGGAAACCACTTCTATTCATCTAATTGCTCTTCTTCGAAAGAAGATGCACAAACTTATCATATATATATTTGGATTCTCTTTTGCAACCAAATAAATTACACTAAAAAAATCTTTGATAACATCTCAATAATCCCTTCAACAATGTAGAAATGTATGATGCTTCTGAATGATTTCATCAGTGTATGCCAACTGCTCCTCCAAATCCTTAATGCATGCAACATATACATCCAGTGACTCATTGTTGGCAATATATACATTATTTAGTTTCTTTCACAAGTAAGTGACATGTGCTTCATTATGCGCAGCATGCAAACAAGCAAGGGTATCCCAATCTTGATGTAATGCACCTTCAAATGTGTGAAACAATATCCTTCTTCATAGAAAGATCAATCCATGCAGGATCTTGAGAATCTTTTCCATCCCAATCTAAATTATTCTTGTGTAGGTGGAGAAGGCATAGTCCTTATACTTTAAGGAGAAATGACAACAAGCTACAAAGTAGAAGAATGGTTAGGTTGCTTGTTGATATCTACCACTTTGGTCCAAAGTTGGTTTGCAACAAGAAGATGCTTCATCATGTAAGACCATATTGGATAGTAGGTCCTGCCAAGCTTTTCCTCAACTTGAAGCATTATAAACAAGCCTTTATTTCTTGCAAATGCACCAAAGATCTCAAAACTAGCAAGATATGGACTTCAATAAAACTTGAAATGAAGCTAACAATATGTAAGTATGTTGGTGATTTCGATTGCATGAATAGATTTGAAACATGGGTAAATCCTAAGAAACCTAGTATAAATTGTTGTGGAGTTTTGAGCCTTGCAATATTATGCTTCAAAAAAATTGCTCTGTTAAAAGTCTCAAATGCATGGAAGCAAAGAAATAATAGGTTGAGGAGTTGAATTTTCTTTGATAGAAATATTAGGTGTGGTGAAGAGTGAGGAGCCCATTGTTGAATCGGGTATATGAGTTTTGAAGGAGCTCAAAACTAGCAAGATATGGACTTCAATAAAACTTGAAATGAAGCTAACAATATGTAAGTTTGTTGGTGATTTCAATTGCATGAATAGCGCTGAAACATGGGTGCTAGGAAACCTAGTATAAATTATTGTGGAGTTTTGAACCTTGAAATATTATGCTTTGAAAAAAAATGCACTGTTAAAAGTCTCAAATGCATGGAAGCAAAGAAATAATAGGTTTTGGACTTGAATTTGCTTTGATAGAAATATTAGGTGTGGTGGAGAGTGAGGAACCCATTGTTGAATCAGGTATATGAGTTCTGATCAGCGTATGGTTCCAATATATTAGACAATTTATTAGAAATGGAATGCCCCGATCAATGGTTACCATTTGATTAATCCTCGAGGCAATACTCACAAGAATACCACTTTTACTTTGTTTGTTTGTAGCTTGAGTTGTATGAAATGTAATCAAAACCATTCCTGTTGAGATTCATATCAAGCACCTTTTTACCGATTTTGGTTTCTTGTAGGTAGATGATGGGAGGAGCAAAAGAGGTTTCAAGCAACCACTTTTTGATGGACTATGACCGGATAGTGTCTCATAGGCCTTTGCAATGAAAGCTTTATGGATTTTGAATCTTTTAAGTCAATGGGCCTTTAGTGAACAAAATTAATCCTCAAACAGTCTCTTGATCTTTTCTTTGTGTCAATTTCACTTGACATTGTGACTTGTTACGAAATTACAATCATCAAATTGCACCATGTTAACCTTCATCTTTTCACATATGACTTAGGAGGATTAACACGCATAGTACTATTAAAGACAGTCGCTCACTCACCTTGTTTAGGTTCAACCTCAGATGCCTGCTTAATCAAATGAAAATCACGAACTAGGTGGCCTTGTTTCGAGCATTGTAAACAAGTATCCATTTGTTGCACTCATAGATTCCTAGCTCCAGACATCATGCAAAATCTAAGCATTGACAATTCTACCATACTCTAGCCTGATGGATTGCTTGTATTTGCTCATTACTAATTTCAATCTTTTTGTTTGTTTGTCAAAGAATGAACAAACGAAGAAAACTGGTTGCTGGTGTGACTCGAGATAATGCATACATGGACAAGGAAGAAATCCGTACAGTGAATGTCGGAGAGGAACACATACATGGAATGTCTTCTTGTCTTATCTGAACGAGGTTCTTGGCAAGTTGGCAGAACAAGTAGGTCGTTGTTGGGCCAATCGGTGATTGTACACAAGCAACTGAACGAAAACGGCAGTTCTTAATATTATTCTGTTCAATCCCACTACATGTACATAGAGGTTCCGATTCCTAGAGTGCACAAAAAAAAAAAAAAAAGCTTGCAATGTGAGGTGCCTTTTGTGACGACAAAAGTTGAGGTCGCCTGTTTTGGCTACTTATATCAAGACGTGTGATGGCTCTGTTTTTTTATCCAGCCCCTAGTGATGCTTGGGTGGTATTTCCTGTTGCGCCGAATTGTGCGCAATTATAAGGGGAGTGGGTTCCGTGACATCCTATGCACGGCGGACCGGACTGGAGTGCCCTCCAACGTGCGGGCTAAGAAGCACTATGGACATGTGTGCCGAGCCTTCCCTTCCTCACCGTTTTGGAGAATGTCGGTTGTCTCTAGAGCCGTGGGTAGATGCCCGGTAACGGGAGCATCCCCCGCCTCGTCTCGGCGGGTCTTGGGTCCCTTGACGGTTGTGAACCCTGAGGCCGGCTTGTCTTGGACGGCCGCCTCATATCTTGAGGTTGAGGTCCCTTTGGGGTTGGCTTGAGCATGACGGCCTCCCCGTTTCAGTTTAGGACTAAACGTCCACTTGACACTCGGGTGTGCATTCCTACGTTTGTAGTGCCCTGCGAGAACACGTTTGTCTACGTGCGGCCGTTCTCAACTCTTTGGGGAATTTCTAAGTCGCTTCCACATGCGTAGGCCTTCGGGCCATTCTATCTTTGTTTGTGAGCTTCCGTGCATTTAAGTTGGAGTCCCTTCGTTTTCGGGTTACTCTCGGGCAAAGGCCCTTTGGACGTCCCTCCGTGCATCTCAAGTTTCAAGCGGGTTCGGGCCGACGGACAGCCCCTTGGACTTGGGTTTGCATTGTACTTCACGTTTGGTATCAGAGCTTCAGCTCTGTGGGTCGGGTGCATGTGAGCCATCGGCGGTGCCATGGACAGGCCGTCGACAATGGGTAGAAATTTTTAGTTTTGGAAAAATGGTGCATGCCGACGGAGACGGGCCTCATGTGGGACGTCAGCTGTTTGGCAAAATTTCAGAAAATTTTTCTTGTGACACTGTGCTTCAAGTGAGCCGTTCCGCTTCGGGCCGTCGGCAAAGGCATGGTTCTTGGCAGCGGATTGGTTCTTAAGGCCCGGGTGGCAACGGTGTCGTCGGGTTTCGTGGAAAGAAGAGAGGAATTTGAATGATAGCTTATCAAAAAAAAAAAGAACATGAGAACTTATATAGATCTTCGAAAGCTCAAACTCTTAACAAGAAAACATTGCTTCTATACCCAAAGAAAATGTTCGAATGATGAGAAGGTACTTAACTCCAACATTGCATTATTTATTTAGCCAAGAAAAGTCATACTTTCATAGTTAAGGAAAAAAATTGCGAAGTTAAAAAGATGATTTAAGGCAAATTGTACGCTCATTACCTTTATCATATGATCGCAAATATAGCCTCAAGTGTATATCTCCAACAGTATGCTTAGCACGTTGGAGGACTTGAAGAACCTTTAAGCGGTTGTCATTATATAAGATAAGGTGCTCTTTACAGACTTTACCGAATCTCTTAGAGTAAACATCTTCCTCATAAAGATAATCTACTAATGTGCAAGGACTCTAAGATTCATATTTCACAAGGAAGTTTTGTTTTAGCATGCTCTCATACAACAGTTTCACGTGCAGATATATGCAAAGTATATCAAACTCTCCACTTGCCTAACTTTATAGACTTAATAACAATCTTCATTTCTGATCGTTGTACAGCCAATATGTCCTGCAAGAAATGTGCCCTATCCGTTAAAGGCTTCACTTTGAAGGGCAACAACAGTATTACATTTACAAGTTTATGTGCACAAGAGTCTTGGACATTTTAGTGGTGCAGTCAGGTGCACTGCTAAAAGGATAAGCTTAACTTAAATGTTGCCGCACTCCAGTTTGATCGAAGAAAAAAAAAAAAATATATATATATATATATATAAACCTTAAACTTAAACATTGCAGAACTTATAGTTTCGCCGAAACACATTATTCATAAGTACACTACTATAATTTACAAAGCTAAAGCATTGCGGGAAATCTGCACTGAACAGTGAGAGTGCGATCATCAACAATCCTTACCCCAAACAAAAAGAACCCACTTCGCAGCCAAAATACTTTTTGTTTCAAGGTACATCATGTCTATATAAACAAAAATTGAAATGATTGTGACGCTTCTTTCACCATCACTAATCTAGCCCGCAGTGGTTTCACAAAAAGAAAATTCTTCAGTAATGCAAAGAAATATTCGCTCATAAATTATCACAAACTGACCAGTGTGCAAAAATGGTTTGTGCACCCCTTTGGTTCAAGTAGAGCCGGGAAGTGTTGAACGGAGTTCTGCACGTAGATTCAAATCTTCATATCTCCAGTTGTTCGAGCACTCCACCTTGCTCACGTCATGGGTGATAAATTAGAAGAATCCAGAGTGACTAATTTGTATGTGTTATCATGATATATTTCAAGGTAAGAAGCTATGCACATAACTTCTTCAGATACATGATCATCCAAATCAACATTGAAGTCCGTGTCCAGGCTGCATTGGCTGGAGTAATTGAAACTGTTTCCATCGCAGCGGTTGATTGTTTGCGATTTTTCGATGCACATTGTCTGCATTCACATGGTACCCATAAGAGGTCACTGCCAGTATCTAGTGCCACTAGAAATGAGACATTTGGTTTTCCTATATTGATGATTGTATAGTGTAACCATCCATAATCTTCTCCATAGTTCATCGTAAGGTTGCCAGAAGCAAAAGACAAGGTGCCAACAGGATTTATGGTAGTCATAATCCGTCTTTAATCTTGACGAAGCAGTAATCCATGGAAAGCTACGGTTGCTCGAGTGCTTTTCATAGATTCTCCATGACCAGAAAGATTGAATGAGCTGCCACGGCCTCTTTCTTTCTCAAGTTTTTGAGCTTCCTCTGAGAATCTGTACACCATCTGCAGCTCCATCACATGCTTGCTCTCTCCCGTTCTCTGAATCCATAACATAATTAAAGCTTTTCGGCATGGAGACGCTGGGTACTGGACCGAAATCCACACACGCACATGCATCGTATGTCTGCAGAGCTCCGTTTCTGTCTTGGTGACATGGATAGTCAATGTGAACTGTGCATAAGTTATTCGAGATTCTTTCTACACATAAGTCGATGAAGCCTTTCATGTTAGTATCTTCACAAAGTTCCCAGTCATCATCTCTATACATGCGCAATTATTTCAATGCTCCAACGATAGAACGTATAGCACAATTGATATTTGTCCTTGTGTCTTCAACCATAGAACCTCGGACATCTCTGCAAATTGCATGCCATGTTTCAATTCCAGAAATCCTCTGTCATCACGACAGATACAAGCTGGCACAGAGTCCAAATCTGGTTGCCTTCGTCCAAGGAAATCCACACCAGAAAAGTACATGCACCATCGCTGGATCATTTCCCCTCTTTGTTCATTCCTACTGCTCATCACAAGCGATCAGTAAATCCAGATCTCAAAGCACTTTTGAAGATGCAATAGAAGCAGAGATAATCGCTTTCGAGAAGCATGTTGTAGTGGCGTCATAGGTGGTGTTAGAGCTATCTTTTTTCCATCCTCAGTAGATGCAGATGTTCCCAGAACCTTCAGGTCCCTTTTCTTTTCCCTCTCTTCGAACCTGCACTCCTCCTGAATTCAGACACTCGAACCGAATTGAGCTCCTTATCGACGTGATTTCTTCTTGGACTTCGAGCTGCTGGTAGATGCCTTTGACACTTTCCCTACTTCCTCCTCCTCTCTCGATGCCCAGATGCTAATCCTTTCTCTCCAAAATTTTTCCGCTTCACCTCCCATGTCTTGCACGTAGCCTTTTTTCTATATCTGTCCACCTTCTATATCCATTCAAGATATAAACTTAACATTCTCTTTATTATGAGGACATGCTGAATATAGTGGAGCCTCATGACCTTCAAAAGGAAACTACCATTAATAGCATCCCAAACCTTGATGATTTTTATCATTCCCATAGGTAATAATACAAAGTTGCTTATTAGGATGAACAAAGACAAGATCATTCACACAACCAATACGAGCATGGATCTCAAGCATCAAGTGGTCGTGCCTCTAATGTGTTAAGGACTACCCCACGATTGCCCATCATCTAGATGCATCAACCTCCAGATGACTTTAAACAGATGCGTCATATTTGATTCTCGTGCTTCAATTTCGGATCGCGACCACATCCACCCCCCTCTGAACCTGTGCATCCTCCGGATGCACCAGCATCGATCTCGGTATCTGCAAGTCTTCAAGAATCCAAATGTGAGTGAAATCAAGTGCACGGGTTAAAACAAATGTGCCTATGCACGGCCATGTAATGGGCCCTACATATGCATACTCTAGGTGCATGGAAAAATGACATGGTGCAGATAAGGGAGTTATCAGGCATTCGATGATGAAGCTTCACACTCAAATTGAACTCATCAGCTTGACATATATATACAACTCTCTTTCAAGTGCAATCAAGCGTGCACCTACGGGTTTAAAAATACTCGTGCTCTTTACATTTCATCTATGCATGTTTTAGGTGCATGAAGGGAAACAAAATGGTGCAAAAAAATCAAGGTTTTATGGTATCTAAGCAACGCTCACATCACTCACAACTCCACTCTCTTACAGATGCAATCACTCTCCCTTACTCAGAACTATTCTCTCTTATCACTCAAAACTTGCTTTATTATTTTTCAATAATATTTACCTATCTAATTGTGCAGATGGATGTGCTTCTACGGAATTTCAAAGACGTGTTTTCTATATATTTTTACATGCATATTTGGCATGCAATGCATCTCAAGGATGGTGCAAAGAGAAGATCAGGGTTAAAGCACGATAGCTAATGAAAAAGATTTTCACGACTTTGTTCTTTAGTCATCATCTCTGTTGGCTTCGCTTGATCATTCCTACACTCATAGAAACTAAACAAATCATGAGAAACGTCACATCAAAATGACATTTTATACATATGCAGTCCATGAAAGAACTTCAAAAACCATTTGCAATAAAACATAAGCATGCAGCTCAAAAGTGGTTGCCTCTATACAATCTCTCAAAACTCTAGATCTTCGATCAGCTCCTTATCAACACCTGTTCTCAAAACTGCATAAGAGAAATTAGTAGCATCACATTCAAGAATCACATATTAAAAAACTTCATTTATTTGAACATTAAAAATATATATTTGAATTATTTTGACTTCAAACCACTCATCCAACATGCATTCATTACCATAGGTGTTCCCACTTTAATTTCTTGCATTTTTAGTTTTATTTGGTTTCTTCTATCTATCTTAAGATTAAAGCAAAAAACACAAGTTATATACATTTTTATTTACAAATTTCCTTTTGGTATTATTAATTCTCATTTATTAGGGTTTTTCCCTTCAGACCCATCTCCCTTGATATATGGTCACCAAAGAAACTATGCTTCTTAAGAAGCCACCTTTGGATCGCATCAATCAAGAAAGAATTCTTAAATAAGGTAAACATGTGTACAAGCCACTTCTTTTTCTTGTCCATCTCTTGGTGGCTTGTTTGGTATACATAACTCTTAGAAAATTTGAAAACCCATGTTTCAATCATTTGAGGATAGTTGTCTTTATTTATAATACTCTCGCTTGCATAATATGGGATTACTCTGGACAAATCAAGAGCACAAAAATATAGAGTTTTCATTTTTAATGAGCTTAAGCCATCTTCAAAAAATTCCTTTAAGGATACATTTTCATCCATTTCACATTTGAAATCATTTGGGGAAATTTCTCTACTTGTATCATCTTGAATTAAACCTGTCTCTTCATTGGAACGAGAGTTTCGAGTAGATTCATTGGATTCCCTCATCAAGTAGAAGTGAACATCATGCTCGGATGATAATATATAATCATTTTTGTCTTCCAATCTATCATGATTCCTTTCTACTTGACCCCCAGCAATTATGGTATCTGCTTCTTTCTCTAGTCTTTCCAAGAATTCTTCATCATTGGTATGATCCCAAATCATCTCTCCTCCAACATGAAGAGAATCCATATCCTCATAATCAACAAAATCTTGATCTTCAACTTCTTTATCCAAAATGCCATCATAGGATTCTACATCCATCTCCATCAATTCTTTCTCGTTCTCTTCAGAGGATGTACTTATTCCACCTTCTTCAATTATTGATTCTTGCTCAAGTATCTCATCATGTACAAGAATCTTGACATATACACCCAAATCAACTTGAGCTTCATCGTTGCAATCGTTTGACTCAATAGTTTTACATTGGATATCCTTCAATGCTATACACACATCAGATTTATCATATGTCACAATAAACATTTCATCTGCCATTTTATGCTCAATTTCTTCAACGTGTGGACTCAACTCAACATGATTATTTTTGACATACATATCAGTATTTAGAGGAATGATCAATGGTATTTTCTCATCCTCCTCATGTTCATTCATATTTCTCTCTTCATGGAATGTGGCATCATTTACATACATATCATTATTTTGAACTCCATCCAACTTATCCTCTTTTTTATGTGTAGGATCTTTGTCCAATGTGATATCGCTCAAAAGAATATCAGTATCTTGATCTTGATCTAGACTATCGGTAGGATTACGATCATGCTTATCACCATCGCCATACATATCACTATCTAGAGGACTTATCATTTGTACATCCTCTAGATTAGCATCATACTCATCTTTGTCATCACACATTTCAATCTCTAGAGGACTCATTATTTGCATGTCCTCCTTCATATAAGTAAGTTCGTTTTCTTGCATCTCTGTATGCATGTATAATGTGGATTCCTGCATATCCATTTTCTTACCCATCGGATCTTTTATTGATAGGTCCTTAGATTCAACATCATGTTCCATGGGAGTTTCTTCATGTAATTCAATCATTAGATCAGAAGTTCTATCCGAATCTTGTGTTAGAAGGGGATCATCACCATCAAGTGACATCCAATCATACTCCACATCTTGCCCGATGTCATCACGTAAGGATGCATCTCGAGCTCGATCTTCAGACATATTTATTAGGTTCTCTATTTGTATCTCATCTTTTATCTCCATTTGGTCACCTATGAGCCTTCTAGATATCTCTATCTCTTTGTTTGCATCTTGATATGTTTCTTGATTTGTTTGATTATCTTTTATTCGATGTGAGGAGTTTATCGGAGTAGAGGAAGCTTCATCTTGATTTCTTGTTGGGTTTTGTTGGTTTTTGTTTTGTTTTATGTTTGTTGTTTGTTTGGTTTGATGTTGGTTTAGTTTGGTTTGATTTTGATTAGCTTCCACTTGCTCCTTTGATCCTCCCATCTTCGGGCTTTGTCCACTTATGGCACCTAAAGATGTAATCATTGTAAAGAAGTCTAGGGACTCTTGGCACCTTGTAACCTTTGAAGTTACATCGATCGCACTTTTAGAAGTTTCTTCATATTTCCCATCATCACTATGGATATCAAGCCCATGCATATCTACTTCATGCCCAAATGGGGTCTCTACAACCTCATGGACTTGAACATTATCCACGATTGGTAAAATGCTTGGAACATGGTTATAATTTTCATCTGTTTGAAGATCTGTTCTCCAATCATTTAGAAATTTCTCAATTGTTTGTTGTTTCTTTACGTATTTCATCACAGCTTCATGGACGAGCATCCAATCCTCTATGAGCCCCGAGTCCGAGTCTATATCTTGTAGAAGCGGAATTAGTTCTTCTCGGGCATTAACATCGATTGTTTGAAGAAACAACGAAACCCTTTCATGACTTATGCACCTCTTATCCTGCTCAGAAAGATCATCATATTGTCGCTCAAACTCTTCTTTGATCTCGAGAATTGGTTGGTCTTTGGGCATATGAACCCACCTCAGGAAAGATCTACGAGTTACTTTATCAAGATCCTCTAGCATAAACTGCTTGAGGAGTGTCGCTTTGTATTGAGACCATGTCGTTTGATTTATTCGCATTATTTGGTCTCGCATGTTGTATCCCGACACATAGATAAAGTTTTCACATAATTCTTTTTCCGTCATCGGACTTAATCCGACACCTAGGTATTTGGCCTCGAGTTCATATTCTTTGCAGAACTTTGAGACATTCTTTCCATTGAAAAAACCACACCGATTGACTAGACGTTCATGAAGTGATTGGATGGCTTTTTGACGCCTATCTTCTTCTTGAAAGCGTAGGAATTGAGCTAGGATCTCTTCAATTTTGATTATGCTAATCTTTGTGGCTCTATAACTCACTCACCCCCTCCTTTCACGTCGGGTTCACCAGGTATGTCGTCGGGTTTCGTGGAAAGGAGAGAGGAATTTGAATGATAGCTTATCAAAAAAAAAGAACATGAGAACTTATATAGATCTTCGAAAGCTCAAACTCTTAACAAGAAAACATTGCTTCTATACCCAAAGAAAATGTTCGAATGATGAGAAGGTACTTAACTCCAACATTGCATTATTTATTTAGCCAAGAAAAGTCATACTTTCATAGTTAAGGAAAAAAAATTGCGAAGTTAAAAAGATGATTTAAGGCAAATTGTACGCTCATTACCTTTATCATATGATCGCAAATATAGCCTCAAGTGTATATCTCCAACAGTATGCTTAGCACGTTGGAGGACTTGAAGAACCTTTAAGCGGTTGTCATTATATAAGATAAGGTGCTCTTTACAGACTTTATCGAATCTCTTAGAGTAAACATCTTCCTCATAAAGATAATCTACTAATGTGCAAGGACTCTAAGATTCATATTTCACAAGGAAGTTTTGTTTTAGCATGCTCTCATACAACAGTTTCACGTGCAGATATATGCAAAGTATATCAAACTCTCCACTTGCCTAACTTTATAGACTTAATAACAATCTTCATTTCTGATCGTTGTACAGCCAATATGTCCTGCAAGAAATGTGCCCTATCCGTTAAAGGCTTCACTTTGAAGGGCAACAACAGTATTACATTTACAAGTTTATGTGCACAAGAGTCTTGGACATTTTAGTGGTGCAGTCAGGTGCACTGCTAAAAGGATAAGCTTAACTTAAATGTTGCCGCACTCCAGCTTGATCGAAGAAAATATATATATATATATATATATATATATATATATATATATATATATATATATATATATATATATATATATATATATATATATATATATATATATATATATATATATATAAACCTTAAACTTAAACATTGCAGAACTTATAGTTTCGCCGAAACACATTATTCATAAGTACACTACTATAATTTACAAAGCTAAAGCATTGCGGGAAATCTGCACTGAACAGTGAGAGTGCGATCATCAACAATCCTTACCCCAAACAAAAAGAACCCACTTCGCAGCCAAACTACTTTTTGTTTCAAGGTACATCATGTCTATATAAACAAAAATTGAAATGATTGTGACGCTTCTTTCACCATCACTAATCTAGCCCGCAGTGGTTTCACAAAAAGAAAATTCTTCAGTAATGCAAAGAAATATTCGCTCATAAATTATCACAAACTGACCAGTGTGCAAAAATGGTTTGTGCACCCCTTTGGTTCAAGTAGAGCCGGGAAGTGTTGAACGGAGTTCTGCACGTAGATTCAAATCTTCATATCTCCAGTTGTTCGAGCACTCCACCTTGCTCACGTCATGGGTGATAAATTAGAAGAATCCAGAGTGACTAATTTGTATGTGTTATCATGATATATTTCAAGGTAAGAAGCTATGCACATAACTTCTTCAGATACATGATCATCCAAATCAACATTGAAGTCCGTGTCCAGGCTGCATTGGCTGGAGTAATTGAAACTGTTTCCATTGCAGCGGTTGATTGTTTGCGATTTTTTGATGCACATTGTCTGCATTCACATGGTACCCATAAGAGGTCACTGCCAGTATCTAGTGCCACTAGAAATGAGACATTTGGTTTTCCTATATTGATGATTGTATAGTGTAACCATCCATAATCTTCTCCATAGTTCATCGTAAGGTTGCCAGAAGCAAAAGACAAGGTGCCAACAGGATTTATGGTAGTCATAATCCGTCTTTAATCTTGACGAAGCAGTAATCCATGGAAAGCTACGGTTGCTCGAGTGCTTTTCATAGATTCTCCATGACCAGAAAGATTGAATGAGCTGCCACGGCCTCTTTCTTTCTCAAGTTTTTGAGCTTCCTCTGAGAATCTGTACACCATCTGCAGCTCCATCACATGCTTGCTCTCTCCCGTTCTCTGAATCCATAACATAATTAAAGCTTTTCGGCATGGAGACGCTGGGTACTGGACCGAAATCCACACACGCACATGCATCGTATGTCTGCAGAGCTCCGTTTCTGTCTTGGTGACATGGATAGTCAATGTGAACTGTGCATAAGTTATTCGAGATTCTTTCTACACATAAGTCGATGAAGCCTTTCATGTTAGTATCTTCACAAAGTTCCCAGTCATCATCTCTATACATGCGCAATTATTTCAATGCTCCAACGATAGAACGTATAGCACAATTGATATTTGTCCTTGTGTCTTCAACCATAGAACCTCGGACATCTCTCCAAATTGCATGCCATGTTTCAATTCCAGAAATCCTCTGTCATCACGACAGATACAAGCTGGCACAGAGTCCAAATCTGGTTGCCTTCGTCCAAGGAAATCCACACCAAAAAAGTACATGCACCATCGCTGGATCATTTCCCCTCTTTGTTCATTCCTACTGCTCATCACAAGCGATCAGTAAATCCAGATCTCGAAGCACTTTTGAAGATGCAATAGAAGCAGAGATAATCGCTTTCGAGAAGCATGTTGTAGTGGCGTCATAGGTGGTGTTAGAGCTATCTTTTTTCCATCCTCAGTAGATGCAGATGTTCCCAGAACCTTCAGGTCCCTTTTCTTTTCCCTCTCTTCGAACCTGCACTCCTCCTGAATTCAGACACTCGAACCGAATTGAGCTCCTTATCGACGTGATTTCTTCTTGGACTTCGAGCTGCTGGTAGATGCCTTTGACACTTTCCCTACTTCCTCCTCCTCTCTCGATGCCCAGATGCTAATCCTTTCTCTCCAAAATTTTTCCGCTTCACCTCCCATGTCCTGCACGTAGCCTTTTTTCTATATCTGTCCACCTTCTATATCCATTCAAGATATAAACTTAACATTCTCTTTATTATGAGGACATGCTGAATATAGTGGAGCCTCATGACCTTCAAAAGGAAACTACCATTAATAGCATCCCAAACCTTGATGATTTTTATCATTCCCATAGGTAATAATACAAAGTTGCTTATTAGGACGAACAAAGACAAGATCATTCACACAACCAATACGAGCATGGATCTCAAGCATCAAGTGGTCGTGCCTCTAATGTGTTAAGGACTACCCCACGATTGCCCATCATCTAGATGCATCAACCTCCAGATGACTTTAAACAGATGCGTCATATTTGATTCTCGTGCTTCAATTTCGGATCGCGACCACAACGGGTCGTGGGGCGGAGTGGCAGCCATCTCACCGTTTTTGGATCCTTGTGAAAGGCACTTCTATTCACCCAGTTATGTGTTTGTGGGCTCGGCCTTTGGGCCTCCCTCTCCCGATCGTATCCCTCTTAGGCTGGACCGGTGTGGCTACGACCCCACTTTCCCCCTTCGAGGAGGGAGGTATATCCTCCATTGACTGGCAAGGTTGCCATGTGAAGCTGGGTAGGAGTAACGCGATAAGTCACCTCGTGCCGTAAGTCGTGAACCACTGGGAAGGGCTTCTACCGTCCGCGTGTAGCACATCTCCACGGGAGTGACACTAGGCAGTGCCGACGGGCCTCTCCTCGTGAGGGCTCGGGCCGCCTCTTGTGCAAGATATCTTCAATTTTCTTCATGTTGTTGTGTGGGCATGCATGAGGCCCCCTTCATCATTCTAAAGGGCTGCCAGTTCAGTTTTATAACAGTTTTTGGACATCTTTGAAGTGGGATTTGAGGGAGAAAAACTAATCGTTCCATTTTGAGCTTGTGCCCTCTCATTCTACTAGTATAAGGATGATGCCATGCTAAAGATTTTGAGGAGGCGCTTAGCTAGCCTCGGAGCCGGCAAAGTCTCAAGCAATTTTGTTATAACAGCTTTGGAAAGGAAAGTGTGCTGCCCCGATTCCACGTTGTGCTTGTATGACTTGACCCTTATGTTGGGTGTTTCGCGATTTTTGGTGAGGCTATGGAAGCGGAACCGTCGGTTAGCTTGTGCGCTCCGGGTGTAGGATTCGGTTGGAAAAGGTTGTGCAGGCTGGCGGGTTGGACATGGTCCTTCCGTGTGGGCCGTTTCGAGGTAGCCGCCTGTGGGTCTCCATGAAGCCGGGGCTAGTTGTGTGGGCCGTCGGGTTGAACATGGTTCTCCCGTTCGCGCCGTCTTTGGGTTTGGCCATGCTCGCGGGACCTTCTTAGGCCGGGGCAAGTTTATGGCCGTTTCGGTGCGTCACGCCCGCGGGTCCTCTTAAGGCCGGGGCAAGTTTGTTGGTTGGCCGACGGGCTAGGACTTGGGTTCCTCCCCGTTCGTGCCATTTCGAGGTGAGCGCATGCGAGTCCTTTCAAGGCTGAGGCAAAAGTTTGTGAGCGTGGGCCGTCGGGTTGGACTTGGTTTCCTCTCGATTGTGCCATTTTGAGGTTTGCATGCCCGCGGGTCCCCGTTAGAGGCCGGGGCAAGTTTGGGAAGAGGAAAAGGCTATGCCGGCGGGCAGTGACATTGAGGTCCCCCTCGCGCGGCTAGCAAGTTAGCGAAAGGTTAAGTGCGAGCGGCCGACGGGCAGTGACGTTTAGGTCCCCCTCGTGCAGTCCGCGCCTACGGGTTCCTTCGAGACCGAGGCAAAGTGGGTAAAAAGGGAAAAAGGCAACCCACCGGCAGGCAGTGACGTTTAGGTCCCCCTCGCGCGGTTGGGCAAATGAAAGGGAAAAGCGAGTCTGCGGGTTCCTTCGAGACCGGGACAAGGTAGAAGCATGGTCAACGGGCAGTGACATTAAGGTCCCCCTTGTTCGATTCACTAGGTCAGCAAGTCGCTTGTGGGATCTTCGAGACCGGAGCAAGTGTGTGGGGCAGTGACAATACAAGGTCCCCCTCGTTCATGCCTTAGCGTGTTCGCGAGTTTCGTTGAGACCAGGACAAGTGTTGGGTGTGGCCGGCGAGTCATGGCTGGGGTCCCCTCGTCCGTGCCTTTGTGTTGTGAGCCGCCCGCGGGATCCCTAAGAGGCCGGGGCAAGTTGGGTGTTGGCCGTCGGGCTTGGACTTGGGTTCCTCCCTGTGCGTGTCATTTTGGGTAGCCGCCTACGGGTCCCCTAGAGGCCGAGGCTTATGTGCAAGGGTAGCTCGTGGTGCGCCTTAAGGGCCCGAGTTATCGTTTCGGAAAGGTGGGCCGACACAAGAGTAAGCCGCTATGCGCCATGTGATCGTGCCTTTGGAACACAAAGCTTGTGGGCCGACGATAGGCTCGTGTTGGATGAGGTGGGAATTGCCAAGGAGCGCATGATGGGTGTGCGTTAAGCGGATGTAATGGGATCCGTCGCCTCTTGGTAGTTGGTTTTGCAAGGCTGAAAATATGGCGGGTGTGTGGAGCGGTTCAAGATGGCTGTTTCCATCACAAATGGGGATTTTCAGGAACTCGGCCAGCGTGTTGTAAGTCGCTTGTTCGCCTCATGTCTGCGCCTTTGTTGTGTCAAGCTGGAGGGCCGCCGATAGGCCTCTTTTTGGTGGGATTTGCCTTGGCCGGTGTATGGGCACCGTGCCTTGGTGATTTTGGATCTTGGAAAGGAAGCAACGGGATGTGTGTGTGGAGTGGCAACGAGGCCTCGTCCACCACAGTTTTTGGGTTTGACCCTCTTTCGCATATCAGCCCGGGAAGGGGCATTTTTGGTTCTCTTTGAAAACGGCTAAGTGTCGCATTGGCACTAAGTGTTACCTTCGGTTGGAAAGGCCCATCCTGTTGCATGGCAACAAAGGGCAATATCTTCGGACATCGGCTTGAAGTCTTGATGCATCAAGCTTCTCGCTTTGTTGGAAAGAAAAGGCCCATTCTTATCGCAAGGCGATAAACGGGCATGTGAACGTCTGGATTACGACTTGACTTTAGGGGATTGATCACCCTCTTCACGATAAGAGTTGTCTTGGAAAGTTCCAAGAGCTTAAGGCCCAAATCTATCGCATCGGCGATACAAGGGCAAAGTGAGCCGTTCATAAGCGAATTGAGTTGGATGGACTGGCCATCTGTCTTGACGATAGGATCTTTTTGAAGATTCTTGGACGTAAATACGCATTCAGCCTACAAAGAGGCAACGTGTTTAGACCCAAACTGCGAGGTCCCCTTAAGTGCAAAATTTGGCTCATGTGGAGCTTGACTTTGTCCCGATGCAGTCGGAGTGGGGCAAGTCACTCTTCTTAGTAGACCTTTTGCTTCGAGCCAAACCGGCGGTGTTAGGTTCGCACCTCTTGCACAAGTAAGTTTCCCTTGGATATGTTTGCACGACAACCCATGGTTATAAGGACATTGCTCCATCCTTTGAGAGTAAGAACATCATGCAGAGTCATAAAAGCGATTTCATGAAACATCACCCCTGTAACTACACTGTTAACAAGATTAAGTTAGCACCTGTAGGTGAACTTCTCGAGGACGAGAAGTCTGTTGAAGAGGGGGTGAATATGTGACGGCACTGTTTTTCTATCCAGCCCCTAGTGGTGCTTGGGTGGTATTCCATGCTGCGCAGAATTGTGTGCAACTATACGCGGAGTGGGTTCCGTGACATCCTCTGCACGGCGGACCGGACTGGAGTGCCCTCCAACGTGCGGGCTAAGAAGCACTATAGACGTGTGTGTCGAGCCTTCCCTTCCTCACCTTTTGGAGAACGTCGGTTGTCTCTAGAGTCGTGGGTAGATGCCCGGTAACGGGAGCGTCCCTCGCCTCATCTCGCCCAGTCTTGGGTCCCTTGACGGTTGTGAACCGTGAGGCCGGTTTGTATTGGACGGCCGCCTCGTATCTTGAGGTTGAGGTCTCTTTGGGGTTGGCTTGAGCATGATGGCCTGCCCGTTTCGGTTTAGGACTAAACGTCCGCTTCGCACTCGGGTGTGCATTCCTGCGTTTGACGGTGCCCCGCAAGAACGCGTTTGTCTACGTGCTGTCGTTCTCAACTCTTTGGGGAATTTCTAAGTCGCTTCCGCATGCGTAGGCCTTCGGGCCATTCTATCTTTTTTTGTGAGCTTCCGCGCGTTTAAGTTGGAGTCCCTTCGTTTTCGGGTTACTCTCGGGCAAAGGCCCTTTGGACGTCTCTCCGTGCATCTCAAGTCAGGTTCGGGCCGATGGACACTGGACAGCCCTTGGACTTGGGTTTGCATTGTACTTCACAAGACGACAGAAGTTGAGATTCCCTGTTTTTGTTAGTTGTGTCAAGCCGACATGCTGAATTCGTCTAGTGTTTTCATGCGTACATATTCTTGCGTCGATGTGGGCTTCAGCCTTCCACCATCGATGCTGGGGACAGGAGTCTCCGAGTCACTCATCACTCTTCTGGGACGGTAGCGCAACCTGTTCATCATTCAGTGAACAATTATAGAAGAATGCAGCCTCGCAGCTTCACTTTCATTTTCCAAACACACTTCCGCGAAGACCCTCCACACACCATGTGCACCGTGTAATGGAAGCTCCCGCGAATACCCAACAACGGTAGGGCCCCCCACATACCATGTGCACTGTGCAGTGGAAGCTCCGTAGCTCACGATAGTTTTAGGGCCATTTCACATAAGGCGGAACAGTGGGAGAAAAATGAAATTCAGTCTATCGCTATTCACATAAGGCCGGCGGCACAGATTCATTTTGATCCACGTCACGGAACGCAAAGCCAATGTTGTTCCGACCCTTCCAGTGCGTCTCAGGGATGTTCCGCCTTCCACGTCATTCAAAAATAATTTAAAATATGACTAACAAGGTACGTGTCCAAATTCTGTTCATCTAGTGCAGAGAGAAATTCGCAGTCAATGAGAGAGAACAAGAACTGTTCCGCCCTCATATGTGAACTGACTAGCGGAGCCACATCTTTTTTTCTCAATTTCCAGGCGGAACAGTGGCAAACTATGTGTGCGTTCCGCCGCTCATATGTGAAATGGGCCTTAATCTTCCTCCGGCACATCTCCATGTTCAGAGGAATAATGAATCCGCTTCCTTTGTGCCCCACTTGTACAGAACTCCCGTCCTCAAGCGGCGATGGACTTTGAACTCATGCAGGGCACAAGACCACGATCCTTCTGCAACGTGGAAGGAGAGGCGCACATGCTTGCATACAATATTCTTCTATTTTTTTTTTTTTTAAATGGAGGTTCAGCTGAAGCCTATTCCCCCGGACTTTAACTTTGAAATTGCAACTGTACAAGTGAATGGGCATAGCACCAGCGGGACCCCCCGTATCCCACAAAGCAGGGGTTAGACAAGGTTACAACTGAATGAGACATGGTTACAACTGGGTTTAACTGGCCTAAGCCATAACATGTCCAGCCTGGGACTTGAACCCTGGACCTCCGCCTCAAGAGGCCAAAGCTCAACCAACTGTCCTACAGGACGTGGACAATATTCTTCTATTTTTTGGAAGTGCAGGAAAACGTATTAAAAGAGAGCAGGAATACACTGCCTCGAGGAGGGGAATGAAGTTTTCCTTCAATTATAGTATCAACACTGTGGATACTATGCCCTTCCTTGTACAGTTGCAATTTCAAAGTTAAAGCTAGAAACCCAATAGATGAGGGCTTGGAACTGACAACGTAGCAATGGTGTTCTCTTGCGGAGCGTTGGGCGAACCCTAATGCAAAGTTCAGCCTGAGTTCTTTGTTCTCCCATGGTTAGCTCCCCCCCCTCGCCTGGAGGGGGGCCTACGCTCTGTGTTCCTCCCCCCTCGCCTGGAGGGGGGCATGCGCTCTATGGTGTGACATGTGTAAGCCATGGCACTATTTGAGGCCTTGCGAAACGGCTTGACAGATTACGACAAGGATCCGATGGTTTGTGATTACGGTAAGGCTCTATGCCAAGGGTGAATGCGGGAGCAATAGAGTCTCCTAAGCAGATCTCTGGTGAGTAGAGTTCCAAAAATATCAGGGGTAAACTTCTACTTGCTAATGGCATTTCTCAGTGTGTAGTCCATCATTTTAAGTGATTCCCTTTGGAATCATTAGCTCTCCAAGCTAGTTAGATACCTTCAGAAGGAATTTTTCTAATTGCTATTGTATTGTGAGTATTGAGCAAAACATTCAGTAGGTGTTAAGACCAAAATAGCAACTTCTTGGTCACTAGCTAGTTGCAAACTTATCTATTTTGATCAAATTGTTTGAAGCATCATCTCCGAAGCACATAGACACTTATTTAGTTTCATTAGAAAGTTAAAATGGCCTACAATAGAACTCTCAAGTAAAATAGGGCAGGTTCTAAGCAGGGATTAACTTCCTTCATAGATCTTCTTTGGATCTTCTTCTCAAATATATTTTTTATTTTCAAAAATATCAATGTTGTGAACTTTCATTGTGATATCAATCCTCATCAAAATCCAACTTCTAACTATCTAGCAAAAACGTGAAACTCCTCTTCACATAGAGGAGCTCCTCCTTGATCACCTCCAAGGTCTCCTCCTTGAGTGATTGCTCCTCTTGAGAAGATTGTGTCTTGAGTGATATCATATACCACCGAGCATTCAGTGGACAAGGTAGGAAATGTCAAAACCTCTAATGGGAATAGAAATCTGTTGAGCAAAGTTCTATATATACCTACAATCACCAAGAATTTGATGAGTGTTGGACAGATTGTGGAAAAGGTTTTGTAGGTTAGGTTCAAAAAATATGGAGCATTTGTGGAGGATCCCAAACATGGATTCAAGAGAATAGCGAAGGGAGAAAAGATAGGTTGATTATTTACATTTGAACTTGAAGATACAAGGAATATTGCACTTTATAATTACAAAGATCAAACATTGTCACAGCTTGAGATTTGGCATAAAAGATTAGGGCATATTGGTGAGACAACATTAAAGCAAATATGTAGAGATCAATGTGTGCTTGGGATACCTAATGTATCCAAACAACACATGATCTATAAATGTGGTGCATGTCAGTTTGGTAAATCTCACAAGTTACCCTTCTCAAAGAAAGGATATATGTGTGATGATTACTTGGAACTTGTCCACACATATCTGTGGGGACCAAGTAAGGACCCTTCAATTTCTAGCTCAAGGTACTATTTTTCTTTCATTGATGATTTCAGTAGGTGGACTATCTTATACTTTATGAATCACAAAGATGAAGTGTTCAGTTGTTTTAAGAAGTATCTTGCACTTGTGGAAAACCAAACAGGAAGAAGCCTAAAGAGACTAAGGTCAAATGGAGGAGGTGAGTACTTCTCAAATGAATTTGATGCATTCTTGCAGGATAGAGGAATTAAAAGGGATATTACAACAAGGTATACCCCGGAGCAAAATGGGGTGGCAGAGAGAAGAAATAGGTTGATTGTTGAAACAGCTAGATCAATGATAAATGAGAAAAGATTGCCTAATTATTTATGGTCAGAGAGTGTATCTATTGCCACTTATCTTATTAATAGGTTGCCATCCAAATCACTTGATGGGATGACCTCATATGAAGCATGGCATGGTAGGATTTATCATGTGAGGAATCTACCTCATATGAAGAGGCAAAGTTCAAGGCACAATGGAAGGAAGCTATGGATGAAGAAATAGAAGCACTCAAGTAGAATGATACTTGGGAGCTAGTGCCAAAGAAGGAATCAATGAAGGTAATTGGATCTAGATGGATTTACAAAGTCAAGAGAAATTCGGATGGATCAATAAACAGGTTTATGCTAGACTTGTGGTTAAGGGTTTTGCACAAACCCAAGGAATTGATTATGAAAAGGCCTTCTCACCTGTGGCGAAAATGCCAACCATCAGAGTATTGGTAAGTGTGGTAGCATCAAGGAATTGGAATATGTACCAATTGGATGTGAAAATGATTTTCTTAATATGGATCAGATTGATTTATTAAGATTTGGGACTACGTTCTAACTCACCAATGATTTTTGGTGATAATACTAGTTCTTTACATCTTGAAGCGAATCCTATTTATCATGCAAGAACCAAGCATATAGAGGTTCACTATCATTATGTGAGAGAGAAGCTAATGAGAAAGGAGATTCAATTGGCATATGTATCCACTAATATGCAATGTGCAGACTTATTGACCAAAGCACTTGATGGTACTAAACTTTGCAAGTTTAAAGCTATGATTGGATTACATGATATTCAAGAGGATTGATGAAGAAGACCAATCCAAGATTTTTGGCTTGAGGGGGAGTTGTTGGAGCAAATGCCAAGCCTTTACACTTGGCTAGGCATTGGAAGTACTATGAGCAAATGATTGAAGGACTACATGACCCATTGCTTGTAAAATTTGATCATTTACTTCTTGTAAAAGATAAATCCTAGAGAGAATATTGGAATACCATCTTCTTCGTGGAGTTTTGAGAACTAAAAACTATGAATCTCATGTAAAAGAATCATTCATAACTTAGACGAACCTTTTTATGTGGAGCTCTGTTTGAATTTCAAAATTCAAACTTGGAGAAAAGTCACTATATAAGGTAGTTGAAAACTCGCGGCTTTTAGAGCCCCCATTACTGAGCATATTGATTATATTTTGATGTAGTTGAGAGGCTTAAACTATAGCCTACTCCTATCACCATCATTGGGCATCATATTCATGCCAAATGATCATGTATAACATTGTTACATAATACATTACATTGTTGATTACATCTATCTTCATCTCTGCTATGTTCACTCAAAATAGCATACTTTGAATGCTCATATCTCAGTCATTTCTCCATCATTTTCAAAGATCTATAGCTTGTTAGACCAATCTCAAAGTCTAATACAAGGTTTCAAATTTTGAAGAAATTTCATTGGGTCAATTGGGATAAAATTTGTTGATATATTTAGGTAGTGATGTGTGTGAACACTCTAGGACCGCCGGGGCACTTTTTTCCCTCTTTAGGAGGTTTTTTTCCCTCGGCTTGTATATACGCCTATTGCCCTAATGGGCTACTGATCTTTGTACACTCTCTAGTAATACATTCAGTATTGTGTGTTGTGCTCTAAGCTTCTTCTTCTTCCTTGTGTTGTTCGTGTGCTTCCGTAGACATCTAACTCCAACAATTGGTATCAGAGCAGGTTGTCGCTTCATCTAGGGTGCCATCGACACTCCTCCGTTTGCAGTCTCAGAATCGCAGGAATTTTGGTGAGCATACTCACCGTGTTTCCGAGATCAAAACTGCTTCGCTTTGTGGTGTCGAAATCGTGATCTGAGCTCGTTTCGACCTCCGAACGCACTATCGCAGTGCTTGTGCACGCTATTTCGTCTTTTTGTGCCAAAGATATATACCAGTTTCTGTTAGCCAGTTTAAGCGTCTCGAAGTCTGCTATAGGTCTAGCAAAACTCGTCAGGTTAGTTCTCTTCAGATTTTTGAGATACAGTCAATTTTCTGCATCAAGGTATTTTAGTCACCGGCCATGGCTGAAAGCAGTGATGTATTCCGTATGTTGGCTATTGAGGATAAGTTGGATGGTACCAACTACCCATTATGGGCTTATATGATGCGACATGTATTGGTTGCAAAAGGATTGTGGAACATTGTGCAGGGTGTTGAAAGACGTCCTGTTACACCTGTAATTTTGCTACATCTCTTAATTCTGACACTTTTTCTTTACACTTAGAGTTCCAAGGTTTGTTCTCTCTTCTAGGTGTTTTCTAGTCATCCTCTGATTCACTTCAATCTTCATGTGTGCATGGAGTTTTTTTTTTATAATGTCGGATAATTATCCTCCAAGTCATAGGGAAATTTGATTTTCCTACACTCATCTTCAAATCAATATTTTTTTCATAAAATACTACATTTGTAAACACTTATTCATTTATTTTTAAATAAAATAGAAAAAAAAAATTAATACCATATATACTTACAAATGCAATAGAAGATCACTATATCACAATACAACCTAATTATGAAGTACAAGCTGATGCAATCCTTTATTTTTGCAACTACCTGTGTTTATTGAATGCAAATAATTCATAGATTAGATGTAAATATTTAATACACATATAAGAATTAAAGTTCTTATTATTATTGACTATTTCACATATCATGTGCTATGGAAAATTTTGTTGGAAAACAATGTCAAAGAATGGGCCAAATTCTCAGTTAAGTACAACATATGATATGTTTTTCATAGCTCCTCAAGTAGTCAAGTTGGGCACCTTGGATAGGTTGTAAACCTCTCAAGCTAGTGGTGTGGGTTCAATCCCTAATCGGGGCAGCCCAAAATATTTTGGAGATTATGAGTTTCCCAAAAAGCAAGGAGTCATTGAATATTCGTGATAATTTTAGTAGTGCTTTTTTGAATTGCGCCAAACTTGGCGCAAGCTTTTAGAAATCGTTGGCCATAACTTTTTTATGTGCTTTTCAATAGGCTTAAAAACTATATAAGGGGAGCACAACCTCATTATGTGATATCACTCGAGACACAATCTTCTCAAGAGGAGCAATCACTCAAGGAGGAGATCTTGGAGGTGATCAAGGAGGAGGTCCTCTACATGAGGAGGAGTTTCACACTCTTGGAGGAGATGTGCTCTACATTTGGAGACATTTGGAGGAGTTCATGAGCAACATACTATGAGTAACAAGTCTACATCTGTCCCCACTTGTTTATTCACTAGTTTCTGATTTAGACAGTTGGAATTGGGGTTTGTTGTAAAACAATTTTCAACTATTCATATTCTCCATATTCTCTCTCTCTCACACACACTCTTCATACCTTTTAGGCACACACTCTCTTGTATCTAGTTCCTATTTCTGCTTAGATTCAGATATTGTCAGTTTAGATCATATTCACACATTGTAATTTGACATTGGAATATAGATAGTGTAGGTGAGCATCCTAGTTGACCGTGCACTTTGAAAATCTTATCTAGTCTCTCTCTATTTCTCACTCATCTCCTTTTGAGTCTCAAGGTGTGTATGTAAGGTTCATGTGTTGGAAGAGCCTATAAACCTATGATTAATATTGTTATTGAGGCCCACCCCACTTCTAACATTTGGTATTAGAGCTTAGAATACAACATTTGGTATCAGACATAGTTGATGTACACCCTTAACAAGGTGAGTGATTATAGACTTGAGAATGAGGAAAAGCTTGAAGGATTGTCTAATTATCCAAGGTGGAGTTTTATGATGATGAATCTGTTAGTATCAAAGGACATGGAATATTGTCAATGGCACTTACCCAAGGCCAAGAAAAGTTAGAGAAGAGGCTACTTCATCTTCTAGAAGACCCCCTATTCCTATTTCTGCTCAACAAGAGGTTAGTGAAGGAGAAGGAACCACTTCATCATCAGGAGTGAGTGGTACCACTATCATATTATTTCGCACAGAAGAGCAATCCAAATGGGATTTAAGGGATGCACTAGTACTTTCATATATTGCTATGAGATTCAATAGGAATATTATACCCCAAATCAGGTCATGCAGAACCTCTCGACAGGCTTGGTTGGAGTTGGAGAATCTCTATTAGAGTAGAAACCCTACTAGGAAAGCTCATCTAGAGAGACAGCTAGCCAACTCAAGGATGAAAGTTGGTGAATCAATTCAGTAACATATTTTGAAGCTCAAAGATTTACGAGATCAATTACTCAATGTTGGAGTCAGCATTTCAGATGAAGAGATGGTAAATACACTTCTAAACTCACTTCCATGTACATACCGTGCTTTTATTACTTCTTTATCTCTCTCTCTCTATAAGAGATAGAGAACTTTCATTGAAGAGCTATAGTTCCTGTTACTTCAAGATGAAGATAAAAAAAAGGGCATGGAAGAGAATGATGAATCCATGTTATCATCATCAAAAGGAAAGAAGAAGAAGAAGGAGAAGAAGAGTCAACAATCTAAGAAGTAAAGTAAGTCTTCTAATCTTGAGTCTTCCAGTCCTTCTCCTAATGCTTCCTCTACACCCAAAGAAAAGTCTTGGAGTAAATTTGATTCAAAGAAAGGAGTATGCCATTATTCATAATAGAATGCAAAACAAGGATTTTTAATGAGAAGAATAAAGCATCAGATAATAGTGATGATCCAAACCCTAAATATTTAAAGGTAGATTCATATGCATGTATTACTATTGAAGAAAAAGCTTTTGATCAGGCAATATTAAATGCAATCTCAGATAATCCTAAGATTTTTTATTCTAGAGCTAGTAAGCATATGAGAAGTTAAAGAAACAAATTTTCTTCCCTTTCTAACTCTTCAGGTAGAAGAGTGACCATTGCAGATGGTCATGATTCGGATGTTGTTGGTGTTGGAGAAGTGAACCTAAAGTCAAGAGTAGGTGGAGTTTTCACAATTTCAAATGTTCTTTATGTTCGAGACATGAAGAAGAATTTGATCTACTTTCTTGTCAGATGGTTATAAAGTTGTATTTAAGAAAGATTCATGTCAGATCCTCTCACCTAATGAGGAGCATTGTCTACTTTAGGGGTGAAAATAGAAGTGGCATGTTTGTGTTATCCAAAATTAGTGATGCTAATGTTGCCAGGTCTACTACACCTATGGAGAACATGAAGTTGTGGCATGCTAGATTTGTTCATATAAGTTACACAAATCTCAAGCATATCAAAGATCAAGGTATGGTGGAGAGTTTGCCTATTTTTGCTTTACCAAATGATGCAAAGTCATGTAAAGGATGTCTTGAAGGAAAGCTTTATAAAGATCCTTTTAAGAAGCATGGATACATCACAACCACAAGGAAGTTGCAACCATTCATTTAGATGTGAATGGTCCGATGAAAGTAGATTCTATTCAAGGTTACAGATACTTTGTTATGTTCATTGATGATTTCTCAATATATTTATGGATTTAGGGCCTTAAAGTGAAGTCAGAGGTCTTTCCTACTTTTAAGAAGTTCTTAGCTATGGTTGAAAATGAAAGTAAGTCAAAGATTTAGATTTTGAAAGTGATAGAGAAAGAGAGTACATGTCTAAAGACTTTAAGTCTTTTCTTGAGGACAAAGGTATCTCTCATCAACTCACTATTACTGATATGCCAAAACAAAATGGTACTGCAGAGAGAAAGAATAGGATACTTGTTGAGATGATGCATAGTATGATGTCATCCAAGAAGCTTTTTCCCAAGTTTTGGTTTGATGCAATACATACAACTAATCACATTTTGGATAGGTCTTCCACAAAAGCTATAAAGGTTATCACGCCTTATGGAGCTTATTATGTGAAGAAGCCCAATGTGAGTTACTTCAAAGTTTTTGGTTCTCGAGCTTATGTTCACATTGAGAAGAAGGATCATGGTAAGCTTGATATGAAAGCCATTAAATCTATCTTGATTGTTTATGTGATTGAAAGCAAAGGATATAGATTCTATGTTCTAGATACAGGTGATATCCTACTCTCACACAATGCATATATAGAAGAAAGTCAGATTTTTTATAAGAAGATAGAGATTCTAGATTTCATTAAAGAAGATGATTATGCATTTTCTAGAAGAAATTTGGATTCTTACATTTATCCATACAAGGGGGGTGATGTACCTTCTCAAACCCTAAGAGATACAAGTGAAGAGAGAGTTATGTTACCTACATCATTACCTAGTCCATCATCTATACCTCTTGGCGTTCAGACTTATGAAGTTGGAGAAGATTCCAGAGTTCCAGAAGAAATAGATACTAAAGAACCATAAAGGATTATGCCACTTTTTAGGAATATTCCAAAGTGGTTATATAAACCCTGGAAGGACAGTGGTATAAAGGAATACACTAAAAGAACCAGAAGTCAAACAAGGAGACAACAAACATACCAGGTAAATTATGCATAACATTTTGAGATTCATAAAATTTTAACTCTTACTTCAGATGAGAATGAACAAGCTAGTGTTCAAGATGCACTACACAGTGATATGATTATCATACTTCCCAAAGATTCAGATCTTCAATTGTTTAAGGAGAACATAAGCATACATTTGATGTAAATGACTTAGGGATTATGCATTATTCTCTTGGGATTGAGTTCAAATACAGAGATAAGCATATGTACATGACACAAGAAATACATTGAGAAATTATTGGAAAAGTTTGAGATGACAGATTCCAATCCTATGGAGACACCTATGGATGTCAATGTGTCATTATAGTCCAAAGTAGAACCATTTAGAGCTACATTGTATAGTCAAGAAATTGGTTGCTTGATGTATCTATGTAATACACATCCATACATTCAATTTGTAATTTCTCAAGTATCCAGGTTCATGCACAGTCAGCTCAAGATTCAGTGGAAATTAGTCAAAAGATATTTGCAGATATCAGGAAGTTTTGTAGGTTATTGAACCTTGTACCATTATGACATTGAAGGGGGGATTGTTGGAAAACAATGTCAAAGAATGGGCCAAATTCTCAATTACGTACAATATATGTTGTGTTTTTCATAGCTTCCTCTTCAAGTAGTCAAGTTGGGCACCTTTGATAGGTTGTAAACCTCTCAACCTAGTGGCATGGGTTCAATCCTTGATCACGGCATCACAAAATATTTTGGAGATCATGAGTTTTTCGAAAAGCAAGACGGTGCTGAATATTCATGATAATTTTAGTAGTGCCTTTTTGAATTGCACCAAACTTGGTGTAAGCTTTTAGAAATTGTTGGCCACAGCTTTTTGATGTGCTTTTCGATAGGCTTAAAAAATATATAAGAGGAGCATAGCCTCATTATGTGATATCACTCAAGACACAATCTTCTCAAGAGGAGCAATCACTCAAGGAGGAGATCTTGGAGGTGATCAAGGAGGAGGTCCTCTATGTGAGGAGGAGTTTCACGTTTTTTATAGATAGTCAAAAGTTGGATTTTGATGAGGATTGATATCACAATGAAAGTTCACATCATTGATATTTTTGAAAATAAAAAATATATTTGAGAAGAAGATCCAAAGAAGATCTATGAAGGAAGTTAATCCCTGCTTAGAACCTGCCCTATTTTACTTGAGAGTTTTGTTGTAGGCCATTTTAACTTTCTAATGAAACTAAATAAGTGCCTATGTGCTTTGGAGATCATGCTTGAAACAATTTGATCAATATAGATAAGTTTGCAACTAGCTAGTGACCGAGAAGTTGTTATTTTGGTCTTGACACCCGCTGGAAGTTTTGCTCAATACTCCCAGTACAATAGCAATTAGAAACATTCCTTCTGAGACTATCTAACTAGCTTGGAGAGCTAATGATTCCAAGTGGAATCACTTAAAATGATAGACTACACACTAAGAAATGCCTTTAGTAAATAGAAGCTTACCCCTGATATTTTAGGAACTCTACAAAGAATGATGAGTGACCACTTTGAGACAATTTTGTTGGAGTTAGACGTCTGCGGAAGCACACGAACAACACAAGGAAGAAGAAGAAGAAGCTTGGAGCACAACACACAATATTGAATGTATTACTAGAGAGTGTACAAAGATCAGTAGCCCATTAGGGCAATAGGCGTATATACAAGCTGGAGGAAAAAAACCTCCTAAAGAGGGGAAAAAGTGCCCCGACGGTCCTAGAGTGTTCACACACATCACTACCTAAATATATCAACAAATCTCCCCTGGGAGTGATGTGGTGAACGAGTAGCTAGGACTCATGTATACGGAAGTGCCAAGCTATGTGGAAGTCACTCCACAAAAGGAAGTAAGCCCAAAGCTTTGCGGAACGCTTCAAACTTCTCACTCGGCAGAGCCTTTGTGAAAAGGTCTGCAATGTTCTCCTGCGTGGGCACATATGCCAAGCTGATCTCCCCAACAGAGAACCTCTCCCTGACATAGTGATAATGCACCTCAATGTGCTTAGTGCGAGCATGGAACACTCGGTTCCTCGCAACTGCCAATGCGCTCTGACTGTCAGTGAAGATAGTGGTGGCAGAATGCTGACCAACACCCAAATCAGCCATAAGGCGTCTGAGCCACACACACTCAACAATCGCTGTGAAAGCTTTCCTATACTCAGCCTCACAACTGGAAGTGGCCACAATAGGCTGCTTCTTGCTCAACCAAGATATACATGAGCTACCAAGCATGAAGCAAAAACCACTGGTGGACACACGAGTGTCATAGCAACCAGCCCAATCTGAGTCACAAAAAGCATGCAAATCTGGCGGTAGTGATCCCCCCTTGGGATAAAACAACCCGAGTAGCCGAGTACCACTCAAGTAGCGAAAGATGCGCTTAACCGCCTTCCATTGTGTGACTCCTAGGCAATGCATAAACCTGCTCATCTGTGAGACAGCAAACTGAATATCTGGCCGAGTAATGCATAAGTAAATCAAGCATCCAACAGCCTGCTGATAGAGAACAGCATCAAATGCATCTCCAACATCATGAAGACTCAATCGTAAACGTGTCTCCATAGGAGTGGCAATAGGCTTACAGTCTTCAAGGCCAAAATGCTACAATAATGTGTCAATATATTTCGTTTGACACAAAGCCATTCCACAATCAACTTGCATAAATTGAATGCCCAAATAGTGATGGAAATGCCCCAAACCAGACATCTCAAATGAGGCATGCAAATCAGCCTTGAAATCAGCAATATGCTTCTCAATAGGACCAGTGAGCAGCATGTCATCAATATAGACAACAATGATCAAAAGCACATCATTAGCACGCTTAACATATAAGGTGCTTTCAGTTGGACTGTTCTCAAAACCATGTGCAATCAGATAGGCATGTATCTTCTCATACCAAGCACGTGGTGCTTGCTTTAAACCATATAATGCCTTCTTTAACCTGCACACCTGGTTTTCATGCCCTTTCTGCACAAAGCCACGGGGCTGAAAAACATACACTTCTTCATGCAAGTCACCATTCAGAAATGTTGTTTTAATGTCCAACTGATGTACATTCCAACCATGATGGGTTGCAAGTGCACAAATGCTCCGAACAGTAGTCATACGGCATGTAGGTGCAAAGGTCTCATCAAAATCAATGCCTCTTTCTTGTGCATAACCCTTTGCAACAAGCCTAGCCTTATACCTGTCAACTGTACCATCAGGTTTACGCTTCAGCTTGTATACCCATTTAGTGCCAATGGCCTTCTTGCCAAGAGGCAAGTCACATAAACACCATGTACCATTCTTCATTATAGCATCATATTCAGATTGCATAGCAGCCATCCAATTTTCTGAATTTTGTGCTTCATCAAAAGAAATAGGCTCATTCTCATCAGAGAGACTAGACGTAGCCATAGCATAGCAATCTGATGCGAAGGAGGCACTATGAGAGCCTGAACGAGTACGATATGACAAAGGTGCATCTAATTTGCTGTCACGCAAAGTCTACACCAGCCATTTTGGCATAGTTTTTTCCTGCTCAATATTAGCTCTCTCATCAATAAGTGCATCATGTAAATCTGCATCAGAAATGGAATGATCTACATCAGAAATGGAATGATCTGCATCATCATATGAAACATGCAAAGGTTGAGAAGTTGCCTCATTAGGACCAGCACTAGACTGTCCACAAAGACAACATAGTCTGTGGATGATACAGACGATAGCCTTTACTTTCAGAACTGTACCCAACAAAAATACATTTTACTGCCTTATCATCCAAATTTTTGCGATGTTGTTCAGGCACTAGTGCATATGCCAAACAACCAAAAACACGTAGATGAGCAACAAATGGCTTGCGGTCATGCCAAGCCTCATATGGAGTGATATACTGCATCGCTTTAGTGGGACACCTGTTCAATACATATGCTGCACACATGACACCCTCAAGCCAGAAACTATGTGGTAAAGCCTGACTTTTGACCATGCACCTCACCATCTCCATGAGTGACCTGTTCTTTCGTTCAACAACTCCATTTTGTTGAGGTGTATATGGCACTGTACACTGGTGTTTTATCCCATGTTCAGCCAAAAATGCATTAAAATTAGAAGACATATATTCCCCCCCTCCATCAGAACGGAGGGTGCCCATTTTACATGCTGAGAGATTTTCAACCAAAACCAAAAACTGTTTAAAGCACATGAACACTTTGGACTTTGCTTTGAGTGGATATACCCATGCATGCCTGGAAAAATCATCAATGAAAGTCACGAAGTAAAGGTAATTTCAAAAGAAGGTGTCTGCATAGGACCACAGACATCACTATGTACAAGCTGCAATTTCTGCGTAGCCCGAACTGAACCATCTTTTGGAAAGGAGGAACGCTACATTTTGCCCAAAATACAGCCTTCACATACATGTTTTCTAGGTTCTCAAGCTTGGGCAAAGAAGACACCATATCAGATTTCTGTAGGCGTAACAAACTAGCAAAAATCAGATGACCAAAGCGTGCATGCGAAAGCTTTGCATCTGACATAGCCTGAGAATCATGAACTGCACATGCCGAATCATTAACAGATCTTTCATAGTCTATGAGCTTATATAGCCCACGACATAAAATTCCAGAAGCAATAATCACATCGCCATTTGACAGATCATGAACAGTACACCTGTCATCAATAAATTTCACAACCAAGCCAATCTTGGCTAATGCAAAAACTGATAACAGGTTCTTTTTTATCCCTGACACAAATAAAGCATCTGACAAAGTGAAAGAACTACCATCAGCAGTAGTCAAAATGATCTTACCAACTCCCATAACAAGATAAGAGGAGTTGTTGGCGCATGTAACAATATTCCCTATAGGGGCAGGCTCGAGTGAAGAGAAGAAACTGCGCTGCGAGGTAATATGTTTGGTCGCCCCACTGTCAAAATACCAAACATCTGAGTCTACTGTAGACATGCACTGCTCATCAGAAGATGGGTCAAAACTGCAGACAGTAGTAAACGCCCATTCTTCTTCCTGCACAAGATTTGCAGACTCTGGTTTTGGTGTAGAGGCCTCTGCAACAACCATTCCAGCCTCTTTCTTCTTTGCCTCTTTAGCAACCAGTTTTGGATAGTTCTTTATGATATGATCATTCCCTTTACAGTACTTACAAAACAATTTCTGCTTTTCTTATTTCTTCTCATCTTTATCTTCCTTCTTCAAATATGTAGAATTAACAGATCTCTGCTTACTAGTTGAAGAGCTCCATTTTCCTTTGCCCTTCTGACTAGCTAGGAAAGCTTGATCTGCAACTCGCATAATGGACATGTTCTGCCTGGACTGATCTTCCTGCAACAGAACAGAGACTAACTCCTCAAATGATAAGGCATTAACACAGTCTTTGAAGTAAACCTATGGTCTCATTGTCTCATTGAATGCTTGGATCTAATGCCCTTATGAGCTTATATATGCAATATTTTTATTGTTAGAGCTCTTTATGCATAGATATGCATCAATGTCAGGATCATACTTATGAGTTCTTAATTTTATTGCTCACTCTATGGTGACTCTGAATTGTTGAAATAACTTGGATTAACTCAGTTACATTTCTAGTGTAAAAGGATTTTGACTAATTCATAATATGTTAGGAGCATTGAGCATTTTTCTAAGTGACTTCTTCCATAAATAGGAGGTCTTTTCTTTGTACCATTCGTGCATGTACAACTCATCATGGTTGGAATGTACATCAATTGGACATGAAAACTGCATTTTTGAATGGTGACTTACATGAAGAAGTGTATGTATTTCATCCCCATGGTTGTGTCTAGAAAGGGCATAAAAACAAAGTGTGCATATTGAAAAAGTCAGTATATGGTTTGAAACAAGCACCACATGCTTAGTATGAAAAGATACATGCCTACTTGACTGCACATGGTTTTGAGAATAGTCCAACTAAGAGCACCTTATATGTTAAGCCTGTAGAAGTACTTCTAATCACTGTTGTATATGTTGATCAGATGTTGCCTAGTGTTCCTAATGAGAAGCACATTCCTGAATTTAAGGCTGACTTGCATGCCTCTATTGAGGTGTCAAATTTGGGGCATTTGCATCATTATTTAGGCATTCCATTTATGCAAGTAAATGGATGAACAACTTTGTGCCAAACAAAATATATAAATGGCTCATGTAGCCCCCCAAGAAATCTCACAATAAGAGCCTCAAACTTTAGTGGCAAGAAGCTATAGAATACCAATAGTCATGTTGAACAAATTGAAACCCATTGAGTAGTGAGTAGGTTTAACACATTATATGACAATGTGACTAAGAAGAATCACTTGGTCACAACTTTATAGGATAATGCTATGACATGGTTCATGTAGTACAACATATTTTATTTGCAATATTATGATAGCTTGAAAAATAGGTTATAGTCTAGATTTAGATATGAAAAGACCCTTGAGGACATCTTAAAGAAGCTTCATAAACTCAAGCAACAAAACTTATTAATAGAAAGTATGCCGGGTAGCTCCAAAATGTATCAAATTAGTTACAACAAAATCAATGTCCATCTTGGGAACAAATTAGTGATTACTTATATAGAAGACAATTAAAAAATGGAGTTACAAGTATATACCCTTAGCAAGGGAACAAGAATTTGTGGCATTAATAAAATCATCCATGAGGCTTGAACATCAATATGGAACGATAGAGTTAAGAAATTGCAAGAAGGGAAAGCACACAGATGATTTAGATACAAAGGATTCAATGTCTGATGATTCAAGGCCAATGGTGAAAATTGAAATCGAATCAGTTTAAAATTTTAATTTTGATATTGTACAAGAGGAAGAGCATTGACATGTTAAGAGCAAGGTGTGTCGCTCATATAAGCACAAAAAGAGTTTAGTTACAAGGAAAAAGATGCAATCCAAGGTAAAATTCTAAAATTAAATAAAAAGATGTCAACAAAATGTTGTTGAGAAAAATAAAACAATAACACATGGCAACAATAGCACCCAAGTAGCTTTATCATTAGGTTTGCAAGAGATTTTGACATGATTATGAAAACTACTACTATAACCACAATTAACATATTTAAGCCAAGATGAAGGGCTGTGCCAATACTTTGGCTCCTCAATATTTCAAGCTATGATACCAGACTACTACAACTCTGTGTGGTTTCACATAACTATGGTGTGTGCATCATAAAGATAATGTTTCTCAATCATGAACCCATCTCAAAATAATGCAATGGGTTGCACTTTGTTTGACGTGAAATTGAAAGGTCCAACATAGGCCAATGTTGTTCTAATTTAATGAATAGATCTTAGTCCTATCGATGGTTGTATATTTAATCAGCATTTGTCGCAAAAGTTTATTACATGATCATCAACTACAAGTGACACACATACATGAAAGTAGTTCAATTGTAATCTAAATATCTTTTTGATTGTGATTGCATGTGTATGTGGCTAAGAAAGGCACAACTAAAAAATTCTAGGTTGTGGATGATTTAGAAAGTACAATATCTAATGCAAAATAACATGAGGGTAAGGAAGAATCCAACACCAAAAAAGAGGATCCATTGGATTGTAGAGAGCATGACAATTAGTAGGATGGAGATCTTGAGAAAATTGTAGGAAACATTAGTCGTCTACTCAAGTGTCTCCACCATATACCAAAGTGTATATAGGACCAACTCATACCCATCTTATGAGCCTAATATGTAGCCAAAAAGAGCATGGCGCAGAGGTTCCAAAAGCAAACTATTCTAATGACTTGTTTGAAATGTTATTACAAGCTTCCATTCCTTGCAAAGTTTGGTGTACTCAAATTAGTGCGAGAATTCAATCAAAGATTGTTAAAACAAGTAAATGGTTTTGATTTTCTATCAAACAAATCAAAATTAATGCATCCCACAACTATCAAAGTGGCTCACACTAAATAAAAGCATGCACCACTATTAGATATGGACCAAAAAAATCTTTTTGGCATACCTATCTTACAGGTATTTTGGTCAATGGAGGATCTAAAGTGAATATGCTCCTTGAAGCAATTTGCATCTTCTCAAGTAGGAACCCGCATTGTTGTAGATAAAAGTGGCTACAACCCATGGGTATCCTAAGAAATCATATTAGATGGCTTTTAGGTATGCACTTTGTCATGAATTTTATTATACTTTGGTTGGAGGAAATTTCATGTCCATATCCAATGATATTGGGGAGGCCATGATTGCAAGTTGGAAGAGTTAAGAAATTATAGGGTTACATATGTTCATGAACCAAAAAGGTAAAAAAACCATCATGTTGTAGATGATTTGGCAATTGAAAATACATTTTGGACTGTCCTTTATGTGTCAAGGGTATTAAATGAGTGAAGTCATTGAGGATGATAATGAAGGAGTACTTGTGTAGCAAAATTCATTGGTAAATTCAATTCTTTAAATAGATGTGTTAAAACCTGCATATTTTGTAGGAAAAATTGGACAAGAGGATTTGAATTTTGGAATGAATGAAAGAAAGTTGGCACAGATCAAGAATTCCAAGAAAGATTAAAGAAACTGCTAATACAATCCAACATGCAACTAGTCTTTTCCTAATATTTTAGCTCACAAAGCTCACATTATGTAGAATCTATTGCAAGACTTTAATTTGATTATAGTGAGGTACCAAACATAGCAAAGATTTCATAAAAAAATGATTTAATCTTCAAAGAAAGATTATGCCATGTTTTCACTCTATATTGATGTCTTTGCATGATCCTTTAATGATATAAAAGGGGCTGACCTTGCATTGGGCCACTGCCACATTTATTTGAAAACTTGTGCAATATTGATTAAACAACAATGACATAGAATGAACCCAAATTATTAAAGAGAAAGTGGACGAATTACTCAAATTTGGCTTTATCTGCCCTATTGAAATTGCTTCATGGATTTTGCCTATTATAGTTATCATGCATCCATAACTTTTGCATAAATGGGTCATGTGGATCTTTGAACTTCATATATGAAAGTATTCTTGGATGATTGTAGTGTTGCAAAAAAGACAAGTGAACACTGAGAGATTTATTTCAAGAAACATAGTGAATTTCCACTATGCTAAATCTAAGCAAATGTGCATTTGTTGTCAAGCAAGGGGTTCTATTGGGGCACATTGTCGACCAAGAGGGTATCACCATTGGCCCAAGGACGGTGGAAAATATTATCAATGTAGTTGAGCCTATCACAATGAATCAATTGATGCAAATCATTGTTCAAGTCAAATAGTATAATCAATTCCTAAATTATTTTCCTCATGTTTGTGGACCCTTCACACACCTTACTAAAAAGAATTTTTCCTTTGTTATAGCAAGAATCATTCAATCTATCAGAAAAAATGCTTGTGGCCGCACCTTTTCATCTATTTGTGGATGCCTCTCAAATTGCAATAGGTTTTGTTCTCATGCAAGAACTAGAGAAAGACATGTATAGGTTGATTTATTATGTTAATCAAGTATTGAGTATTGTTGCATTGCAATTATATAATTATTCAAAGAGAAGGCCTAGCAATCCTTTATGGATTTCAAAAATTCTAGCACTATTTATTAGTCATGGGGATTACCCATGTGGATCACCAAGTACTTATTTTGTAGGTGATAAAATCTTTTGGAGCATCTTTCATACAAGTGTTCAATACAATAATATACAACCATTGATTATCTTGACATATTGAATTAAGGAAAATTGTTGATAGAATTGATTGATGAATTATGTGATTTAGAGTTGTTTATAGTTCAAGGGCATGACATGGGAGAATCTTAGCATGATGATATGCTTCAATTTTTAACAATGGAAGTACCTCCGGAGCATATGGATTTAGAAAAACAAAACCAATTAGCATAGAAAAGAGATTCTTTTATGGTATTTGCTAATCTTGTGTAAAAAGTGAGTCGATCAAACTAAGGATGTTGCATATCCACATTTCAAGGCCAAAGCGCTACAATAATGTGTCAATATATTTCGTTCGACACAAAGCCATTCCATCATCAACTTGCATTACTGAATGCCCAAATAGTGATGAAAATGCCCCAAATCAGACATCTCAAATGAGGCATGCAAATCAGCCTTAAAATCAATAATATGCCTCTCAATAGCACCACTGAGCAGCATGTTTTCAACATAGACAACAATGATTAGAAGCACATCATTACCACGCTTAACATATAAGGTGCTTTTAGTTGGACTGTTCTCAAAACCATGTGCAATCAGATAGGCATGTATCTTCTCATACCAAGCATGTGGTGCTCGCTTTAAACCATATAATGCATTCTTTAACCTGCACACCTCGTTCTCATGCCCTTTTTGCACAAAGCCACGGGGCTGAAAAACATACACTTCTTCATGCAAGTCACCATTTAGAAATGTTGTTTTAATTTCCAACTAATGTACATTCCAACCATGATGAGCTGCAAGTGCACAGATGCTACGAATTATAGTCATTTGGCAAGTAGGTGCAAAGGTCTCATCAAAATCAATGCCTCTTTCCTATGCATAACCCTTTGCAACAAGTCTAGCCTTATACCTTTCAACTATACCATCAGGCTTAGGCTTCAGCTTGTATACCCACTTAGTCCCAATGGCCTTCTTGCCAGGAGGCAAGTCACATAAAGACCGAGTACCATTCTTCATTATAGTATCATATTCAGATTGCATAGCAGCCATCCAATTTTCTGAATTTTGTGTTTCATCAAACAAAACAGGCTCATTCCCATCACAGAGACTAGAGGCAGCCATAGCATAGCAATCTGATGCAAAAGAGGCACTATGAGAGCTGAACGAGTACGATATGACAGAGGTGCATCTAATTTGCTGTCACGCAAAGTCTGCACCAGCCATTTTGGCATAGTTTTTGCCTACTCAATATCAGCTCTCTCATCACTTAGTGCATCATGTAAATCTGCATCAGAAATGGAATGATCTGCATCATCACATGAAACCTGCAAATGCTGAGAAGTTGTTTCATTGGGACCAACACTAGACTATCCAACTGTAAAAAGAGGCAAAAAAGTATCATACATGTCTTTGGATCTAACAGATGTCTCCTTAGTACATGAAAGGAATGGCTGAATAGCATCTTCCACAAAAACAACATCACGGCTAACCAGAATGCATTTAGTCTGTGGATGATACAGACAATAGCCTTTACTTTCAGAACTGTACCCAAGAAAAATACATTTTACTACTTTATCATCCAATTTTATGCGATATTGTTCAGGCACTAATGCATATGCCAAACAACCAAAAACACGCAGATGAGCAACAGATGGCTTGCGATCATTTCAAGCCTCATACGGAGTGATAGACTGCAACGCTTTAGTGGGACACCTATTAAGTACATATGTTGCACACATGACAGCCTCAAGCCAGAAACTATGTGGTAAAGCTTGACTCTTCACCATACACCTCGCCATCTCCATGAGTGACCTATTCTTTCGTTCAGCAACTCCATTCTATTGAGGTGTATATGGCACTGTACACTGGTGTTTTATCCCATGTTTAGCCAAAAATGCATTAAAATCAGAAGACATATATTCCCCCCTCGATCTAAACGGAGGGTGCCCATTTTACATGCTAATAGATTTTCAGCCAAAACCAAAAACTGTTTGAAGCACATGAACACTTCGGACTTTGCCTTCAATGGATATACCCATGCATGCCTGGAAAAATCATCAATGAAAGTCACGAAGTAAAGATAATTTCCAAAAGAAGGTGTCTGCATAGGACCACAAACATTACTATGTACAAGCTACAATTTCTGAGTAGCCCAAACTTAACCATCTCTTGGAAATGAGGAACACTACATTTTGCCCAAAATACAGCCTTCACAAACATGTTTTCCAAGTGCCATATTTTTGTAGGCGTAGCAAATTAGCAAAATTCAGATGACCAAAGCATGCATGCCAATGCTTTGCATCTGACGTAGCTTGAGAATCATGTACTGCACATGTTGAATCATTCAGAGATCTTTCATAGTCTATGAGCTTATACAGCCCATGACATAAAATGCCAGAAGCAATAATCACATCCCATTTAAAATCATGAATTGTACACCTGTCATCAACAAATTTCAAACCAAGCCAATCTTAGCTAATGCAAAAACTAATAACAGGTTCTTCTTGATCCCTGGCACAAATAAAGCATCTGATAAAGTGAAAGAACTACCATCAGCAGTAGTCAAAATGATCTTACCAACTCCCTTAACAGGATAAGAGGAGTTGTTGGCGCATGTAAAAGTATTCCTTGTAGGGGCAAACTCGAGTGAAGAGAAGAAACTGTGTTGCAAGGTAATATGTTTCATCGCCCCATTGTCAAAATACCAAACATCTGAGTCTACTACAAACATGCACTGCGCATGACAAGATGGGTCAAAACTGCAGAGAGTAGTAAACATCCATTCTTCTTCCTTTACAAGATTAGCAGACTCTGTTTTTGGTGTAGAGGCCTCTGCAACGACTATTCTAGCCTCTTTCTTCTTTGCCTCTTTGGCAGCCAATTTTGGAGAGTTCTTTATGATATGATCATTCCCTTTACAATACTTGCAAAACAATTTCTACTTTTCTAATTTCTTCTCATCTTTATCTTCCTTCTTCGGATGTGCCGCATTTGCAGATTTTTGCTTACTAGTTGAAGAGCTCCATTTTCCTTTGCCCTTCTGTATAGCTAGGAAAGCTTGATCTGCAACATGCATAATGGACCTGTTCTGCCTGGACTAGTCTTCCTGCAACAGAACATAGACTAACTCCTCAAATGACAAGGCAGCATTCGGATTGCCTTTCATCATTGATCAAAGAGTAGAAGCAAAACTCTGATATGAATCAGTATGACCATTCAGAACAGTCTGCACAAGTGAGCTATCTGGTATAACCTCATCAGCAGAAATCAATTGTTCCTTCAAGTCTTTGATCTTTATTAGAAAATTGTCCATAGAATCACCTTCATTCATGTGCTCACTCTCCAATTGTTTTCGGAGGTAAGCAACACGAGCCTCATTCCTAGATTGGTACAATGTGGTAAGTCTATCCCATGTTGATATATTTAGGTAGTGATGTGTGTGAACACACTAGGACCACCGGGGCATTTTTTTCCCTCTTTAGGAGGTTTTTTTCCCTCGGCTTGTATATACGCCTATTACCGTAATGGGCTACTTATCTTTGTACATTCTCTAGTAATACATTCAGTATTGTGTGCTTGTGCTCCAAGCTTCTTCTTCTTCCTTGTGTTTTTTGTGTGCTTCTGCAGACGTCTAACTCCAACAATTGGTATCAGAGCAGATCGTCGCTTCATCTAGGGCGCCGTCGACACTCCTCCGTTTGTAGTCTCAGAATCGCACGAATTTTTGTGAGCATACTCAGTGTGTTTCCGAGATCAAAACAGCTTTGCTGTGTGGTGTCAACATTACGATCTGAGCTCGTTTCGGCCTCCGAACACACTATCGCAGTGCTTGTGCAGGCTATTTTGTCTTTTTGTGCCAAAGGTATATACTAGTTTCTGTTCGCCAGTTTAAGCGTCTCGAAGTCTGCTACAAGTCTAGCAGAACTTGTCTGGGCAGTTCTGTTCAACTTTTTGAGATATAATCAATTTTCTGCATCAAGCTATTTTAGTCACCGGCCATGGCTGAAAGCAATGATGTATTCCGTATGTTGGTTGTTGAGGGTAAGTTGGATGGTACCAACTACCCATTTTGGCCTTTTATGATGCGACATGTTTTGGTTGCAAAAGGATTGTGGAACATTGTGCAGGGTGTTGAAAGACGTCCTGTTACACCTGTAACGACAGGTACTGCAAATACAGGTGCTGGAGCTGATGAAGATGGTGTCGAAGATGATATTCCGCATATTCCTGTTCGTGCTGCTGTTTCTGTTGCACCTACTGCAGAGCAAATTCGTTGGGATGGCAGAGATGCCCAGGCAAATGCATTGAAAGCTTTGTCTGTCAAACGTGCCATTATTCCTCATATTCGCTCTTGCAGAACAGCTAAGGATGCTTGGGATACACTTACCACATTGTACCAAGCTAGGAATGAGGCTCGTGTTGCTTACGTCCGAAAACAGTTGGAGAGTGAGTACATGAATGAAGGTGATTCTATGGACAGTTTCCTAACGAAGATCAAAGATTTGAAGGAACAGTTGATTTCTGCTGATAAGGTTATACCAGATAGCTCACTTGTGCAGACCGTTCTGAATGGTCTTCCTCATTCAATCAGAGTTTTGCTTCTACTCTTCGGTCGATGATGAAAGGCAATCCGAATGCCTTATCATTTGAGGAGTTAGTCTCTGTTCTGTTGCAGGAAGATCAGTCCAGGCAGAACAGTTCCATTATGCGTGTTGCAGATCAAGCTTTTCTAGCTAGTCAGAAGGGCAAAGGAAAATGGAGCTCTTCTACTAGTAAGCAGAAATCTGCAAATGTTGCACATTCGAAGAACCAGGATAAAGATGAGAAGAAATCAGAAAAGCAGAAATTTTTTTGCAAGTAATGTAAAGGGAATGATCATATCATAAAGAACTGTCCAAAACTCGCTGCAAAAGAGGCAAAGAAAAAGGAGGCTGGAATGGTTGTTGCAGAAGCCTCTACACCAAAAACAGAGTCCGCTAATCTTATGCAGGAAGAAGAATGGGCGTTTACTACTGTTTGCAGTTTTCACCCATCTTCTCATGAGCAGTGCATGTCTGCAGTGGACTCAGAAGTTTGCCAGTACTTTGACAGTGGGGCGACCAAACATATTACCTCGCAGCGCAGTTTCTTCTCTTCACTCAAGCCTGCCCCTACAGGGAATATTGTCACATGCGCCAACAACTCCTCTTATCCTATTATGGGAGTTGGTAAGATCATTCTGACTACTGCTGATGGTAGTTCTTTCACCTTGTCAGATTCTTTATTTGTGCCAGGGATCAAAAAGAATCTGTTATCAGTTTCTGCATTAGCCAAGATTGGCTTGGTTATGAAATTCGTTGATGACAGGTGTACAGTACATGATCTATCAAATGGCGATGTGATTATTGCTTCTGGCATTTTATGTCGTGGGCTATATAAGCTCATAGACTATGAAAGATCTGTGAATGATTTGGCATGTGCAGTTCATGATTCTCAGGCTATATCAGATGCAAAGCTTTGGCATGCACGCTTTGGTCATCTGAATTTTGCTAGTTTGCTACGCCTATAGAAATCTGATATGGTGTCTTTTTTGCCCAAGCTTGAGGCACCTAGAAAATATGTATGTGAATGCTGTATTTTGGGCAAAATGCAGCGTTCCTCCTTTCCAAAAGATGGTTTAGTTCAGGCTACACAGAAATTGAAGCTTGTACATAGTGATGTTTGTGGTCCTATGCAGACACCCTCTTTTGGGAATTACCTTTACTTCATGACTTTCATTGATGATTTTTTCAGGCATGCATGGGTATATCCACTCAAAGCAAAGTCTGAAGTGTTCATGTGCTTTAAACAGTTTTTGGTTTTGGCTGAAAATCTATCAGCATGTAAAATGGGCACCCTCCGTTCTGATCAAGGGGGGGAATATGTGTCTTCTGATTTTAATGCATTTCTGGCTGAACATGGAATAAAACACCAGTGTACAGTGCCGTATATACCTCAACAGAATGGAGTTGCTGAACGAAAGAACAGGTCACTCATGGAGATGGTGAGGTGCATGGTCAAGAGTCAGGCTTTACCACATAGTTTCTGGCTTGAGGTTGTCATGTGTGCAGCATATGTACTGAACTGGTGTCCCACTAAAGCATTGCAGTCTATCACTCCATATGAGGCTTGGCATGACCGCAAGCCATCTGTTGCTCATCTGCATGTTTTTGGTTGTTTGGCATATGCATTAGTGCCTGAACAACATCGCAGAAAATTGGATGATAAGGCAGTAAAATGTATTTTTGTTGGGTACAGTTCTGAAAGTAAAGGCTATCGTCTGTATCATCCACAGACTAAACGCATTCTGGTTAGCCGTGATGTTGTCTTTGTGGAAGATGCTATTCAACCATTGCTTTCATGTACGAAGGAGACATCTGTTAGCTCCAAAGACATGTATGATACGTTGATGCCTCTTTTTACAGGTGGACAGTCTAGTGCTGGTCCTAATGAGGCAACTTCTCAGCCTTTGCAGGTTTCACATAGACAACAATGATCAGAAGCACATCATTAGCACGCTTAACATATAAGGTGCTTTCAGTTGGACTATTCTCAAAACCATGTGCAATCAAATAGGCATGTATCTTCTCATACCAAGCACGTGGTGCTTGCTTTAAACCATATAATGCCTTCTTTAACCTGCAAACCTGGTTTTTATGCCCTTTTTGCACAAAGCCACGGGGCTCAAAAACATACACTTCTTCATGCAAGTCACCATTTAGAAATGCTACTTTAATGTCCAACTGATGTACATTCCAACCATGATGGGCTGCAAGTGCACAAATGCTGCGAACAGTAATCATACGGCATGTAGGTGCAAAGGTCTCATCAAAATCATGTGCATAACCCTTTGCAACAAGCCTAGCCTTATACCTGTCAACTGTACCATCAGGTTTACGCTTCAGCTTGTATACCCACTTAGTGCCAATGGCCTTCTTGCCAGGAGGCAAGTCACATAAAGACCATGTACCATTCTTCATTATAGCATCATATTCAGATTGCATAGCAGCCATCCAATTTTTTGAATTTTGTGCTTCATCAAAAGAAACAGGCTCATTCTCATCACAGAGACTAGATGCAGCCATAGCATAGCAATCTGATGCAAAGGAGGCACTATGAGAGCCTGAACGAGTACGATATGACAAAGGTGCATCTAATTTGCTGTCACGCAAAGTCTGCACCAACCATTTTGGCATAGTTTTTGCCTGCTCAATATCAGCTCTCTCATCAACAAGTGCATCATGTAAATCTGCATCAGAAATGGAATGATCTGCATCATCATATGAAACCTGCAAAGGCTGAGAAGTTGCCTCATTAGGACCAGCACTAGCATGTCCACCTGTAAAAAGAGGCATCAAAGTATCATACATGTCTTTGGAGCTAACAGATGTCTCCTTAGTACATGAAAGCAATGGCTGAATAGCATCTTCCACAAAGACAACATCACGGCTAACCAGAAGGCCTTTAGTCTGTGGATGATACAGACGATAGCCTTTACTTTCAGAACTGTACCCAACAAAAATACATTTTACTGCCTTATCATCCAATTTTCTGCGACGTTGTTCAGGCACTAATGCATATGCCAAACAACCAAAAACACGCAGATGAGCAACAGATGGCTTGCGGTCATGCCAAGCCTCATATGGAGTGATAGACTGCAATGCTTTAGTGGGACACCTGTTCAATACATATGTTGCACACATGACAGCCTCAAGCCAGAAACTATGTGGTAAAGCCTGACTTTTGACCATGCACCTCGCCATCTCCATGAGTGACCTGTTCTTTCGTTCAGCAACTCCATTCTGTTGAGGTGTATACGGCACTGTACATTGGTGTTTTATCCCACGTTCAGCCAGAAATGCATTAAAATCTGAAGACATATATTCCCCCCCTCGATCAGAATGGAGGGTGCCCATTTTACATGCTGACAGATTTTCAGCCAAAACCAAAAACTGTTTGAAGCACATGAACACTTCGGACTTTGCTTTGAGTGGATATACCCATGCATGCTTGGAAAAATCATCAATGAAAGTCACGAAGTAAAGGTAATTTCCAAAAGAGGGTGTCTGCATAGGACCACAGACATCACTATGTACAAGCTGCAATTTCTGTGTAGCCCGAACTGAACCATCTTTTGGAAAGGAAGAACACTGCATTTTGCCCAAAATACAGCCTTCACAAACATGTTTTCTAGGTGCCTCAAGTTTGGGCAAAGAGGACACCATTTCAGATTTCTGCAGGCGTAGCAAACTAGCAAAATTCAGATGACCAAAGCGTGCATGCCAAAGCTTTGCATCTGACATAGCCTGAGAATCATGAACTGCACATGCCGAATCATTAACAGATCTTTCATAGTCTATGAGCTTATACAACCCACGACATAAGATGCCAGAAGCAATAATCACATCACCATTTGAGAGATCATGGACTGTACACCTGTCATCAACGAATTTCACAACCAAGCCAATCTTGGCTAATGCAAAAACTGATAACAGGTTCTTTTTTATCCCTGGCACAAATAAAGCATCTGACAAAGTGAAAGAACTACCATCAGCAGTAGTCAGAATGATCTTACCAACTCCCATAACAGGATAAGAGGAGTTATTGGCGCATGTGACAGTATTCCCTGTAGGGGCAGGCTCGAGTGAAGAGAAGAAACTACGCTGCGAGGTAATATGTTTGGTCGCCCCACTGTCAAAGTACCAAACATCTGAGTCTACTGCAGACATGCACTGATCATGAGAAGATGGGTGAAAACTGCAGACAATAGTAAACGTCCATTCTTCTTCCTGCACAAGATTTGCAGACTCTGTTTTTGGTGTAGAGGCCTCTGCAACAACCATTCAAGCCTCTTTCTTCTTTGCCTCTTTAGCAGCCAGTTTTGGACAGTTCTTTATAATATGATCATTTCCTTTACAGTACTTGCAGAACAATTTCTGCTTTTCTGATTTCTTCTCATCTTTATCCTGGTTCTTCGATTGTGCAGCATTTGCAGATTTCTGCTTACTAGTAGAAGAGCTCCATTTTCCTTTGCCCTTCTGACTAGCCAGGAAAGCTTGATTTGCAACACGCATAATGGACCTGTTTTGCCTGGACTGATCTTCCTGCAACAGAACAGAGACTAATTCCTTAAATGACAAGGCATTCGGATTGCCTTTCATCATCAACCAAAGAGTAGAGGCAAAACTCTGATATCAATCAAGAAGACCATTCAGAATGGTCTACACAAGTGAGCTATCTGGTGTAACCTCATCAGCAGAAATCAATTGTTCCTTTAGGTCTTTGATCTTTGTAAGAAAATTGTCCATAGAATCACCTTCATTCATGTGCTCACTCTCCAACTGTTTTCGGAGGTAAGCAACACGAGCCTCATTCCTAGCCTGGTACAAAGTGGTAAGTGTATCCCAAGCATCCTTAGCTGTTCTACAAGAGCGAATGTGAGGAATAATTGCACGTTTGACAGACAAAGCTATCAATGCATGTGCCTGGGCATCTCTACCATCCCAATGAATCTGCTCTGCAGCAGGTGCAACAGAAACAGCCGCACGAACAAGAATCTGTGGAATATCATCTTCGACACCATCTTCATCAGCTCCAGCACCTGTATTTGTAGTACCTGTAGTCACAGGTGTAACAGGACGTCTTTCAACACCCTGCACAATGTTCCACATTCCTTTTGCAACCAGTACATGTCGCATCATATAACCCCATAATGGGTAGTTGGTACCATCCAACTTATCCTCAACAGCCAACATACGGAAAACATCACTGCTTTCAGCCATGGCCGGTGACTAAAATACCTTGATGCAGAAAATTGATTGTATCTCAAAAAGTTGAACGGAACTGCCCAGACGAGTTCTGCTAGACCTGTAGCAGACTTCGAGACGCTTAAACTGGCGAACAGAAACTGGTATATACCTTTGGCACAAAAGGACGAAATAGCCTGCACAAGCGCTGCGATAGTGCGTTCGGAGGCCGAAACGAGCTCAGATCGCGATTTTGGCACCACACAGCAAAGGTGTTTTGATCTCGGAAACACCCTGAATATGCTCACCAAATTTCGTGTGAATCTGAGACTGCAAACGGAGGAGTGTCGACGGCGCCCTAGAAGAAGCGACAACCTGCTCTGATACCAATTGTTGGAGATAGACGTCTACGGAAGCACGCGAACAGCACAAGGAAGAAGAAGAAGCTTGGAGCAGAAACACACAATACTGAATGTATTACTAGAGAATGTACAAAGATAAGTAGCCCATTAGGGCAATAGGCGTATATACAAGCCGAGGGAAAAAAACCTCCTAAAGAGGGAAAAAAGTGCCCCGACGGTCCTAGAGTGTTCACACACATCACTACCTAAATATATCAACAGAATAATGGCATGTTTGACAAACAAAGCTATCAATGCATGTGCTTGGGCATCTCTGCCATCCCAACCAATTTGCTCTGCAATAGGTGCAGCAGAAACTACAGCACGAATAGGAATATGCAGAATATCATCATCTTCGACACCTTCTACCTCAGCTTCTGTACTTGCAGTTGTAACAGTTGCAGGTGTGATAGGATGTTTTTCAACACCCTGCACAATGTTCCACAGTCCTTTTGCAACCAATACATGTCGCATCATATAAGCCCATAACAGGTAGTTAGTACCATCCAACTTATCCTCAACAACCAACATATAGAATACATCACTGCTTTCAGCCATGGTCGGTGACTAAAATGCCTTGATGCAGAAAATTGATTGTATCTCAAAAAGTTGAACAGAATTGCCGAGACAAATTCCGCTAGACCTGTAGCAGACTTTGAGATGCTTATACTGGCAAACAGGAACTGGTATATACCTTTGGGAAAAAAAGGTGAAATAGCCTGCAGAAGCGCTATGATAGTGCGTTCAAAGGTCGAAACGAGCTCAGATCGCGATTTCGGCACTACAGAGCGAAGCAATTTTGATCTCGAGAACATGTTGAGTATGCTCACCAAAATTGGTGTGATTCTAAGACTACAATCAGAGGAGTGTCAACGGCGCCCTATATGAAGCGACGACTTGCTTTGATACCAATTGTTGGAGATAGACGTCTGCGGAAGCATGCAAATAGCACAAGGAAGGAGAAGAGGCTTGGAGCACAACACACAATACTGAATGTATTACTATAGAATGTACAAAAGATAAGTAGCCCATTAGGGCAATAGGCATATATACAAGCTAGGGGAGAAAAACCTCCTAAAGAGGGAAAAAAGTGCCCCGGTGGTCCTAGTGTGTTCACACACATCACTACCTAAATATATCAACAATATATGTCAATGTAATAATGGCCTAGTTGATTGAATCATATGCTACTAGATTTTGTTTCTCCACTTGAACCATTTACTAAATGAGCATTAGATTTTGTAGACCTTATTCACCCACCAACCAAGAAAACCTGTAATCAATACATCCTAGTGGTCATAGATTATTATATAAAGTGGATAGAAGCTCATGCTCTCAAGGACGACAAAGCAAATGTGTAGACATATCTCTTTGTAATAACATTATGGTCAGGATTACTTGTCCAGTTGAACTTGGGACAACAAAGCAAACGTGTAGATAAATTTCTTTAGCATTTATGGCTAGGTTTGATTGACCTATTGAACTTGTGTCAGATTAAGGGCCAGGTTGATCTATCAGTACATTTTTGCTATATGAAAATGAGAAAAATATGCACACAAAATTAGATTATGCATTATGGGATTTCCTAATAGTATAAAAAGTAAGTACATGAATGGCACCGTTCATGTTAATTTATGGATTGGAAGCAATGGTCCATATCCAGTTTCAAATTCCTAGTCTCTGAATTGCCATTCAACACACTTTATCGCAACCTGACATTCCTAAGGAAAGTCAGTATCAAATTTTGAACTCAAAAAAAATAGATTGAATGTGATTCTCAAAGTAGAAGTAATCAAAAAAAGACAAGCACAGATAAATCATCACTTTAAGTACACATACTTTTGAGAGGGTGATTATGTTCTATTATACAATAGTAAACTGGAGAAATGACCTAGAAAATTCAAACTTTGATACATGGTACCAATTTCAAATTACCACAAAGATTGCTCGATCAACCCTTCGTCTTGCTGATCTTGAGGGTTACACTTATCCAAAGCAATCAATGGCTTCAAACCTAGACCATTTAGTATTTTCAAGGTGAAAAACCCTAATCTTTGGATCATTGTCCATGAATCATAATTCATATGATCAGATAACTTCCAACAAAATTAATTTTCCCTGTGTTTAAATATATAATCCAATTCTAATGAACCCTTATAATTCGCAACATCTAAATATAAGCAATGCATATTATGGCTTGCAATACTAAAAAATGGAGCATAATCATTCACATCATACATATCACAACTGAGAGCATTTGAAATGCTTCATAAATGAAAGATATCTCTCTCCTCTTTGGAGAGGTTTCCTTGAGCTTAAACTTTCCATACAAGTAGATATGCATTAAAAGTTCTTGCTAAAGTAATGCACAGTGAAAGCAATTGTGTATTTGCATTCAATGTTATTTTATTGCTTCTGATGATTCCAAGATCAATGAATTCTCTTTGCAAATATGAATTTTCCATCTTGTAAATATTTGCAAATAAATCCTACTTCTCTTCTTATATTTTTGTATTTCACATAATTTCTCCCTCGATTTAAAAGGAAAAATAATTATCAAACCATGTGTAAATACTTACCATCATTTACCACATATGATAAATACAATAGCTATATAGATAGTAACAATTCAACATGAGAATGCACGAGCTTGTGCTCCATGCTTCTTTGTATTGGTCATTGCAGGACAAAAAGACTAAGACAAGAGTGTGTTCAATGGGGAGGACAAACAAACATATTTGGAAAATCAGTATTCCAACTATAAAAATTAAAACTTGCCCAAAATGTGCACAAACAAACATACACTCCCACCATACTAAAGCCAACACAAGTTACTTTAAACAGTCCATAACCATTAGGCACACCAATCTGTAATATCAGACACCTAATCTGAAAACTCAGTTGCCCTTCATCATGCAAACACAACCATCCACCAACCCAGTTTGCTTTTCTTTTTGTTTGGGGGAGAGGAACACTAAATTCAAGTGTAGCTGGTTCCCAGAGGGCAAAAAAAACCCTCAAAGTACACAATTCCTGATGCAACACGAAAAAGAAGAGTGCACAAACAAACTCTCATCATCGTAAAGCCAACAGAGATATGCAACTTTAGACATTCTAGAACCATAAGAGGAATTTGGAACAAGATTGTGACATTAAACACATCATCTGATCCATAAGTTCAGCTCTCTTCATGTGAAGACTAAACCAACGTTTCAATAAATCCGCAAGCATATGATACACAGATAAACCACAAAATATTTACATGTCTACAGATTCAGAATATGTTTGATTCTATAATTCATAGGAAAGAACAAGAATTATCTTCAGAAATTGAAAGTATACTTCACAATCACATCCCACTTTGAGCTCCACTGCCTCATAATTAAAAGGAAAAAATAGCATGGAATAGATTTGATATAATCTTTTCTTGTACAGTCAGCAGAGCCAGAACTACATTCATCTAGTTACAATTCATATCCTTGTCTAGGAAAGAAAAAGTGCAACTAAAATCTTTATAACAATTACACTTTTGAGCAATGTAATACTCAAACAAATTCTTGGCTATTAATATTTATAATAGCTATCAGTGTAACTTGTTAATGAGATTTCCCAATACTAGCAATAGATAAATACATGTCCAATGTAGAAATGAACCATAAACAACAAAGGCATCATCATCATAACACATCCACAGTTTATTTTTGCAATACTTGGATGTAATTGTGAGATAAATTCTTCAAACCATCCCTAACACAATGTAACAATCAAGTTTTATCGAAGGATCATGAAATAATGACATGGTTCACATAAAACATTTTGCATGGAAATCTCACATTTTCAATTATGTCATGGTAGGGTAAACAAATTTAATTCGTTAAGCATTTGACTTCATGAATTATTTGATATTTGCACTCCCTGTGGGCCTACAATTAATGCATACGACTCACTCTTATATCCACCGTATCCATAGCTGGATTGGAATTCCAGTCCCACTTGAAAATACACTAATCCAGTGCATGCAACTAATTTAAGATCCACAGGTGACAAATAAAAAGTTTTCTTTTAACAAAAATAATGTCCTCTGCTGGATACATGATTGTAATGATGAACGCTACAAATATAATCACTAGGATGCACCTCATTGGTAGTTAGGCTAATGACCATACATCCGTGTACATGACAAAAAAGAGGTATAGATGTAATATTTACCTTGAAACCCAATAATGCCACTTAACAGAAAGGTTTACATTCTGGGACTGATGACAAAGCCCCAAAACCCTGCTGAAACCTGAATACAAAAGAATCCATATACCTTGTAATATTGGCAATAGAACATACAGAGCCTGAGAAACAAGCAAACATAAACAGGCGCATGTGTATCTCTCAAGCTATAAAATGAGCATCCTCAACCTTATGACAGAACTTTTAGCCCTAATTCACTCATGAGACTTGGGCAGCTTTGAAGCTTTTCGAGAACTTTCAACAACATTTGTTGAGTAAAGTACAAATCCAAGATTCATGATGTACTTAAGCAAGATTCATATTATATTCCCATGAATTCCACCTTCAATCAGATGCATCTTGGGAAATAATGTCCATTGATAAAGCCCCCTGCCATCGAACGCTTCACATTTGCCTCGAACTGTTTTGGGTGATCTTTGAGCACATCTGCAGCTTCCTGATTAAGAGGATCATCAGGATTGGGATCCTGCATTTTATCCAGAAAACAGGGAAGACAAATAAGGCCATCTCAAAACAAAGAAAGGAATTAAATTAAGTACATTCCAGTAATTTCTAGACAATCACTATCTCAATAACTGATTTCTGATCTATACACTGAATGGACAAACAATCTGTGATATAGCCTTAATCAAGCAATGGCCACATAATATTGTCAGTCAGAATAAATCTGATGATGTCAGTTCATTAATTACAGGATTAGTAGAGCAGCTACGAGATAGAGGTGTCTTGTAGCCAATCAGCATACTCGGCTATTATACAAGAAAGATTCTTAAATAAAACTCAAAATATGTTGGCTTCAGACTTCAAAAAAGAATCTTAAGACTTACTAGGAAGAGATATTGCAATCCATATATGATTGAATTGATGCTCAGCACCGGTTTCCAGTCCTCTCTAAGGATGTTCAGACACACTTTGCCCTCCAAATCTATGTTGGGATGGTATACCTGCAAAATAAAGAAAATTGGGAGCCTACTAATATCATTAAATATTCCCATGCTTAAGTCGTGGAACAAAAAAAAGCAAAGCAGGCATCATGGGACAGGGTGCAGATAGAGCAAAAGGACAACACCTTAGTCTGGCATTTTACTTTGGGAGCCTCATGTGGATAGATTGGTGATATATTGAAGCTGAAAACAAAGGTACCTCCCCTTGACCAAAAAAAGAAAAAACTTAACTTCCGTTCTGATCCATATTATCACATAACTTCCAGGACAAGATCCTTGCCACTGACTCACATATAATAACCTTCATCAGGTCGGATTGTTATTTCAAAGTTTAAAAGATCATCTTTGCCATTTGGGAAAGATATAGAAGTTGTCTTGGACAGGTTCAGCTCACTGATATCTGTAAAATAAAAACATGAAATTTATTTCACTAGTGCATAACAACCATAGATTTAGCTCATGTTCACTATATTGCCTACAGACTCAAGTTTCTTTCAGGTGACACAAAGCACAAACATGTTTTACATTTGGCAGAAGTTCCAACTTGAATGAGGTGAATGGTAATAACGTGGCTGTTATTTAATCCTGACCTTCAGTTAAAAAAAAGACTTTACAGATCTGCCTGGGCTTTCTTTCATTCCCTTATTTCCATGAGCTCCCAATTTTAAATTCTTTCTTTGATTCCCTAGTTTCCATGTGCTTTCTAACACTCAGGTCAAGCTTCATATTGACTTTGCATCACATGCCTCGACAAGTCCATTTCCTCTGCAAAGTGCACCTCACAGCTCAATCCTTGATCCCCAATGAGTATTAATCTACCTATCCTCTCTTTGACAAATCACCTGACGATGTCATCTTAGCCCAAACCCAAGTATTCAAATTCATGTCCAGCATGCTGTCCTAACGAGTGCATACATTCATCCATATACAAGCTACCTACCTTCCTATCTGTGCGTGCACATGTCATGCACATGTGTACTGTGAGCACATACTATCATAGATCCATGCATGTTGTTATCTGCCTGGACACATCCACGTGTGCACACATGCATGCATCCATACACATACACACAAACACACGTACATGATACATCCATAAACACACAGACATGCATACATACATACATACATACACATCCATATACACCCACTCTCTCCCACAGACATTCAAACAAAAGAATATACATGCATAAATACACACCACACACACATGTCATGCATGCATGCACATACATACATACATACATACATACATACATACATACATACATACATACATACATACATACATACATACATACATGCATGCACGCATACATATGTGCATACATACATAAACAGATGTACATATATCCACAAATACACACTGCACATGGAAAGTCAGACATAAATACACATGCACAAGCACATGCACCCACACACACACACATGTATGTGCCATGCATACACAAACATACATACACGTGCATACATTCATACATACATACATGCACACACATGACATGCATGCATGCATACATACATACATACATAGCACAGATACATGCATGCATACATATATACACGTACATACAAACATAAGTACACGATGCACATACGTGCATCCATCCATCCATTCGTCCATACATATGTACATACATACATACATACATGCATACATACATGCATGCATGCATGCATCCATACATACATACATACATTATACATAGTTTTACAATCACATTGTAAAATAACAATAGAAACAATCATTTATACACTAACACGAGTAGCACATGAATACTCTCATATGTAAACAGATAAATCGACAGACACAGAGACACACATTAAACAGATGAATCGACAGACAAACAGATGGATAGATGAACGGATAAATGAATACATGGATAGAAAGAGAGACAAGATAGAAAGATAAATTGAGAGATAGACAGTCACACAGATGAATAGATGCATCTTGCATAAACCCAGAAGCTAGTACTACATCTGGGAAAATAAAAGTAAATTTGGTTTAAAGATGTCAAGATTTTCAAACAAACTTTTAAAAGAGAAGCCCAAATATGTATAAGATATGTGCAAGTCGTAACTGCAGAAAACATACAGGTAATGTCTGCATGAACCCACTGGCCATGATTGGCAGAAACAATGGAATGATATCCTTTTTACAAACCAAAGAATAAAACTACAAACAGTGACAGACATGTAGTCTTAACATGAACCATAATCATCTCGAAGCAGGGAGTCTGGCTTCTGCATGCAAGGCATACATAGCTAGCACTACAGGCAAGTTACAGAAAGACAAATAGTTGTTAAGACATCCTTAACCACAAGATTAAGGCTGTCGGACTGAGCTTGTCACATAAATTATGCTTTTAAATCAGATTTGCACATGAGTTGGCACAATGCAGAAGATGTAATGACTAGAACCAAGATGGAAAGAAGACCTTTCCTTTATAAAGCCATTAAAGCAAAGTAGCATAGCAAGATATCAATGGTTAATTGTTTTCATGGATTCATAAATCACAGGCTGGCTTTTCCAAGTATAAATAAGCAGTCACCAATAAAGAAATGTTCAATCCCGTCACTGACGGCCAACCTTTTTGAACTCGCAGTTCTCCAGCACTTTGCTTCTTTGTAGGCACCTTCCCACTGACACCATCTGCTGCTGCCTCCTTTTGTTTTTGTTTCACACTAAAAAGCTTAATCATATTGCCCAAAACCTGCTCTGCAAAAAGAATGCAAGGGGAGGAAAGTATTTGAGAGGAATCAACCAATCACCTAATCTCCAGACTCCTACAAAGTCATAGTTGAATCATGAAAAGGGGGTATAAATTTTGAAGGAATAAATCAGTGAAACTAACATGCAGATAAAGCAAGTCCAAACAGTTCTGATGCATTTTAATGAATAAAGAATCCATGGACGCCTAGAGTGAGAAAATGATGATAATTTTCATGACAATGATGATGATGACGATGATACGAATAAATACAAATATATAGAGAGAGACAATGAAAGGAGATGTCAGCATTTCCCTCCCAATCTATTCCTATCTTAATCTGTACATGTGCAAAAAGGTGAGCGGGCGTCAAAGTGAGTACAGAGAAGAAACTTGAAAGAGAATAGGAAAAAAGGAAAGGAAAGCGTATTAGCATCTAGTAAGTGCCTACACTACATGATCAGCAAGGTGTACAATGACAGGATGGATGGAATGAAACTAAATGCTGTAAGAACATAATCATGGAAAATGCATAGAGGATCCTAGCTCCATCCAGAGCATACGGCCATGCTACAAAGTAAGAGGCATGGTAGCAGCTCTTGAAGTATCTTGTAGCCATAGTACAACAAGAGGTTTAAAAACAAGATTTAAATCGGGATTTAGATCGTTTAAATCGTAGAGGTTTATAAAATCCAAACTAAAAATCGGGGTTTTTATTCAGTGTGTGAGATTTTTATTTTTTGTGAAACAAAAAGCTATGTACCAATGCATATTTAACACCTTTTTGATATACATGACATGAATGACATATAAAATCACTTAATAGTCTATAATCACCATGCTAGTTTCAACAGTTTTCAAATGCATTTTAAATAAAGGTATTTTTTTGAACTCGATTTTTTTCAAAAAAAACCTCAATAAAAATTGTAAAAAATTGTCTAGAACGTTTTCACGATTTAAAAAACGATTTTTTATTTAAAAATAGACGATTTAAATGTACTATGCTTGTAGCCTGATCTTCCAGATCCCCAACTTATGTCATATTTGTCTGATATACCAAGACAGGGACACGTGATTAATTGTGTGCTCTCTGCACCTCCACCTCCACTAGTTGAGTCCTGGCACCCTAGGGCTATCCATCATAATTGCCCTTTGGCTCTGAAAGAGAGAATGTAAAGGTGAGCAATCACAATCCAGTACTCATCAAATGGTAATCTTGTACTTGGGTATCCCTCTGTCACTGTACCTAAGGCATAAATCTACTAAGTTCCCTGAAGTCACATGCGCTCAGCAAATGTAATAGTGAAAAAAAAAAGAAAAGGAGGGGGGGGGGGCTACCAAGAATACCAATATATCTCTCTTGGATCTCTACAAGTTGGACATATTTAACTGTTTCCTTGCCCTCAATCTCAATTACTCGTTTGCAAAATCTTCCCCCCTCTAGGAATACCCTTGATTCTGCCTCTCTCAATCTCCAGCTGGTGTGAGGGACCCTGAGTTGACCAATGGGCCAATGGCAACTCTCATGGGACTTGCTAACCAGGAGTCTCAATGTACCCCGTCTGATATTCTCAAAAATGCTATCAATAGTACTGCATTTTGATTGGAAAAGGTTTTTCTCCCCTAATCCATCTCTGTCTAATGCATATCTGCCATCTCTCCTGTCTCACTACTCTCTTCCACTCAAATTTGTGAGAGCAGACCACGGTCCATATGCTCCATATCCAAGAATAGGATAGGAGATCACATATCACTTGTGTGTGTTAAGATCCATACTATCATCTGAATTTACCATAAACCATATCCCGTCCTCAATAAAAGCTCTAGATGCCTTAAATGCTCTATCAGCTAATCTGTATCCTACCAGCTAATCTGTATCCTGGAGATAAGGCCCTGTCTGAAAGAGAGCCTCAACAACCATGGCAAACATCATAGTACAAAAATTAGCGAATTGTATGCCCAAAAAAAAATCCATAAAAATCGTAAAACGAATTAATTCGTGGTGCACAAATTTTATGCAATTTTTTTATCATTTTCCATTTTATCCACATTTGTCAGTTCTCCCTATCTCAATGATGAGTGGATAGACATCCACATATATGTATGATTCATCTCATGGGTCAACTTTGGCCTTTACTATAGCTCAATAAAATCTAGGAATCTTACATGAGATTGATTGAGATTGAGCTTGAGATTGATAGATATATAGATATATAGATATATAGATATATATATATATATATATACATACATACATACATACATACATACATACATACATACATACATACATACATACATACATACATACATACATACATACATACATACATACATACATACATACATACATACATACATACATACATACATACATACATACATACATACATACATACATACATACATACATACATACATACATACATACATACATACATACATATACACTTTATATGTAAAAAAATAAAATTCTCTCTAGATGGAATATATATATATATATATATATATATATATATATATACACACACACACACACTCTTTATATGTAAAAAAATACAATTCTCTCTAGATGGATGAAATTCCCAAATTTTATTTTTGCGTTGAACGTATTAACGAATTAAACGATTAATTCCCGAATTAATTGTTGGAAACGATGTCAAAATAGCATAAAACTCCCAATTTCCAACAATCCTAATTTTTAGTACCTAGCCAAATTTCAGTCACAAAAGGTCAAAAAATACTATTTGCCCATTCGATAGTACTTCAGGAGAGCTTTCATTTGGTATACAATATTCAATCATCATAGGTCCATAAATGGTGGAAAACCCTAACCTAAGTTCTATCCAAAATGGTTTTTTGCCTAGTTATGTTCCTCTCGGTCTCTACATCAAGGAAAGCACTTTCATCAGTCCAGCTGATACATCAGTTGGGAGATCGCTTTTCACATGCTTTTCAGCTTTTTGGGAGGTGACTAACTTCTGGAGGAGGTGTGCTCTAGCTTCTAGTGCAGCTCTGGAGGAGATTTTGGAAGTCAACCATCAGCATCTTGCTGGATTTTGTGAGTAGCAAGTTCTATATTATGTCCTTTTCTTTTGGTAGTGTTGTTCCTAGGCTTCATGCCTTCTACATCAACATGAGGAGTTTCCCTTGTTATTCAGTTAGGGTTTTTTGTACAAACAATTCTCAACTATTTCTATTCACTCCAAACCCACATACACACTCTTCATACCTCTTAGACACTTTTTGAACAAACTCTTGTATCTAGTTCCAAAAATTCTGCCTAGATTCAGATTTGTATAAGCACACATTCAAATTTTGTATCTACATTCAACACATTAGCACACATTCAGTTTTGTAGTCATATACAGACACTTTGTACTTTGTCAATGAATATGAGTTAGTGCAAGTAAGCTTTCAGCTTATTGTTACCCTTTGACAAATAGTATTCTCTCTCTACTTCTCATTTATCTAATTTTGAGTCTGGAGTCTGGAGGTGTGTATGCTAAGGTTCATTTGTTGGAAGATCCTAAAAACTGTGCTTATTGTTATTAAGGCTCACCCCAATTCCAACATTTGGTATCAAAGCATAGTTGACATAGACCTTTAACAAGATGAGTGATTATAGATTTGAGAGTTGCTTTAGCTTTTAAAGAATTGTTGTTCCAATTTCAGCTCAAGAGGAGGTTAGTAAAGAAGAACAAGAAATTTTGTCATCATTCAAGTCATTCAAAAACTTTCCTCAAGCTTGGTTGAAGTTAGAGGATTTCTGTCAAAGCAAGAATTTTATTAGGAAAGCATATCTAACAAGTCGATCAGTCACATGTTTCGAAGTTCGAAGCTCAGTGGCACATTTCGAATTTCGAAGACTAACTTATTCAATTTTTCAGTTCAATTCAGGTTTATGCAAAGTAAGCTCAAGGTTCAGTGGAAATCAGTTAAGAGATATATTTCACAACATCCGAAGTTTCGAATACTTTTGTACTTTATGCCATTATGACATTGAAGGGGGGACTATTGGAAGCAGTGTTAGAATAGCATAAAAATCCCAATTTCTAGCAAACCTAATTTTGGTACCGAGCCAATTCCAATCACAAAAGATCAAAAAATATTATTTTTCCATTAGATAGTACTCCAAGAGAGTTTTCATTTGGTATACAACATTTAGTCATCAGAGGTCCAGAAATGGTGAAAACCCTGACCTTATTTTCTATCCAAAATGGTTTTTATCTAGTTATGTTCCTTTCAATCTCTACATCAAAGAAAGCACTTTCATTTCTCCAGTTGATGCATCAATTGGGAGATCGCTTCAGTTTTGTCAAGAAAAGCACAATTTTAGCGTAAGAAAAATTAGATCGCTATTTTTTGGCAAAAGATGTTTTTTAGATACTTTCGCATGCTTTTCAGCCTTTTGCTTTAATTTTCTGTGGTTCAACCTTGAGGCCTATATAAAGAAGCCTTAGGAATCACTTATGGCATCACTTGAGGACCAATCTCAAAGATCAATTAGTCTTAGAGGTGAGTAACTTCTGGAGGAGGTGTGCTCTAACTTTTGGTGCAGCTTTGGAGGAGATTTTGGAAGCCAACCATCACGACCTTGCTGAATATTGTGACTCATGAGTAGTAAGTTTTATATTATGTCCTCTTCTTTTGGTGGTGTTGTTCCTAGGCTTCATGCCTTCTACATCAGCATGAAGAGGAGTATTGTTTCTCTTCACTCCAAACTCACATACACACTCTTCATACCTCTTAGAGACTTTATGAACAAACTCTTGTATCTAGTTCCAAAAATTTTGCCTAGATTCTGATTTGTATAAGCACACATTCAGATTTTGTATCCACATTCACCACATTTAGCACACATTCAATTTTGTAGTCATATTCAAACACTTTGTAATTTGTCAATGAATATCAGTCATAATTGCTACCGATGGGATTCTGACCTCTGACATTTAGCCGACGTATGACGGGTACAGTAAAACATTTCTGACGTTTATTGGGCTATCTTATTTTTTAAGTAAAAACTTACGTATATATATTATCATTGTATATACATTACATATTTCAACAGAATAGACATTTTTTAAACATATTCATTGACACACTTTCAAACACCTCTCTCTCTCTCTCTCTCTCTCTCTCTCTCTCTCTCTCTCTCTCTCTCTCTCTCTCTCTCTCTCTCTCTCTCTCTCTCTCTCTCTCTCTCTCTCTCTCTCTCTCTCTCTCTCTCTCTCTCTCTATCTATCTATCTATCTATCTATCTATCTATACATACATACATACATACATACATGATACATACATACATACATACATACATTATTATACGTACATACATACATACATACATACATACATATACATATGTATATATATAGAGAGAGAGACACACACACACATGCACACATATACATACAAACATACATATACGTATACTCACATCAGGTTACATGCATACCTGCCCACAAATATATGCATATACCTACATACACATAATTACATACATGTATATACAATCACATGCAAAGACAAGGGCACACATATACTGTAGACAGAAATTTACCTCCACACACATATATGTATATACCTAGATATGTATTTTGCTTTACACCTGTCATATGCAAGATTTGGTTTGTGATCTCTTGGATTTGGATCGGTTTCCAAAAAGGTTTCCCATAAATAGAGAAACATACTTAAACAGGCTATCACCAAAAGTTAGAACTCTACAAATTTCTTTTTATAATTGTTGGATTGATTCATCTAATTGTTACAAGGTGAAACGTGTTTATGTGATTCTATGCAGCTCTTTTTATAATTATGGTTGTCATCTACGGTCTACCTCATGACTCCTGTTGGATCATAGTCTCTAGGTTTGAACTCATAGAAAGCTATCACAACTTGATGCAATATATGTGTTTGTTACTATTGTGGATCCTCTAAAAGAGCCTCCTCCAATCACAAGCTATGACAAATATTATGATATTCATTCTGTCAGTACATTATCCAGTTGATAAAAGTCTAGTGCTATGTATCTAATGATAGTGAGGGTTGCATCAATGTTATATACATAATCATTAATGTTTTCAGTGTATATTGTATGCATATCCAGCACTCGCATTGTTGATGAATATATTGTTATAGGCATAGGAATGAGTATGCTCCTCCACTGAATGCTCACACAAGGTCACACAAGAGAAACATGCAAAGAACAACCACTTTTGGGGCCAAAAAAAAACATCTAAACCTGGGAGGAAAAAAAAGCAAACGCGACTGGTAGGGTATGGAGGTGGCTACTTTTGTTCCAAGAATCCACAAGAGCCCAGAGAGAGGCCAACCTCGCATTGCAGATTTTCATTGGGAATCTGCATTCACGACCACAACGAGATAGAGTACGATGTTGCCATCATATTTAGACAAGAGATACAGAGAAGGATTCATATCATAGGAAGAGATGAGGAGGCACGATACATGTGGGTCCGCATGGAAACAACACCAAGGAGCTTGATTTACATTGCCAAATGCTACTTCCCACCATGCGGATCCTCGCAGGACAGGACCTTGGGGGACCGATCCGAGACATAGACTCACCATACACAACACTTTCAGACGAGATACTACACTACAGCACCCTAAGTGAAGTCTTCCTTATAGGGGACTTCAATGGTCGCACCCAGTCACATCAATGCAAGGCATACGACATGGATCATCACATCTCATGAGGGGCAGACCCGAATGAGATCAGCACCAGTAGAGTATAAGTAGAGTATCAACACAGATGGGTCAGGACACCACAGGGTATGGCACACATCTCCTTGAGCAAGGCAGCCGACATCTCGTTATATATAATGGGATGAACAGTTGGCCAGGCTCGGGCGGACTTGCTTGGGTGAGAGCACGATCGACTACATTCTGGGTACCATCTCTCAAGCTTCACTTATCCCCTCAATTAGGAGACCATTACTCAGTTCTTTCAACGAGATGGGCTACATCAGACGAGCCCACCTTCCAGAGCATAGGGCTAACGCTCTGGCACGCAGTGGCACAGAGAGTGAGACATCGACCACATAGAGCCGAATACGGACGACGACTATACGAGGAGGATATCTCACGCATCAAGATAGCCCATGACCACATGATGGAGCAAAGGCACACCACCGCGACCTGGGTAGCCTTCCTTCAGAAGGCACTCAGACTCCTGCCGATGTACCACATACTCCACCCACCTCCACCCATTACCTGTACTTAGGATATACATATTCATCATCAGGCCCCCATGTATTAGGTGGAAATTATCTGCAGAGTCTGAACCACATCTCCCCACGCACCACTACATTATCCCCACTACCTCTCTGTCACCCAATACACTATGTTGTGGTTGTTTCCATGTTCAGCCTACACAGTTTTGTGTAACGAGTACTTCTCTATTCTATTTTATTTCTACACAGGGGTTACTACAGTTGTACATGGTTTTCTCATAGGCCAAATTTGGCCTTCAAAAGACGTTAATATCACTTTCTTTCTTCTTCTTCTTCTTCTTCTTCTTCTTCTTCTTCTTCTTCTTCTTCTTCTTCTTCTTCTTCTTCTTCTTCTTCTTCTTCTTCTTCTTCTTCTTCTTCTTCTTCTTCTTCTTCTTCTCTCTCTCTCTCTCTCTCTCTCTCTCTCTCTCTCTCTCTCTCTCTCTCTCTCTCTCTCTCTCTCTCTCTCTCTCTCTCTCTCTCTCTCTCTCTCTCTCTCTCTCAATTTTTGAAATTTCTAAACAGGCTAAAAATTTCAACTTTTAGAGCTAGACTTCCTAATTCTCTCTTTGTGCCCCTCCATATCTTGACCTACTTGCTTTGTGCAAAGTTGATCTACTTGAATTGTGAAGGTTTCTATGCTTTGATTAGTGCAATACTCTCTCTCTCTCTCTCTCTCTCTCTCTCTCTCTCTCTCTCTCTCTCTCTCTCTCTCTCTCTCTCTCTCTCTCTCTCTCTCTCTCTCACACACACACAATTTTTGAAATTTCTAAACAGGCTAAAAATTTCAACTTTTAGAGCTAGACTTCCTAATTCTCTCTTTGTGCCCCTCCATATCTTGACCTACTTGCTTTGTGCAAAGTTGATCTACTTGAATTGTGAAGGTTTCTATGCTTTGATTAGTGCAATACTAATTTTTTCGAAGTGCTCATATAGAGTTTCTTGTTGAAGTAGTTTACATAAACTCTATCTTGTTCATCTTGTAAGCATTCTTGTTTGTTGAGCAATCTAATTTTAGCATCTAATCCATCTTGTCTATTGAGGATTTTGTTTATCTTGTTTAGAATCTTTTCCAATGGGTGAGCAATCCAATGTCCTAAAGATTTTATCTAGTGATGAAAAGCTTAAGGGAAACTCTAGCTATCCATATTGGAGTTTCATGCTTGAAAATCTTCTGGTAGCAAAAGATTTATGGGATTATGTGAACAATAGTGACATTTCTAACATTGCAACTACTCATCATGCTATTGAGATTTTTTCTCAATCTTGTAGTTTCTAAACATCCTTTGTTTCATAAGCTCTACTTTTACTTATTTCTTCTCCTAATCCTTCTCTTCCACAACTCTTTTAACTTCTAGAAAAACCACAAATTGTATTTAAACCCTTCCTTATAATGAAGGGACACATCTTGTTTGTGATGTTACTATCGATGTTGATTTGATGTGTTACACCATATGCTATTCTAGATGTTCATATTGCCAATCACAAATTGATAAGGGATCAAAGTAGCTCAGGTTCAAGCACACACAAGTGGACATGCAAATATTGTATAAAATGTTTCTACAATACCACCACTAGTCTTATTAGCCATGTGTCTAGCTTAGGAGTTGGTATTGCTACATGTGAAAAAGCTTCAATGAAGGTTGCTAAAGCAATTCTTCGAGATAACAACCTCGCACAATAGGCTAGAGAAGTTAATAATCATGATCTAGCAAGTGAATAGATAAACATCATAGATGAAATAGATGCATCTACCTCACAAGGTTCGGATGCCCATGCTTGGAATATGACTTTCAAACAAAGAGAAGCCACCATTGACTTTGATGAGTTAATTCCACCACCACAATGACACTGGTAAAGTAGCCTCCGTCCTTCATATGTGTCTATTGTATTGGAGATGGATCTCAAAAGCAATTGCCCAACTAGGTCCTTGCGATGACTAACATGGAATGAAATATTAGAGATTGCATGGATCCACGTCAAATGAAGAGTGAGAAAGAATTAAGATCATATTAAAACCTAATAAATTAGGTCGGCAAATGTATGTTTGGTCCATCATATCTCATGGATGGAGTGATACGGGATGATGTCACATCATTAATGTCCTTGTCTCTTCTTGCTAAAGCAACAAGCATATATTCTCTTAAAAAAGTAGATGCTAGCAAGGCAAGAGTATACATTACTTCTCAGTTTATATTCAAATATGTTAGACAAGCCATTCTTGAAGTAGGGAAAGAAGATGTGGTCCAAATTATCACAAACAATGCCTCTAATTGCAAGAGAATGGGTAATAATGGTTGAAAATGAATTCCTTACTATAATATGGACTACTTGTACTACTCACTACATCAATCTCCTTACAAGGGACATAGGAAAATTACCATGGGTGTAGCAATTGATAGTCGATGCCAATGACTTATCATATTTGTAAAGAACCATCAAGCTTTGGCCACTTTCTAATCACATAATATTTTAAACATGGTTCTACCTTGCAAACTGAGAAGGGGCTACCATGGTTCTTGTTTATGAACTTCCAGATAGAATGATTGGGTGAATAGACCATATTGTTGGTATTGAGAATGCAAGGTTGGAGGAAGTGAAGTCTTACGTGTAAAAAGATTGGACATGATGCATACTCCATTGCATGGAGTAACCTACGTTCTCCACCCTATTTTCGAGAGAAAAATGCCCAAATGAAGATAAAGAAATTAATGATGGTTGGATGTATATTAAGCCATCTTGAAAAGACTATGTGATGAGCTTGAGAATGCATCAATTTCAGGTGCATATCAAGGATCTCTTGCTAGAGATGGAAAAAAAATGCATTATGCAATGACATGGTGGGAATCATTTGTGGCTCATTTTCCCCCAATTTGCAAAAGCTTGGTTTACATGTTCTTTCACAAGAAACTTGATGCTTCTCCTAAAGAAATTGGAGTATGTTTTCTTGAAGATAGATACAAATTTGAGGGATAAGCTACTTTCAAAGAGCACAAAACAGGTGGTCCAAATTCATACCAGTTTACCACTTGCTACTAAAATTAAAGAGAGGATTTGAAAAGATCCAAGTATCAATTAATATAACTGAACAAGAAAAAAATGATAATAGACTTCTCACATTGCAAAAGAGAAAATCATGTAAGAATATACTTCATTCTACTACTCCCATACTTGAAAGACTCACATTAATAGATGAGTATCCTCTTTATACACATGATGATGTTCATGATGATGATGATGATGACGACGATGATGTAGGACATGTGTCAGGATGATGTAGGATCAGGAGAGGAGGACTCAGCTTGATGATTGATATTATATCTTCAAACTTTTGGCATATTAGTTATTAGTCTTTTTGGTTAGTCTTTAAGGCTACGACATGTGTTGTGCGTATAATGTTATGTCACTATGATGTTTTTACTCTCTTTCGCCTATGAACGTGTAGAAAATTGTTTATATTGTTGAGATATGTAATGTATATGAGAAAATAATATAAATACTTGAGATTCTTTTTTTCAAAAAAAAAAGGACCACACAAGAAACATCAGAAATGTTTCACTATAGCCATAAGACATCGTTTAAACATCAAAAGTCAAAAGTCAAAAGTCAAAAATCAGTACATCGCCAAGGATAACCATGCTTGTGATCAAAAGTCTGTCATTCTTACAATAGCAAAGTATTGTAAGAAAGCCATATCTAGAATTTGATTCTCCAATATCTCGCATCATAAAGTATACGTAGAGTCATCGTATCAATAGTTAATCAACCATGAATACTCCAGAACTTCTAATATATAACTGTTCAAAGCTTAGATGTGAACCAAATCATTCCATCAATCACAAAACCTCCAACACTTCTTATACATGAATGTCTCTAGCTTCTACGTATTAAATGCTTTTGTAAAGTTTCAGATCTAAATGTCCAACAGAAGACATCACACTATTTTTTTCTTTTCATGTTTGATATTTAAAAATTGAGACCTGTGAATAATGTATGCTTTTCAGTTAACTAAACCATAACACTCTAAAACAGCCAACAACGCATAGTAGATTAAGCAAGGTACTATATTCTAAATCGTATGAGAAAGGCACAGTCTTATCATATCTCGACCGTCCATAGAAACACCACTCTGTTTTCTGAAACATTCCAAGCCATTACAGTGTATCTCTTATAACAAAAGAGTTCCCACAGAATAACCTGTTCCGTAGCTACTCGTCACTGTCATCATTATCCTACCACGATTAAGCAGACATCACGGTATGCCTCAAACTCCCATTACTCGAGGAATATTAAGGCCGCCAAACACGAACACATAAAAGAATAGCTACATCCCAAAAAACACATACACACATACATAAGTGCCTACAAACTTTTCATGAATTTAAGACGACTATTGTACGATTCATCTTTGTTGAAATCAGCGCTAACAGTCTAAAGGTCGGGTCTTCAGTTCCCAGTAGCCATTCTGGATCTACCAGATCGTAACATAAGTAACCCATAGAACATAAGGCGCGTTGCTCAGCCTCAACTCAAATCCGCTAGGGAAACAGCTTACACACTGCAGAAGGCAATGGAAGAGACAGCGCACAGACCTGTAAAGCAAACAGAGACCACCCTTATCTTGCCGACAAAGTGTTTGAAGGTGTATGCTCTGACTGGGTAGACTACCGCATCAATGAACCAAGAAGGGCGACATAATGTTTGAAGGAATCTGCCATGGAAGGGACAGCGCACAGACCTGTAAAGGGCACAGAACGCTCGGCAGACTACCGCATCAATGAACCAAGTAGCGCGACTTTAAAAATGTACCTTAAAATTTAAGCTTTCCAAAGAACCTTAAGTGCGTAAATATTCGCCTACGTGTACATATGTAAACACACACACATATATTATGTGTGTGCCAGAATGCACCGAAAAATGGGTGTGTGCAAGAATGCACGTAGAAAAGGGTAAATGAATACGCTTATATTTAGGTACGCTTATATGTTTCTGCGTATGCATATATATGTTTATGCCTCTGGATATTAGATATTTGTATCCATATATATGCGTATGCCTCTATATATATGTATACATATATATGTTTATGCCTCTAGATATTTGTATGCATATATATGTTTATGCCTGTATATGTATGCATACATGGATTAATGTATGTATGCATATACATGATATATATATATATATATATATATATATATATATATATATATATATATATATATATATATATATATATATATGTTTATGCCTCTAGATATTAGATATTTGTATCCATATATATGTGTATGCCTCCATATATATGTATGCATATATATGTTTATGCCTCTAGATATTTGTATGCATATATATGTTTATGCCTCTATATGTATGCATACATGGATTAATGTATGTATGCATATACATGACACACACACACACATATATATATATATATATATATATATATATATATATATATATATATATATATATATATACATATATACATATGCATTTGTATGTATATATGCACCTATATGTATCAACTCTACTAAATGTGCATAAATGTATGTAAACACATAAGTGCATAACGAATGAACAAATCGAAAAAAATAAAAGAATCTATTAGAGCTCTAAAGTTTAGATCACAAACCTATCATACACCATTTTCTATACAAGGTTATAGAAAGAAGGATATATAAGATTGAGAAGCCTATCTTAGGCTAACCACCAAGTTTAACATCCAACAACTATAGTTTCAATTTTTGTGCTTATAGTTCTAACGTTTTTATATATGTATGTATATAACCCCCCCTCTAACTTGGGACAATTCACAAGGTGGAGGATAATCCACCAAGTGAACTATTCTCACCATGCCACACACCTAAAAACCATGAAGAATAACTTATTAAATGATCCAAAGCATTTTACATTTCTCATAGGGAAGTTAAGGTAGGAGAAATATAATTGTTATAGAGAAGATGATTGATATATTGCCCTAGAAGGTCAATCAACAAACGGCTTTCTTGGATACCTCTATGAACCTACAAAATCATCAAGAATGTGAGCAGAATAAATCACATTGCACCTCTTTCACCAAAGGGATAGGCAAAAATAATAATAAATGTATTTTTCAAAGAAAAACCTTCAAGATAAAATGTTGATATAAAACAATTCCTTACTTTACTATCACAAAGCATATACCAATGAACCAATGTGGTCAATACATAGTGTAAGCGTAATATAATACATAGTTCTTAGATCATCATAGCTGTGTAAATAGCACCAACAATACTTACATTACTACATTTCTAGAACAATCTATTTACTTTTTAACATTTTTTTGTAGGCAATGGTGACTATATACTATCACTATCATTTCTAAAAGAGTCTATTTACATATTAATATTTTTTTGTAGGCAATGGTAACTAGCTTCGAGATGTGTGAATGTCAAGTTTAAAACCAAGAGAGCCACCTGTTAAGTCCTTATCTAAGCTCTATCTTGGAGGAGGAGTTCTCATACTCTTGGAAGAGTTGTGGTCTACATCTTGGTGATTATTTGGAGGAGATTCTGCTAGCATACCATCAACATCCATTATTGATTTACTGTGAGTAGCAAGTCTAGTTCCGTTCTTACTTCTTAGGTCACTCGTTACTGATTTAGGTTGATCAAAATTTGGGTTTGCTGTAAAACAGTTCTAAATTGTTTGTATTCTCCATATACTCTCTCTCACACACACACACACTCTTCATATCTCTTAGGCACACGATGTCATGGACACAAAGAAAACCATCTTAAACCTTAGATTCCATGTCAATTTCCTATATCTCATGTTTGGTTGAAATTTTGGAGAAACTAATGCCACCATTGCATCCGGAATGTGTCAAAACCCAAAGATACCCGGGGGTCTTGTTTCCAATTGATGATATCATCGATGACATCAACAAATCGTAACCGCCCTTGAAATCTATAAAAGGAGGGGTTGGCCACATTCATAATTAGTCTTGTGAATGCGAGTCTTGGGAGCGCAAGGGATCCTGATCACCAAGTAAGTACTTTCAAGTTCCAGTTCAAGTTCTAGTCTTGTCTCTTGCTCTAGTCTTGTCTGGTCTTGTTTCCTTGACATCTAGCCTTGTCCTGTTGTAATCTCGTAGTAGGAGACCGTTTCTAGTTATTTCTTGTATCTAGTTCATATCCCTGAAGGGAATTCTTGTAATCGAGATATCTTGTTCCATACCTACGGTCCCGAGTTGTGGGATCTTTTGTATCATCTCTAGTCCAGTATTCCATACCTAATAGTCGCAGGTTGTGGGACGTTTTGTATCAGTTATATATTCTTGTATTGTTCTCCCTACGTGGGTGTTCTTGTAATCAAAAGTATCATTCCGAAATCTTGTCTAGTGAAGTCAGACAGCATAATCTAGTGCTCCCCTGACATTTTGGCAAGACTATCTTCATCAAGACCAGGCACCACGGATTCCCTATGCAAGAAGATTCAACCTACCATAAAGGACTTGATCGAACATGTCCAAGAGATGAAAAGATTGCTACGACAAGATGATCGATAAGTTTCAAGCTATGCCTTGAATATCAAGATGTTGTTTCGTGGAACTAAATACCAAGAAGACTACATGGTTAACCAGTTTCAAAGTGGCCTCAATCCTGAAGTCAAATATATCTTGCTATCCATGCCTCAAGCAAATACCTTGGAGGATGTTATCAATCAGGTACTTCAATGTGAGAATCAATTACTCAAAGAAATCCAAGTCCAAGAGCTAGAAGTGTTGAATAATCACGACACTATTCCTAAAAAATTTGAATCAAGAACTTTTGAAGATGAAGAAGTCATTACGAATGATATGGAGTTGTGTACCTAAGTCAAGAAGACTTAAGGACTTGTGCTAAAGAGAATAAACCTCATTTGCCACACAAGTGCGTATAGTGGGAAATTGACACACGCTTATTTGTCAATCCGATCAAACGACCTAACCAAGTGTATGAGGATATGTGCACACGTGCTGGAAAATGAAGTGGTTCAGCTTATATGCATGAGAAAAGACTAATTCACCTCTCTAACTCACAGAAATACTGAAAGTGTCTGTCGCGATACCACTTACAATAGTTTTCAGTAAATCGAGGATTTCTCTCAGCTCCAAACTCCGAATATAGTCAATAGCGGAGTCGTTTCGAAGCTCTCGACAAGCCGCATCTACTAGAGGTCAATTTTGACAACCGTGCTTCAAGTTATGGCCAAAATAGTGAATGGCGGGAAACACCCACACTCACTCCACAACTCCTACAAGCTCACACACACACACACTACAATATCTCAAAAACAGTGGGGAGGGGTAGACAACAGTCCTACACACAGATTCCAAGCATTACACACACATAGAAGATCAAAGAGAAGATGAAAATCTGCAAGAAAGAAGCAAATGTGAAAATCAGGAGTTCTCCTTCTTCACAATGGCAAAAAGTCTCTACAAAGAGTCACAAAGTGACTTATATACATGTGCCCTAAAATTGGTCCTTTCACACAAGAGACCGACACTTTATTACTAAAAAGTGAATTTCCTACTAATTTACAAGGAATATATTACAATAAGTTGGGATTATGCATCTAGAGGACTCCTCTAGTGCATTTACATGGCTTGAGGGAATTTCCTAAAACTTTGAAGAAGAAAAATATGCCCATTAGTTTGAAAATTTTGGGGCTCCTCTTTTGTACCTCTTTGCTCTGCAACACTCTCCCCCTCTTTTTCTATGTCGTCCCTTGACAGGCTTTTGCTTTCTCATTTGTAGCTCGTCTAAGAGGTTTGAATACACGCACCCAGTGGTTGAAGCAGCAACAAGGACTGTCAGAGAATTTGTTATTTTGTCCGAGGTATGTCCTTTGCTTCTGTTTCCCCCTTGGTATTCCGTACATCACAAATCTGGGTTGCTGCATTCAGTCGAGCTGCCACGCACGCCACTAGTGACTAAGAATGTGATATTCTTAGTCACTCTCTTCAACCTTTCAGCCTCTACCTCTTTCTAACTTTTGGTCTTCTGATTTGTCTTTGTCTTCACAATCTAGCCTTGTCCTATTGTAATCTTGTCATAGGAGACCGTTTCTAGTTAGTTCTTGTATCTATTTCATCTCCCTGAAGGGAATTCCTGTAATCGAGATATCTTGTTCCATACCTACGGTCCCGAGTTGTGGGATCTCTTGTATCATCTCTAGTCTAGTATTCCATACCTAATAGTCTTGGGTTGTGGGATGTCTTGTATCAATTATATATTCTTGTATTGTTCTCCCTACGTGGGTGTTCTTGTAATCAAAAGTATCATTCCGAAATCTTGTCTAGTGAAATCAGAGAGCACAATCTAGTGCTCCCCTGACATTTTGGCAAGACTATCTTCATCAAGACCAGACACCATGGATTCCCTGGCCTCAATCTTAATCAGTTTCGAAGTGGCCTCAATCCTGAAGTCAAATATATCTTGCTATCCATGCCTCAAGCAAATACCTTGGAGGATATTATCAATCAGGCACTTCAATGTGAGAATCAATTTCTCAAAGAAATCCAAGTCCAAGAGCTAGAAGTGTTGAATAATCAAGCCACTATTCCTCAAAAATTCGAATCAAGAACTTTTGAAGACGAAGAAGTCATTACGAATGATATGGAGCATACAAATTATGAAGATAAGAAGAAGATAAAGAACAAGGAGGAGTTCATGTTCAATCAAGGAGGTGTGCTTACTCAAGGCACTCCATCAAAGATCTTGGAAACAATACAACGCACCACTAAAAGCTCAAAGGACCTATCTTGTGATGAACCTAAGGAATCTCAAGGGAGACCCAGTCCTTCACCACATATCAAGATTGAGGATCATGAAGAATTTGAGGTCGTTGTGTATATTAGATGTAAGGATCTCTCGAGGAAGATTAGAATACCTTATTCATTGGAAAGCATATGACATCATTGACCGTACTTTGGAACTTACACAAAATATTCTTAGAGAAAAATTCAAGGTTCATGAGTTCCATAGGAAGAATCCAATGAAACCCAAGCTAGAGAACATGGCCGCTCCTCGTGGAACTCGTCACTTGAGGGGGAGGTGATGTCATGGACACAAAGAAAACCATCTTAAACCTTATATTCCATGTAAATTTCCTATATCTCATGTTTGGTTAAAATTTTGGAAAAACTAATGCCACCATAGAATCTGGAATGTGTCAAAACCCCAAGATTGACTGCCTAGAGGTCTTGTTTCCAATTGATGATATCATCGATGACATCATCAAATCGTAACCACCCTTGAAAACCTATAAAAGGAGGGGTTGGCCACATTCGTAATCAGTCTTGTGAATGCCAGTCTTGGGAGTGCAAGGTATCTTGATCACCAAGTAAGTACTTTCAAGTTCCAGTTCAAGTTCTAGTCTTGTCTCTTGCTCTAGTCTTGTCTGGTCTTGTTTCCTCGACATCTAGCCCTGTCTTGTTGTAATCTCGTAGTAGGAGATTGTTTCAAGTTATTTCTTGTATCTAGTTCATATCCCTAAAGGGAATTCTTATAATCAAGATATCTTGTTCCATACCTACGGTCCTGAGTTGTGGGATCTCTTGTATCATCTCTAGTCCAGTATTCTATACCTAATAGTCTTGGGTTGTGGGACGTCTTGTATCAGTTATATATTCTTGTATTGTTCTCCCTACGTGGATGTGCTTGTAATCAAAAGTATCATCCCGAAATCTTGTCTAGTGAAGTCAGAGAGCACAATCTAGTGCTCCCCTGACATTTTGGCATCATCAAGACTAGGCACCATGGATTCCCTATGCAAGGAGATTCAATCTACCATAAAGGACTTGATCAAACATGTCCAAGAGATGAAAATATTGCTACGACAAGATTATCGATCAGTTTCAAGCTATGCCTTGAATATCAAGATGTTGTTTCGTGGAACTAAATACCAAGAAGACTACATGGTTAATCAGTTTAGAAGTGGCCTCAATCCTGAAGTCAAATATCTCTTGCTATCCATGCCTCAAGCAAATACCTTGGAGGATGTTATCAATCAGGCACTTCAATGTGAGAATCAATTACTCAAAGAAATTCAAGTCCAAGAGCTAGAAGTGTTGAATAATCAAGACTCAGACCTTTGCTCCTATATGCCAAATGACTATTGTTCGTAGCATATGTGCACTTGTAGCTCATCATTGTTGGAATGTACATCATTTGGACATTAAAATTGCATTTCTCAATGGTGAATTGCATGAAGAAGTGTATGTTTTTCAACCTCATGGATTTGTGCAGAAAGGGCATGAAAACCAAGTGTGCAGGTTGGAAAAGGCATTACATGGTTTGAAGCAAGCACCATGTGCTTGGTATGAAAAATTACATGCTATCTGATTGCACATGGTTTTGAGAACCGTCCAAGTGATAGCACCTTATATGTTAAGCATGCAAATGATGTGCTTCTGATCACTGTTGTCTATGTTGATGACATGCTGCTCACTGACCCTCATCAAAAGTATATTGTTAAGTTTAAGGCTGATTTGCATGCCTCACTTGGAATGTCATATTTGGGGCATTTGCATCATTATTTAGGCATTCAATTTATGCAACTTGATGGTGGAATAGCTTTGTGTCAAACAAAATATATTGACCTATTATTGTAGCATTTTGGCCTTGAAGACTATAAACCTATTGCCACTCCTATGGAGATAGGTTTACGATTGAGTGTTCATGATGCTAGAGATGCATTTGATGATGTTCTCTATCTCAGGTTTTGAATGCTTGATTTACGTATGCATTACTCGGCCACATAATCAATTTGTTGTCTCTCAGATGAGCAGGTTTATGCATTGCCTGGGTGTCAAGCATTGGCAGGTAGTTAAGTGCATCTTTTGCTACTTGAGTGGTACCCGACTACTTGGATTGTTTTATCCCAAGGGGGGATCACTATTGCCAGATTTACATGCTTTTTTTTACTTTGACTAGGTTGTTTGCTATGGCGCTCATGTTTCCACTAGTGGCTTTTGTTTCATGCTTGGTAGCTCATGTATATCTTGGTTGAGCAAGAAGCATCCTACTGTGGCCACTTCCAGTTGTGAGGCTGAGTATAGGGAAGCTTTCATAATGACTATTGAGTGTGTGTGGCTCACATGCCTTATGGATGATTTGGGTGTTGCTCAGTCTTCTACCACCACCAGCTTCAATGACCACCTTAGTGAGCTCACATTGGTTGGTTCAGACCTCTCAATGAGATACAACCTCTTGTATTTGTTGAAATGTAAGTACATCAAAAGTAAATGTAAAATGAGAATTTGTGACCTTGTTAGGTACAAATCACAAAGCTAAGTTAGGAGAAATTGATTAGATGAGATTCCCCTAACTTGAGGGAACCTTTAGGTGGCATGCCTCCAAGTTTTGGAATTCAAATACTTCTATATACACAGTCAAAAAGATTCATGGAATAATGCATACTTTGGAGCTACATTATGAGGAGTTTTTGTCCAAACTCTATGCTACTTGAGAAGCACACATTGTGCTCATCCTTCTCAAGCCTCATGCTTATATATATCATGTACCATATGTGCAACAGAGATTGATCTTCAAGCTACTTCATGAAGTTATACTCATCTGCTATCTCAGGTTTACATTCATGCTTGTAGTCAAATTCATTCTTTAATTTTTCTATGTATACTTACTCTTTTGTTGTGCTTTAAATTGGGATAGTTAATTTGATAAGCCTATTTGGTCCATACCAATTTTCATCATCATTGGATCAACATTCTATGATCTACATTCAGTTGAAGTCACCTAGGTAATTTGACAAGCAGTTCCTAAAAAGTCGGGATGACACCCCTATCTTGCTAAAATCATTTCTCTCAGTATGGTTCATCAAAATTCATCAAATTTGTTGCTTTAGACTCATTATATATGTAAGTCTTTGTACAAGTGCACAAAAAAGTTCAGAATAGTGAGCATATATCATTGCTTGTGGACCTAGTGGAGGGCATCCATCTTCCATTGTTGCATTGGAGTGTTGGAATCATGCCCCATCAAAGCTAACATTCTTTAAACTTTAAACACACAATTTGTAGAAGAAGGAGGATGATCGTGGAAAATCACATATCCATTGATAAATTGGACAGAGATAATCAGCATGATTGGGTAATGAGAATGGAGGCCTTACTTATGAGTAAGGATATCATGGTCTACATAAAAGTCAAGGAAGAAAACCATGTGTTTGAAGATGCTAGTCAACCTAAAAGAGAAGAACTAGAAGCTTTAAAGTTATGGCAGAAGAAAGATGCAAGTGCAAGGGCATATATCTACAGCACAATTACATATTATTTATTGCCTTACATCAAAGGCTTGGGCAAAGCAAAAGAAATATTGAGTGCATTGGAAGACCACTTCCAAAACACTATTAAATCTCAGGAAGCTAGCTTATTATCATAGTTACAACATTCAAAAAGAAGGAGAGTCAAAGCATTGGTGATTATGTCACTAGGATGAAAGACTTGGCAGATAGACTTGGACCTACAGATGAAAACATTGAAGATCATCGATTGATTGCATAGTTACTTACAAGTTTGGGATGAGATGAAAGGTGGAAACTTTTTGTCTTATCATCTGAACTTTCATTGGATCATTTTGTAATAGATCTAAATCAATTGCTTGGATTGGCACTCACATTTGAGCAAGACTTGATGTCAAACGGAGATAAAGTACAAAGCTCTACTATGTATGCAAAGAATAAAAAGAAAGGAGATAAACGTAAAGCAAAGGAGGAAGAAGAATTGACTTCTCAAGCCAATTATATCAAAGGAAGAGGCAATGGCAGAGGTAAATCTAGAGGAAACAGAAGAGGTAGAGGTAATCAAAGTAATAACAAGAAGACATGTTAGATATGTGGCTTCAGCAATCATTTGGCATATGATTGTTGGCACAATCAACAAAGTTCAAACCAAAATCAGAATAACAATACTAGAGGAAGAGGTGGAAGGTATCAAAATCAATTTCAAAGAGGAAGAAAAAGTCAAAAAGGAGGCTATGGTAGAGGTGGAGGAAGAAATTGGGAATAGAATCAATCTTACAACACTACCTGCTACAATTATGCCAATGATACACAGAATGAGAATAATACAACATTGATGATGAGCTTGATTAGCACACCAAAGAAAGAAGACCTCAAGATATTTTACATTGACTCTGGTTTTTCTAATTATTTATCAAGGAATATAGAATTAATGTCAAAATTAGAAGAAGGCATCCCTAGTCATACAATTCAAACAGGTGATAACACAAGGCACATTGTACATTCAATTGGAAATGTAAAATGCAGCACTGCAGCATACCTACTCACAAATGTTTTGTATGTTCCCACAATACCTAAGAACTTAATTAGTGTGGGAAAAATAGTTGAAAAAAATTGAAGTCAGGTTTACAAATGGAGTTTTTATGGAAGATCCGAACAAAGGATATAATTAAATTGTATATCATAAGAAGGAAGGTAGACTCTTCACTTTGAAATTGCAAGGAAATATTGTTCAAGCTTTGCTCGCACATGGTGAGGAGGTGAGTACAAAATTGGACCTCTGGCATAAGATATTAGGACATTTCAATGAAAGAGTAATCAAAGCTATGATAGCAAATCAATTTGTACTTGGTATACCTAATGTGGAGAATCAACATATGGTCTACAAATGTGAAGCATGCCATATGGGAAAGGCACATAGATTACCATTTCAAAAGAAAGGATTCAAGCATGGTGGAATACTCATCCATACAGATGTATGGGGACCAACAAAAGAAGGATCAATCAATGGATTTAGATATTATGTTCTTTTTATGATGATGCTACAAGATGGATAATTCTTTATGTTTTGAAGGAAAGATCAAAAGTATTAGGGAATTTCAAGCATTTACATGCATATGCAAAAAGAGTATTTGGTCAAAAGCTAAAGAGATTAAGTTCTAATGGAGGAGGAGAATACTTCTCCCAAGAATTCAATGATCATATTTGGAATGTAGGTATCAAGAGGGAGATAACTTCAAAATATACACCTCAACAAAATGGGATGATGGAAAGAATGAATAGTATCCTAGTTGAGTTTGTTAGGGCCATGCTAAAAGAAAAGAATTTTTTAATCTATTTCCATCTCCATTTCTTGTTCTTGGTTTTTGTTTTAGTTCTAGTTCATGAACCTAAACCTACAATTTATGCCTATAGTTTACACCTATAGTTTACTCCTATGTTTACTTCTTTGGCTTACTCTAAGGCTTAAGCTATTGACTAAGGCATCGACTAAGGCATAGAACTTTGGCATCTTTGGCTTCCCTGACATCCGTGGCTCCCTTGGAAATCATTGGCTATGCACGAATAGTCTTTAACTAAGGATTGACAATAAGGAGTCTCTCATCTACTAGTGAGCAGATTTTGACCCACAACCTCATGTTCACAAGTCAAGTGTTTTACCACTACACTATCCACTTGTGTTGTCACTCTACTTCTTTTTACTTATATTTTACATAACTTTCATATCTCTTACTTTTTCAATTCCAAAGAAGCACCCTTCCCTTTTTTCATTTTAATTCAAGACTTTTTAAACTTGTTTTCACATCTTTAGCAAGGGGGTTTTCTCTTCTATACACCCATGGACCCTACGCATACCATTGAGGACTTTGGTGAATCACCTCTGCACAGGGTATCGCTCGAACACCAATTGGAACTCTTGTGACATGAACTTTGACGTGCTCAAAATGAGATCTACGAATGTGACTAAATACTTCAAAAGATGCATTTTCAAGAGCACAACCTTGCAAGGGTGTTGAAGGCCATTATTACCGCTAGCTAATAGGATACATTCCAAGATCATCATCAAGAACTTTAAAGGCAATAAGAATGGCAAACATATTTTATCATGGTTATCCCAATTTGATGATATTTATTTAGATGAATCCCACTCTAAAAATGATATATTAAATTTTTTTACCATTTATTTACTAGGAAAGGTCTAACTTTAGTGGAATGTGCTACGTCATAGAGCAGATCGTCCCATGACATGAAAGCCATTTCAAGAGAAGGTTAAGGAGTCTTTTCTTCCCCCAAAGTTCCATCTACATGTTCATCATTCTTGGACCATGTTCATATGAAAGGAGGGTGATACCATTACTAGTTAGACGGAGTGATTTTGGCAAAGCCTTTTACTTGTTCACATGCTCGAGGATGTTCCTAAAGGTACCTTGTAGAGGAAGTATGAGGATAGTTTGGAGATGGGGATCCAAGCCAAGCTTCACACACTCCGGTCTACAACACTTTACAAAGCTATTTCTTTTGCTCATGATGCAAAGGAGGAGTTTCAATTGATATACCAAGTCATTGTGTTTGCAATAAACTTTCTTTAAGCCTAATTTTTCTTAATTATCCAACTTTTGTTTTTCTTTTGTTTGATGATGTACAACATTTACACATAGTCTTTAGTATGTTAAGAGACAATACACTTTAGTTATTTCTTTTCCAAATCGAACTAGAATATTTAGGGCATATTATTTCTAGTCAAGAAGTTCATGTAGAACCAATGAAAATCAAAGTAATTGGAGAATGAACTATACCTTAATCAATTAATGATGTATGTTCTTTTCTTGGGTTGGCTACTTTCTATAGGTAGTTATTAAATAGTTTTCCTATTTAGCATGTCCCCTTATTTATAACTAAATAATCATAATATATCTATGAGAATTCATTAATGAATCATTATGATCACTTAATTTTTGCATACCACTCACAATCACAATAATATAGCTCCTCTATAATACATTTCCATGCATGTCTTTTTACATGCAACATGCTTACTTTTGTTCATTGATGGGACATGTGATTCGTCATCCATATCTATTTTATATCTAATCAACTAAGATCAGTTGCTTTTTCAATTGGGGGCATGTTATTGCTTATGGAACAATTGAAATATTAGAGTTTAATTTATTGACTTATCAATGTGCTTTGTGTTTTGATAAAGCATCTGAAGGTTTGTGAGGACATTGATGGGTGTGGAAATTTTGGATGTGTCTAGATACAAATAAGAGAAAATATATTTTATAAATATTTTGTAAATAAAAACCCGCTTAAGGGGTTCTTTCTAGAAATTCATAAAAATAGTGTTTAGAATAAGGATCACCGTAAATCATGGTTTTTGTTGATAAAAGATACGCTCTCCATAAAGAGAGGAACTTTTTTCTTTTATGCGTGCTTTTTGAAGCATCACCCTCATTGTAATCTCTATTTTTGACATAATAAGAAAACCTATTAATGCACATACCTGAAAACTCATCCAACACAGTGTGTGGTGAGAGATTGCACCCAATATTGTGTATTGTCTTGTCTACTGCACAACTCTATTTCTATGTGTTTTTTAGTTTTGTACTCTCTGTGTATGTGTGATCCTTCAACAACTAGTCTTCCATCCTGAATCAAAACTGTACAAATTGCAATGCCATTAGCAATGTTTTCCAACTTGCAAATTTGCCACTAACAAAACTGGAGCACTTGAAATTGCTTGTTTCAATGCATCAAAAATCTTGTTGTTGCGCATTAGCCCACATAAACTTTTGACTATTGTGTAATAATTTTTTCAATGGAAAAGCTATGTGTGAATAGTTGGCAATGAGTTTTTTATAGAAGCTTGATAATCCTAAGAATGATCGCAACTATCACTCATTCTAAGGAATCAGCCAATTGAGAATAACAGAAACATTCCATCGATTGATTCTAATTTCCTCTATGAAAATTATATGTCCTAAGTACTCAACCTCATATAAATATAGTTGTGTCTTCTTTGGGTTGATGTACAAAGTATTCTTCTCAACATCTTATGTAAATGACATTCATGTTCTTTCAAAATTCATCTATGAGGATCATAAAAGTAGTTGGAACATTTGTTAAGCCAAAAGGCATTACAAGATATTCATAATGACCAAATCTAGTATAAAAAGTTATCTTATGTACATCATCATCCTTAACTCTTATCTAATGATAACCACTTCTAGAATATCATGGATGCAGGGCATTGGATATCTGTTCTTTATTTAAACTTTATTCAAAGCTCTATAATCTAACACCTTCTGAATTACCCATCCTTTTTGTTAACCAAAATCAAGTAGACTGCAAAATGTTAATAGCTCGATCTTATAAGTCCTTTGTCAAGATACTCCTTGACTCCATGACATACTTCTACCTCTTGTAGACTCAATTGATACAGCTATCTAGTTGGCATATGATCTTCTGGTACCATCTCGGTCTTATGCTCCACTTTTCTATGAGGTAGAAGACCTACATGCAATTACTTTGCTTGTACCGTTGCAAAGGTAGACATTCTTCTATAATTCTAAACATCAAGCTCTCCATGGATGGTGATGTGGTCACCATTATTATAATTGATACACATGAGTCCCAAAATCTATAAGGTGCTTCTTGCTGGCATGTCACTATTTGTTGAGAATGAGATCAAATCTAGCCAATCTTGTGATCTCACATCTTTATAAGTCTAAATCTCGACTAGCACCCTGATTAGCCATCAATCCTAGGTCTCAAATCCCATTCCATCTACTAACTCTATCATGTAGGTGTACTCAGATGGACTAGATTTTAACTTTGATTGCCAAAGAACAATTAACAACATTGTGCCTAGATCTTGTGTTAAACAAATTTTTTCACATGATACCCATTAACCTTTCCTCTCATGAGAATCAGTTCCTTGTCAGGGAACTGATAGCCTTTTTGTGCAAATGGGGATAATACCACATTTGGCACATTAATTACCTTCTTGATGATCGTTATACTCAAGATGGGTTTTTTGTTCTTCGATGGAGGATCCATCTCAATTTTTGTAGCTAGAATGTCAAAATCTAAAGGAGATGATGGTCTGGATGATGAAAACTGCTCTCCACCTCCATCACTGCAAATATCTTCTTGCTCTTGGGACATAGCCTATAGGCATATCGACCTAGGCATCCATAATAAAGGTCCTCCCAATGAGCCTTTTCTTTCTGCTATTGTATCATGTTGGAGTTTGAGGCCTGCGAAAGCATGCAAATAGCACAAGGAAGAAGAAGAAGCTTGGAGCACAACACACAATACTAAATGTATTACTACTAGAATGTACAAAGATATGTAACATGTAAGGGTAATATGCCTATATAAAAGCCAGGGGGGGAAAACCTCCTAGAGGGAAAAAAGTGCCCCTGTAGTCCTAGTGTGTTCAAATCACTACCTAAATATATCAACAAATCCCCCCTAGGAGTGATGCGATGAACAAGGAGCTAGCACCCATGTATAAGGAAGTGCCAAGCTATGTGGATTTAATCCACAAAAGGAAGTAAGCCCAAAGCTTTGCGAAAAGCTTCAAAATTCTCCCTAGGCAGAGCCTTTGTGAAATGTTCTACAATGTTATCCTACGTGGGCACATATGCCAAGCTGATCTCTCCAGTAGAGAAACTCTCCTTGACATAATGATAACGAACCTCAATGCGCTTAGTGTGAGCATGGAACAGAGGGTTCCTCACAACTGTCTGTGCACTCTGACGATTAGTGAAGATGGTGGTGGCAGAAGACTAACCAACACCCAAATTAGTCATAAGGCATATGAGCCACACACACTCAACAGTCACTGTGAAAGTTGTCCTATACTTAGCCTCACAGCTGGAAGTGGCCACAGTAGGCTGCTTCTTTCTCAACCAAGATATACATGAGCTACCAAGCATGAAGCAAACGCCACTAGTGGACATGCGAGTGTCATAACCACCAGCCTAGTCAGAGTCAAAGAAAGCATGTACTAGCAATAGTGATCCCCCCTTGGGATAAAACAATCCAAGTATCTAGGTACCACTCAAATAGCAAAAGATGCACTTAATTTCCTACCAATGCTTGACACCTCAACAATGCAACCTGCTCATCTGCGAGATAGCAAACTGAATATCTAGCCGAGTAATGCATAAGTAAATCAAGCATCCAACAACCTACTAATAGAGAATAGCATCAAGTACATCTACAACATCATGAAGACGCAATTGTAAACATGTCTCCATAGGAGTGGCAATGGGTTTACAGTCTTCAAGGCCAAAATGCTGCAATAATGTGTCAATATATTTCATTTGACACAAAGTTATTCCACCATCAACTTGAATAAATTGAATGCCCAAATAATGATACAAATGCCCCAAATCATACATCTGAAACGAGGCATGCAAATCAGACTTAAAATCAGCAATATGCTTCTCATGAGGACCAGTGAGTAGCATGTCATCAACATACACAACAATGATCAGAAGTACATCATTAGCATGCTTAACATATAAGGTTCTCTCAGTTGGACTATTCTAAAAACCATGTGCAATCAGATAGGCATGTATCTTTCCATACCAAGCACATGGTGCTTGCTTTAAACCATATAATGCCTTCTTTAACCTACACGCCTAGTTTTCATGCCCTTTCTGCACAAAGCCACAGGGCTGAAAAACATACACTTCCTCATGCAAGTCACCATTCAAAAATTTAGTTTTAATTTCCAACTGATGTATATTGAAACCATGATGAGCTAAGAGTGCATAGATGCTATGAACAGTAGCCATTCGGCATGTATGAGCAAAGGTTTCATCAAAATCAATGCCTCTTTCTTGTGCATAATCCTTTGCAACAAGCCTAGCCTTATACCTGTCAACTGTTCCATCAAGCTTATGCTTAAGTTTGTATACCTACTTAGTGCCAATGGTGTTCTTCACAGGAGGAAAGTCACATAAAGACTAGGTACCATTTTTCATTATAGCATCATATTCAGATGGCATAGTAGCCATCCAATTTTCTGAATTTTGTGCTTCATCAAATGTAACTGGCTTATTCTCATCAGAGAGACTAGAGGCAGCCATAGCATAGCAATCTGATGCAAAAGAAGCACTATGACAACATGAACGAGTACAATATGATAGAGGTGCATCTAATTTGTTATCATGCAAAGTCTGCACCAGGCATTTTGGCATAGTTTTTGCCTCCTCAATATCAACTCTCTCATCAACAAGTGCATCATGTAAATGTGCATCAGAAATGGAATGATCTACATCATCACATGAAACCTGCAAAGGCTGAGAAGTTGCCTCATTAGGACCAGCACTAAATTATCCACTTATAAAAAGAGGCAGAAAAGTATCATACATGTCTTTGGGGCTAACAAATGTTTCCTTTGTACATGAAAGTAAAGGTTGAGTAGCATTTTACACCAAAAAAACATCACAGCTAATCGAAATGTGTTTAGTGTGTGGATGATATAGATGATAGCCTTTGCTTTCAAAACTATACCGAACAAAAATACATTTTACTACTTTACCGTCCAATTTCCTATGATATTGTTCAAGCACTAATGCATATGCCAGACAACCAAAAATACGTAGCTAAGCAAGAGATGGCTTACAACCATGCCAAACCTCATATGGAGTGATAGACTACAATGCTTTAGTGGGATATCTGTTGAGTACATATGCTGCACACATAACAACCTCAAGCTAGAAACTATGTGGTAAAGTCTGACTTTCGACCATACAGCTTGCCATCTCCATGAGTGACCTGTTCTTTCGTTCAGCAACTCCATTCTGTTGAGGTGTATACAGCACTGTACACTAATGTTTTATCCCACGTTCGGCCAGAAGTGCATTCAAGGCAGAAGACATATATTCCCCCCCCGATCAGAATGGAGGGTGCACATTTTACATGCTCATAGATTTTTAGCCAAAACTAGAAATTGTTTGAAGCACACAAAAACTTCGGACTTTGTTTTCAATGGATATACCCATGTGTGCTTGAAAAAATCATTGATGAAATTCACAAAGTAAAGATAGTTTCTAAAAGGGGGTGTCTGCATAAGACTACAGACATCACTGTGAACAAGCTGCAATTTTTGAATAGCTCGAACTAAACCATCTTTTGGGAATGAAAAATGTTTCATTTTGCCCAAAATATAGCCTTCACATATATGTTTACTAGGTTCCTCAAATTAGGGAAAAAAGGAAACCATTTCAAATTTCTGGAGGCGTATCAAACTAGCAAAATTCAAATGACCAAACCATGCATGCCAAACCTTTGAGAATCATGTATTGCACATGCTAAATTATTCACAGATTTTTCATAGTCTATGAGCTTATAAAGCCCACGACATAAAATGCCAGAAGCAATAATCACATCACCATTTGATAGATCATGAATTGTACATTTATCATCAACAAATTTTGCAACCAAGTCAATCTTGGCTAAAGCTCAAACTGATAACAAATTCTTCTTGATCCCTAGCACAAATAAAGCATCTGACAATGTAAACGAACTACCATCAATAGTAGTCAGAATGATCTTACCAAACTCCCATGATAGGATAAGAGGATTTGTTGGTGCATGTGATAGTATTCCTTGTAGGGGTAGGCTTGAATAAAGTGAAGAAACTACACTGTGAGGTAATATGTTTGGTTGCACCACTATCAAAGTACCAAACATCTGAGTCTACTGCAGACATACACTATTCAGGAGAAGATGGGTCAAAACTGCAAACAGTAGTAAATGCCCATTCTTCATTGTGCACGAGATTAGCAAAATCACTTTTTGATGTAGAGGCCTCTGCAACAACCATTCTAGCCTCTTTTTTCTTTGCCTCTTTTATAACCAGTTTTGGACAATTCTTTATGACATTATCATTTGCTTGCAAAACAATTTCTACTTTTTTATTTTCTTGTCATCTCTGTCATCCTTCTTTAATTGTGCAGAATTAGCAGATTTTTTTTTTAATATAAAGGAAGTTTGGCATTAGCCTACTCTCCCAGACTTGAATTAAATAAAGAAAAGTACAAGAGAGGGGACTATATGCCCATGTGATCCCCCAAATCCCACAAAGCAAGGGAGCTTTTACAGAGCTTAGATAGCATTACAAAGAAGGTTAATTACCCTCTCATCACCCTCATGTGGGGCCCACTTGGGTTTAAGCTTGTTATTGATCAAAAGGAGTACTTGATGATGCCTGAAGGGGGGGGATTTCATACAGTTAACAATCCTTTTGCCAAGGAGGAACAATGATTTCTCTATTGACCACTCTTTTGGGGAGTCACCGAAGTTGAAAGCACATCTTTCCCGCCATATTTTCCATAGGACATCCCCTCTGATGGTGTTCTAGAGAGTCACGGAGCAGCCAATCACTTCTCCCACCAGGGCTTGCTGCCAACTGAGATGTTTCTGAAGTCTAATTTTCTTTCCAATCGTCTACCAGAGTCTGTTGGAGTTGGGGCAGGTAAAGAAGATGTGTGAAACATCTTCGATAGACTGGTAGCAGCGTTTGCACCAGGGAGGAATCCCACAAAATTTGCTAGCCTTAAGGTTGGTCCAGATTCCATGATGAAGAATTTTCCATAAGAGGACAGACTTTTTGATTTCTATGAGGGGGGTGCCACATAGCCATGAACTTCATGTCCCATCGAAGCCGCGTCCATGATAGGCACCACTTCTTGTTGAGGTTAACTGATAGTCAATCGTTTCTTTGAAGTTCGGGATTTTTGATAGGCTATCCCCATTGTGCCATTTGAGACCAAGCGAGCTCGACGTGTCGTGTCCCATGAGAAGGCGAACTTTGTGTCGGTCCCAGGCGAGACATCTGCTTTGCAAAGTGTTCCATTCTTCGTACGAAATGTTGACGCAAGGGATGTTTCCAGAGATGTTTCCAGAGATGTTTCCATTTTTTGAACCCTTTGTTCCATAACTTCTTGGCATTTTGAATGTTCCAAGGATCCACACTCCGGATGCCATGGATCGAAAACCAGATAGAGTCTTTTTGTCTGATATCGGCAGGCCACTTCCAGTCTTCACTTATTCTTGTGTAGCTTTTGACTTTATTCAAACTCTTCTATAGGGAGCACATGAGATTAGCAGATTTTTGCTTACTAGTAGAAGAGCCCCATTTACCTTTGCCCTTCTGACTAGCCAGGAAAGCTTGATCTGCAACATGCATAATGGACTTGTTCTGCCTAGACTGATCTTCCTACAACAGAACAAAGACTAACTCCTCAAATGTTAAGGCATTTGGATTGTCTTTCATCATCGAACAAAGAGTAGAAGAAAAACTCTGGTATAAATCTAGAAGACCATTCAGAACAGTCTGCACAAGTGAACTGTCAAGCAAGACTTCATTAGTAGAAATTAATTGTTTCTTCAAATCTTTGATCTTTGTTAGAAAATTGTCCATAGAATCACCTTCATTCATATGCTCACTCTCCAACTCTTTCAGAGGTAAGCAACACGAGCCTCATTCCTAGCTTGGTACAATGTGGTAACTATATCCCAAGCATCCTTAGTTGTTCTACAAGAGCGAATCTAAGGAATAATGGCATGTTTGACAGACAAGGCTATCAATGCATGTGCCTGAGCATCTCTCCCATCCCAAAAAAATTGCTCTACAATAGGTGCAGTAGAAATCAAAACACGAACAAGAATTTGCAAAATATCACCATCTTCAACACCATCTACATCAGCTTTAGTACCCATATTTGTAGGTGTAGTAGGATGTTTTTCAACACCGTGCACAATATTCCACAGTCCTTGTGTCACTAATAAACAATGCATCATATAAGCCCAAAACGGGTAATTTGTACCATCCAACTTATCCTCAACAACCAACATACAAAATACATCACTACTTTCAGCCATGGCCACTAACTAAAATACCCTGACGTGGAAAATTGATTGTATCTCAAAAAGTTGAGCAGAACTACCCTGTCAAGTTCTTCTCAACATGTAGCAGACTTTGAGATGCTTATACTAGCGAGCCGAAACTTGTATATATCTTTGGCACAAAAAGATGAAATAGCCTCCACAACTGTGATAGTGCATTCAGAGGCCGGAACAGATCTCTTAATCACCTTGAGTATGCTCACCAAATTTTGTGCAATTTTGAGACTGTGATCGGAGAGGTGTTGATGACACCCTAGATGAAGCGGCCTCCTGCTCTGATACTAATTACTAGATTTTGAGGTATGTGGAAGCACATGAACATCACAAGGAAGAAGAAGAAGCTTGGACCACAACATAATACTAAATGTATTACCACTAGAATGTACAAAGATATGTAACTTGTTTGGGCAATAGTCGTATATACAAGCCAGGGTAAAAAAACCTCCTAAAGAGGGAAAAAAGTGCCCCAATGTTCCGAGATATCATACTAGATTATTGAAATGCTTTATCATCCATAAAAAGTAACTTTTCTCTTCCCATGGCTTGGTCAAAATAATATTTATCTGTCTACTTGGTATTGGAACTGAAGTTGTGGGCTTTCTCAATCTCATCCAAGTATTCTTCTTTCCTAAAGGTTGAGGTCAAGAGCATCACCCATCCTCCAACACCAATGCAAATTCTACTACCTGATTTAAAGTGTGGTAGTGCTCTTTGCGCACAAGCAGGTGCAATGTCTCCCTAAGCCCATGCACAAACTTATGTACCTAAAGAAAGCTAGGCACTTGATTTAGTATTTTCAACAAAATTTCTATGTACTTATCTGCATATTCCTGCACTTTGAGTTGTCTCTGCTATAGGAAGAACTAGGTGTCTAAAGCCCTGGTATGCTCATCTAGAGGAACAAAGTTGTTATAAAATATGATCTTAAATTCCACCCAAGTGGTGGGTTATGTCTTTTCCTTTTCTATTTTTCTAGCATGAGTGGGAAACATCCATCAAGTTGTACGTGGCATGTTGGATCTCTTGTTTTTCATCAACAATATTACAAAGTCAAAAGCACTTCTCCCACTTTTCCATTGCATCCTCTATCCTGGTGTTAACTTATATGTGATACATTGGTGGATTCAAATATTTCACTTGCCACTAAATTTCTCTACTAGCAGACATTCCCACATTTGTAACTAGTATCTATGTGCTAGATGGCTCAGCAGATGGAACTTCCACCTTTGTTGAAGTACCAATTAGCGGCACCTCTAGTTCTCTAATCACTTCAAAGATTATTTGAAGAGTATCCTCCATGCCTAAAACTCTGGAATTTAGAGCCATAATCTCCTTAGTGTACGACCTATCAAGTTCCACCTCAACAATAGAAGATCCACTCTCATGAGCATTCATTTTAATTAAAAAATATAACTAATGAGTTATGTGAACAAAATGAAATATCTAATTAATGATATTTTGTAATTAATGATTTTCTTTGCAATAATGGATTAAAATGATTTCTCCTACGTCCTCTCTTCATCTTAGACATCCACAATATGAGAAAATCACTCAATGCCTCAATTCTATACAAGATTACATCATGAATATGCAACTTACTAGGAGTCCTAAAATACATTCAATGATAAGCACCATAAATAACCTATGCAAGATAATACACTTGTAAATATGATTCTAAATGAGCCTATCCAAATAATACGCCTAATACAAGCTAAATCCATGTAAACTAACCTAAAAATATACAAGCTAAAGTCTTTGATAACTCCCAAATATTTTTCAATACATAAGTTGTAATACCTACAAAAAGACCTCATAATTAGAGGTACCTAGAAAACTTTAAAAATACTTGTCTTTGGTAACAAAGTGACCTTTAAGTTAACTTTAGTCTCCAAATAGAATCAATTCAATTGGAATTGTGACCATGAAATTATGGTAAAAAATCTGCAAGTCTGCACCTATGTGCAGTGAATCAATAAAAGAACACACTATTACAATCAAGGCACATAGTGCCCATGGGATCCATGAATTCCATAGAGCAAGAGAAGAATTGGATACAATCAAGAAGCAACAAGTACACCTAGGTTTGATGCAAGTTACGGAGGAGGTTAATGATATTTTCATCGCAAACATGTGTATCCCATTTAATCTTGATCTTGTTGTCTTCCATGAAAAATATTTCATGATGTCTAAAGGGAGGGGACATTTTATAATTGTAGATTCTTCTGCCAAGTAGGGCAAGGGACTTGGTAATCGACCATTCTTTTGTCATTTTTCAAAGTTTTCCGCACATCTTTGTTTCTAAATCTTGCATAGAGCATCTCGCTTGATGGATGTTTAGAGGGAAAAAGAGTAGCCAATCATTTCACCCAAGAATTCTTGTTTCCAATTGTCTTCATTGGATTGAAATACAAAGTATTCTCATATCTTAAAAGATATATGTAAATGACATTCATGTTTGTTCAAACTTTTACTATAAACCAAGAGATCATCCACAAAATCAGCTATAAAATAACCAAGAAAAGGACAAAAACTAACATTTATGAGCTATATAAAAGTAGGAGAATCATTTTTTAAACCAAAAGGCATTACAAGATACTCATAATGACCAAATCTAGTATGAAAAGATGTCTTATGTACATCATCATCATTAAACCTTATCTAATGATAAACACTTTTTAAGTTTATCTTACTATATACAATAGCACCTCCTAGAGAATCTAGGATATCATCATTGTAGAGAATTGGATATATGTGCTTTATTGTAACTTTATTTAAAGTTCAATAATCTATACACTTTCTGAATGATCTATCCTTTTTGTGAACCAAAAACATTACGATCACAAAAGGTTAATAAATCATCTTTATAAGTCCTTTTTCAAGATACTCCTTGATCGTATGATGTACTTATACCTCTTTTAAATACAGCTACCTAGCTGGTGGATGAGATTCTATACTAGCTCGTTGTATATCTAAACATGGAGCTCTCCATGGATGGTGATGTGGTCACCATCATGATAGAATTGATACACATGAGAACCAAAATCATTCTTCGATGGAGGATCCATCTCAATTTCTATAGGTAGAATATCAAAATCTAAAGGAGACAAGGAAGTGGATGATGACTACTACCTCTCCACCACCATCATTGTAGAGTTCTTCTTGTTCTTGGGACACATCCTATAGGCATGCACACCTAGGCATCCATAACAAAGGCCCTCACAATTAGCCTTTTCTTTATGCAACTGTGTTAGAATAGATTAGTGAGATGCTCTATCATCCTTGGAAGAACTAACTTTTTTCTTCCTATGGCTCAATCTGAATAACATTCATCTATCTACTAGGTAGTGGAACTGAAGGTGTGGGCTTTCCCAATCTCATCCAAGTAGTCTTTTGTCCTAATGATTGAGGTCAAGAGCATCACCCATTTTCCAACACCAAGGCCAATTGTACTACCTCATTTAAAGTATCATAATGCTCCTTGCACAAAAGCAGAAACAACATCTCCCTAAGCCCAAGCAAAAACTTATGTACCTAAACAAAGTTAGCCAGTTGATCTACTACTCACAACAAGTTTTCTCTATACTTATATCCATATTCCTGCACTTTGAGTTTTCTCCACTACAAGAAGTTGGTTTCTAAAGCCCTCATATGCTTATTTGGAGGAACAAAGTTGGTATAAAACATGATCTCAAATTCCACCTAAGTGGTGGGTTCTATTTTTTCCTTTTCTATTTTCCTCCAGCATTGCCGGGCAACATCCATCAAGTTGTATGTGGCTTGTTGGATCTTTTTTTTTCATAAAAAATATTACAAATTCGAAAGCAATACTCCCACTTTTTGATCCACTGTTCCATTGCATCTGCCATAATTGTGCTAACCTATATGTGATAATTTGGTGGATTCAAATCTCTCACTTGCCACTTAACTTCTCTACTAGCAAAAGTGTATGTAAATACAAAGAAAAATAAATAAGATACCTTAATAATATCAAACTACATACATAACTTGTTTCATTGCATCTGTCATAATTGTGCTAACCTATATGTAATAATTTGGTGGATTCAAATCTTTTACTTGCCACTTAATTTCTCTACTAGAAAAAGTATATGTAAATAGAAAGAAAAATAAACAAGGAACCTTAATAATGTCAAACTAAATACATTACCTGATCCAAAAGAGTCTTGAAGATTGAGAATAATTAAGCTTGCACGTAGTCATCTCAAGCAACTTACTTCATATATGTGCTTTAGATATTTCTCTCAAAGATAATTCTCATTTTTAGGATTATCAAAGCGTTCACTCTCACTTTGATACCCATCCTCAATAAAATCTGCAATGCCATCATCATCACCATCACCATCACCATAAAAATCCTATAGTTTATCTTTTTTTTTTTAATATAGCTCTTTCAATCTTGCATATTCTACATTATCTCTTTTCTTTAGCCTCCTCATGGATGCTTCTGATAAACGACATCTTATTGGAAACTCTTAATGGTGTGGTGGAAGGTCATCAATATCATACATACATGAATAAAAATCATTAGAATTCCACACACAAATGAAAAATGAACTTAAAACACAATTTTAAATATGAAAGCTCATTTGAAAAGAGTTTCTAATAACTAGAGTTTTCATTGCAACACAGAAAGAGGAAAAAAAGTATTCCTTCAATGAAGCTTCTTGTTTTCACCTTAACATTTAACACTGAGTCACAACAAAGGAGAACAAAGACATGTTCTCTATTCCTTTTTACCTAAAGACCATGATATCAAGCAATAAAGTGGGCATTTTACAATATCTAGAAAGCATCTCTTGTTCTTGCTTGTAAATATTGACTAGAAGCTTGATCCCATATCCCAAGTAGTCAAGATAGATATGTTAAAATACTTGGTGCCTTGAAAACTAGTTGTTCAGCACGATCAAGAATCCCACATCATGATCTTTGACAAGAGATTAGAGTTGAAGGTACAAGTAAGAATTGGGGAAACTCCTTCATTACATCTAGAACCTCAACAAGCACAGATTATAGCTGATTAAAAGCTACTCGATAATCACGGTACATGTGTTGCAAAAGTCGGAACATTTTAACAAGGCAATTAAGATCATCCCCTTTGTACAGTTAAGATCCTCATTGAATGTTGGGCCATATTCATAGCATATGAAATAAATATCACAAAATCATTCCAAGAGAAGATTATAATCAACAAAATTATACTAAGAAACATTCACACATTCATAAGAGAAATGCTCAAGATAAGTCAAGCTTAACACAAAGTGGAAGCAGAACTCGGAATAATATTTCTATTAAAATGATGTTTTACATTTCATGTGTTTTACAAGAATAATATGAATCTACAATAGAAGCTGATCATAACTTTCCTCAGGCTCAAGCATAATGGGATCCTCTGGAACATTAGAACACATCTCCTGCCTCTCTTGCTCCAAGATTGGCTCTTCAAGGTCAGCCATGTCCCCAGGCTCCCTTGAAGCCGGTTGGAATCTCTCCGTGTCTGCAATGTGCTTCCTTCCAACCTCTTGGTCTTCATCTCGGCATTCCTTCAGTCCATTGATTCTCATTCTAATGAAGCTCACTTGAGCATCATCCTTCTCCACAGCTATGCAGTGCTTGAACATCTTTAAGGAGCAAGCCAGAGTCGTTCCTGAAGCAGAAGAAAACCACTTAGAGGCCAATCAACATCATGGCTAATGAGAAATGTTACAATTGAAATTACCTGTGCCCAAAAAAGGTCTAGGACCCAATCATCATCATTGGAGAATAGTTGTAGCAATCTCATTATGAGCTTTTGTGGCTTCTGATAGGGGTTAACCAATGTCCTTTCCCCAGCTACATGACAAAGTTTCTTGGTAATGGCTGGGAACATGAGCACATTTGAGATCCCATTCTCATTGCAATGCTCCCTGACTCTCCTTTTGCTTACTTCATCATAATAGCCAACTGTAATGCATTCAGTGGAGCTCACAAACCTATGCAAAGGAGTGTGATTGACGTTTGTCTTCACCCTGCCAACAAGAACTATAAGTGACAGAGCGCATCATTAAAGCCATGGAGATAGAAAGAAGATTACTTACCACGTGAGGCACTCCACAACATGACATCTTGACTTCACAACAGTTGAAACAGAGAAAGACTGGTCTCTGCTATGGAAAATTACTATCCTCCAAAGAGGAGACATAGTCAACTCTGCAAAATCAGTGACCATCTTCCAAATCTGAGGGTGTTTAAAGGGCTCATCGTCATTAACTGATCCCAAATCCTAAAACCATAGGGTATGTCTGCTATAAGAAGGGAGAAATGCTTTCTAGGCACAACAGTACAAATATTATTTACATCACTACATAATACATTGTAATATACAGGCCTAAGGGGGTCTAGGGGATTGGAGAAACATTTCAGATCAAGTTCATCATCAAAATCAATCTCCTTGGCTTTCGGTCTGGATTTCTCATGCCTTGCTCTTTGAATGTGAGCTAGGAATGCAGGGAGGCAATCATCTACTAAATCTACAGACTTACTTTTCTTTGGTTTCTGTAGAATAAAGTGGAAAGACAATTAAATGAGGTCTTCAATATACCAAAGGAAACATAAGGAATCGATGCATGGCATCAATTTCATGTCTGGGTCGATGCCAGGCATCGACTTTCTACTGAAAGTCGATGCCTAGCATCGATATCTCGCATAACTCGATGCCTGGCATTGACTTATGCCACCAGCTCGATGCCAGGCATCGACTTATGCCGCGAGGTCGATGCCTGGCATCGACTTATGCCACGAGGTCGATGCGAGGCATCGACTTATGGCACCAGGTCGATGCCAGGCATCAACTTATGCCTCGATGCCAAGCATCGAATTTGGCACCAGGTAGATGCCATGCATCAACGTATGCCACCAAGTCGATGCCAGGCATCGACATTCAGCAATAAGTCGATGTGAGGCATCGAGTTCCTACCAAAAGACTGGCATCGAATTGGTTAGGTGAATCGAGGCATCTAGTCTAATAGCAAACCAGGAATGCTCTCTGAAAGAGAACCTACCCAATCACAAAATAGGATAAAATATTCGGATAAAGCTTTGTATGATGATGTGGTTGGATAGTCTGCTTGGATCTCTGTCCAAGAAAAGCAACCCAGCCTCTTCATCATCACCTCCTGAATCTTCATGTATACTTTATGATTACAGTCACAGAAATGAAAAAGAGACTAGGTTAGACCAGAAACATGGAAGGAGGGAAAAAGGATCTGAGAATAACATACATACTTATTTAGCTCAGCCACCATCTCCTCCAGGCTTAACTCCTTGGAGATTACCCTTGACAAAGTTGACATAATCAATGTATCATCTTTGATTCCTTGAAGGGCTCTCCATGGTGTCAACTTCATGTCCTCAGGAGCCTCTTCAATTGAAAGGTCAACTTTCCTTCCCTTTCCCTTCAGATCAACCTGTGGGTCTGGCCTCGACTTCTGTTGCTTCTGGCCCTTGACCTCGTTGTTCTCCCACATTGTGAAAATCTTATCCTGTAGATCCCAGATCTCACCTGTTCTGAATGCCAGTTGAAACCATGGATCATATTTTCTCAAAGCATCAGACTTTCTATTTTCATCCAGTGCAATGCCAACCTCAATAAGGCATTGCTTTCGTAGATTGGGATGTATTCTTCCAGCCTCCTTCATGAGACAATCTTTGTATTCATGGTGGAAGAACCGAATTCTCTCTATGGAGGACATTTTTTGCCTGTAGTCATTGTCATTGTTGTGATTCTAGATCTCAAAGAGGAAGTCTATATTCTCAAATCCTAATTTGAAGATCAATAGCTGCAAACACTTTAAAGAAAAACAAAAAGGAAGAAAAGTCCAACACTAGAAATAAAAGGGCACAACTATCTTTAAAGAAAAAGGAAGAAACCTCTTAAAGAGGGAAAAAATCACCCCAATGGCCCTAGGTGTGTTCACACACATCACCACCAAAATAATATCGAGTTAATCTTTATTCATTTATGGATCCCAACTTTATTTTGATGTTTCGGGATAAATACATTGATAAGACGAAAAAATTTCCCAAGAGCTTAAGTTGAGTTTTACCTAGACTCCCAACTAAAAATAAAATAAAAGTCTTTTCCTCCTGGAACAAGTTCAGGTTACGACTACGGATATTCGACGAGGACTTTCTATTTATATACATATATAACATATCTATCTTATCAACAATAACAAGAGGAAGTGGAGAAATTTGAGAAGAAAAACGGAAGTAGATAATAAGGAGAGACAGGGAACAAGATAAAGATTCAAAGTGTATAAGTGACCTTTTTGTTTATTAGCATATGTCACTATAACTGACTCCTTTGATGTTTATATTATCTAGATATGAAGAATGCAATCTCTTAGTAGGAGATCGATATGAAGAGGGCATGCCGATAAACGTAAACAATAAAGCCTAATCCTTGAAATCTTAGCCAAAGGTAAAATTTCTTCTTGTAAAGTCGCCAATGGCACTAATCCCAACAACTTTAATATCTAATCCAATTGGAACTCAACTTGGATATATTTTGATTTACTCATAATGCTAAAACTGAATGACTCATATCTAGTTTGAAATAAACTGTGTATCTCATCTTTCAAAAGTGAATCAAATCTTTGGTTCCCTTATTACTGTGTATATCTGAGTAATTAAGTACTTTAAATTTAGACTTTAAGTACTTTTATGTAATTTGATGTTTAATGCACTTTAATGTACTTTAATGTACTTTAATGAACTTTTGATTTCATATCTACTTGATGTGACATTTGATGTGACATCTTCACTTGATCTCGGACTTCTACTAATTTAAAAAGGTAATTCATCTTCAGTCTTCTTTGAACTGAGTAAAGATGAGCTCAATCTTTTCAATGGATGCTTGGGCATCAGCTTCCTCTGCTCATATTGATACAGTTTCGGATTCATTGTTCTCAGTTGACCCTTTCCTCATAAGTGGTGATCCCTATGGTTTAGAACGTGGTGATGATCATTCTATGTTTTCTGTTGAGTCATTTAAGTTATCCAATTCATAGTGCAATGTTGCTCAACCAAATGCACCTCTTGATCTCCCATCTGATCCAACCATTGATCTCCCTTCTGACTCAAGTGCATGTGGAGCAATGCAAAGCCAAAGCAAGCTCAATCTACGTTTTAAAAGAAGGCCTCGTGAAGTAAGTCAAAAAAGATTTAAATTTCTTACTTCAGATAGACAGATTGCATTGGATATTGTGAAGCATTGTTGTGGTTTGAAATGTTTGTACAATTTAGGAATGAAGAAACTAAAGCACCTAAGAGAGAAATTCCTCCATTTAGATAGTGAACGACAGGATATATACCTTGTTTCTCACATGCAAATTATTGAGGATAACATGTCAATAACACGTGTTGCTTTTGAATATTTCTTTAGTCAAGGGATGTGATGTTGTAGGGCTGCATTTAGAATTGCAATGGGTGTGGGAAATTTTAGAATACATAGGGTTCAACAGGGGCTTATGAATGGGGATCTCATTTTGGATACGTTCCATGTTGGGACCAAAGGATCTGTTGGACGTCATGCAATGAATTGGATGATGAACTATTTTAGCTTGCATTGTGAGCGTATGCCTACAACTAGAAGGTTGCACTTGTCAGATAACTTTACTCGTCGAGAGGTATTTCAAATATATAGAGAAGACATGGAAAATAGAAATGAGAAGTATGTGTTGTATCGTCACTTTACTCGACTATGGAAGCAAGAGTTTAACAATGTGTCTATTCCTCGTAAAGTTAGAATGGGTGAATGTTCAGTTTGTGCCACTTTGAAAAACATGGCAAAGGGGGCTACAACACCACAAGAAAAGGATAATTTTAAAAACCTTCTTAACAACCATCGTGAGAGTCAAGCTTTTTAGAGAAAGAAAGCAATTCATCATCGAAGTAAAGCACTCAGAAATCCGGAGCGTTATATGTGTTTGTTGATCGATGGTATGGATCAAAGAAAAACTTGTTTGCCACATTTTTACCGCATCCCTAAGGACATTGGAGATGAAGTCCTTGTGCAAATGCATTTGGTTGGTGCTTTGGTATACAATGGAACTGTAATGTCCAAGGTTTTCTTCACATATCCGAATGTGCATAATGATCCAAACCTTACAGTTACTGTCATTCATTGGGTTTTGCAATCATGGAAGGGTCTTTTGCCACCAACTCTGTATTTGTTGATAATACTACAAGAGATAATAAAAATTCTACAATATTTGGATATTTAAGCATGCTTGTTGATAAACAGGTATTTCAGAAGGTTAAGGTAAATTTCCTTCTGGTTGGCCACACTCATGATCACATTGATCAAATGTTCAGTACTTTCTCTAAGAAGTTGGCATGTAACAATGCTTTTACTCTTCCGATTTTATCTGAGCTGATTTCAGAAGCATATACTCCAAAACCAAAGGTTCAAAACCGCACACAAATTTATAACTTTAAGCACTTTTGCTCAATGGTCCTTGATAACAGTGCTAAGGTTTTGGCTCCATTGCACAATATTAGTTTCAACCATGTATTCTTGATGAGGAGGGTTGATGAAATAACCCTTTTATTTGCAAAGCAGTATTCATCTTCTCCTGGGTGGGAGCCTAAAGAGGGATGCAGATTCTTATTGCAGGTGCCTAATTTGTCTACAGTGTATGGTGCAGAACAATCACCATATGAAGATAAAAACAATATAGAAAGATGTGGAAATGTGGTTGATCAAAGTAAAAGCTGGATGCATGCACTCATTGAAAAGAAGAGACATATTGAGCGTGCAAAAAAATATGCTGGAGATCAAGATGTTCCTTGGTGGGAGGACTTTTTCAATCATCAAGAAGAGATTATACAGTACACAATTGGAAGTCATTGGCCAGTTGATGTTCCATTCACATGGGATTTTTGTACACAAAGATCTGTGAATGTGGCCCATGCATGTAATGCAGATGCACTTCAAAGTTTTATACATCCACCAGAAAGAAATATTTATGTAGGCCCAAGGATGACAAAACAGGCAGAAGCAAGATGGCAAGGAAATTTAATAGAGATAAATGTTGGAACACTTATTGCAGTACTTGCTGATGGTGATGAGGCTACCAGACCATTTTGGATTGCAAAGGTTTTAGAGATAACTAAAGATATTGATTAGAGAAGAATAGAGGCTTTGATGGTGCGTTGGTATTACACTAAAAATAGTAATGCATTCACAGGTAAATATAACTTAGAAATGGTGTGTGATACTAAACGAACATGCTCAAAAAAGAAAAAGAATGTTCGAAGCACATCCACTCTTAAAATGGATGATGTAGATATTCTTGTTTATGATTTTTCCTTGACAAAAATAGGTCACTTGAGGAAAGCAACCATCAATATGATAAAACAAAAGCTTCTAGATGTATGTGGTACAGGAAATCATAGGCAAACAAGAAGATTTGTGCATTATCCTGCAGAATTTGGTATGTATGTGGATGAAGATAGAGCTCTTGTGGATATAGAAGAAGAAGAAGAGAGCTCTCAACAATACGAGACTGAATCAAATGCATCAGATGATGAGGGTGTAGACATAGATCGACATAGTTGTGAGTTGCATTGAAACTCTTTAACATTTTTAGTGCTTATGTAAATGCCTCGAAATAGTTTGGTTTAATGAAACCATGTTTTGTAGCAATTTTGAATAACAATCAGATATCCTCCCATTGAAAATATGTCTTAAATGTTATTTTTGTATAAGAATTATTCAATTTTACATTCTTTATATAGATTTTAGACATCTCAATGTCTTATCATATAGATTTTGGACATGTCAATGTCTTATCATATAGATTTTGGACATGTCAATGTCTTATCTAGTGAAATTTTGACTACATTTTGAGCTCTTTTTTTATGAGAAAATGACAAAAAATGTCAAAAAATCACATGTTTTCACTTCATTTTTGAAATATATGTATACTGGTATATAGGAATCTCAAACATAAGCTGCCATTTGCTTGATTTTTGAAGAGGGTGTTCTCTTTTTATGACATAGTTCTCGTTTGTTACGACTTGCTGTTATTTATCATTTGGCCTTAATTTGACAGTCTTTAGCATGGAGTAATGCATCAGGTGTTCATGCACATGAGAATGTGACCATCCATCTAGAGCTTCTTGGGCTCTAATGCTCTCTAAATGGTACTCTTGGAGGTCTACACCATCAATATTTCATCAATAATTCATCACCAACACATAATGAAGTAGTAGCATTGACAACTATGTATCTTGCTACATCCCTACTCATGTGTGGCGATTCATGACCATTTTCATGCTCTTCAAATGTGCATTGGTCCTTAAACTAGTATATCCTTGACTCTTGTTTATTAAACTTGCTATATTTCTAGTGTTAGGTCTTCCATCAATATATGATCTTTTATTTAGTGCATTTTGTATTTCTCTTCTAGCAAGAGATGTTGCATTCAATCATAATCCGCAAAAACTCATGGTTTGAACATAACGTGTAAGTCGATGCTAATCTTCTCATCTATATATAGGACCACAAAATGATATAAGAGTGACTTCATAGTTTAGAGGCACATAAAAGTCCTCTAGAATAAAGAGACCACAACCATCATGAGTGATAGTGGAGGGAGCAATCATATGAAAATTACCACAAAAATTAAAAACCTCTTTGTCTAAAGTAAGTTGTTCTCTATGCCATCATGCATATCTTCTTCTATCATGTGTTTCTACTAGAGGAAAATCACTATGTCAGGAGGAAATCCCTCAGGGAGTCTGCATCAAGAAGAATTTTTCAAATTTATCTCTTTGATTTTGTGGCTATGATATGATGTTTTGATTGCAAGAAGATGATAAGAGTTATAAACTATCCAAGTTTATGATTGAAATAATTGCATGTGTGATGAAGAAACATTTTTATGTGTACATTAGACCTGTACATTTACATCTTTAAAGTTCGCTAAACCCTTAATAACCCATGCACCCTTTGTATATATATTGAAAGTTGGAGGCCATGGAACAAGAAAACCTAGGTGCATAATTGCAAACTAACCCCTTCAGAACTTGTTCCAAACCTTTGAAATCCTAATTCTAACCCATGGAAACCTAACTTAAACCCTTAGAAACCCTAGGGTTTTAGCCCATAATGTACATAAACCTGTTGATTGAGGTCAATTAGTCCTAGTAAAGTGATAACCTAGCTTATCCATCATAAAAGGCCTAGTTTGGAACCTTAGAATCACCATTTTTCCTAACTCTAACCCCTTAATTTCATTAAATATGTACATAGGTATGAAGAGAAAAGAAACTTTAGTCAAAAATAAAGAGAAAGAAAGTAAACAGAGAAACAAAAAATAGAAAATAAAAAGAGAAAAAGAAAAATAAAAAGGAAAACAAAAAATAGAATGGGATCTTCTAAAATTGGAAAAGGAAGCTCCTAAGTTAGAAAAGAAGACAAAGAGAAGAATCTTAGAAAATTCTACAAATCATCTAGATTTGGAATCTTGGAATGCAAGAATTGTATAAAATAGATCGAGACTGCTCATTTGGTTTTCTCATTGATTTTTCAAGCAATTTCTTTCTTTCCTTTTTTCTTTTCCTTGTATTTTATGTGTGTAGAGAGAGAGAGAGAGAGAGAGAGAGTAATTGCTCATAGCATCGGGGAGCTGAAGAAGCTCTTTGAGAAAGGAGATGTTGCTGGGGAAGCTCTATTGGAGAGGTATTGTGTTAAGGCAAGCAGTGTTCAAGACCAACTTGCCAGTTCTTCGAGGAAGGGGAAACTCTTACTACTACAAGATAGGCCCTAGAAAGGCATAGTGCTGCACAATGGGAGATAGGTGGAGAAAGAATGGAGAGGTTTGGAAGAGAGATGGAAGTCACATTTGATCTCACGCATAGATGCACGATGGTGGAAGAGGATACTACGGTGGTTAGGGAAGAGGAGAATACGATTACGGTAGATGATACAAATATGGTTATGGTTGCCGTGGCTTGCATGATGAATACACAAGATGGTGAAATGTTTTTCCTCAGTGCTCCTCGTGTTGCTGCCCATGTTGATACTGATTGCAGCACTGTTCATGCCATCTGTTACTGAGTCTATTAGAAAGAATCGCACTGAAATCATAGATCCAAATTTGCGGAAGTCTCAAGAGGAGTTTGATAAGTATGGTTGGTATGGCTACGGAGGTGGGATATATATATATATATATATATATATATATATATATATATATATATATATATATATATATATATATATATATATAGAGAGAGAGAGAGAGAGAGAGAGAGAGAGAGAGAGAAGTCGACGACAAAAGATGCAAATGCAGAAGGTTAGGGGGGCGGTGGAAGAAATGGAGAGAGAGAGAGAATTAATTGTTTTCTATTATTTTCTAATTGTATTGTTAAATAGATAATAAAAAATAAATAAAGTAAACCCAACAAATACAATCCAATTTCATAAAATAATAACTAAATAAAAATCTATTTAGGAATTAGTGTAAATAAGCAAGGAAGCCAATATAAAATAAATGAAATTAAAAAGAAAGTAAATAGAAACAAAATAAAGTAAGGGTTGGGTTTCTGTCGCGTGTGTTTTTTGGTTTTTTTTGAGAGGAATTAATTGGTTTTTTTTTCTCATTGATTTTTCAGAAATCTCGTGATTTGAAGAGAATGTTTTCAAGAGAGGTGAAGAAAAGAATTTGGAGTTTTTTTTGAAGTAAAGTGGCGAATATCAAATATCAGAGAAAGAAGTAAAGAGGCATCTTTTCTGCACTATGGCCGGGAAGACCGTTCTAGCTTTTGTTTGGTGAATTCACACTTTTTTGGAGAAAGTTTTCAAGAAAGGTGAAGAAAAGAATTTGGAGTTTTTTTTTTTAAGTAAAGTGGCGAAGACCAAATATCGGAAAAAGAAGTGAAGAGGCATCTTTTCTGCACTATGGCTGAGAAGACCGTTCTAGCTTTTTTGAAGTAAAGTGGCAAAGACCGAATATCAGAGAAAGAAGTGGAGGCATCTTTTCTGCAATATGGCCGGGAAGACTATTCTAGCTTTTGTTGGTGAATTTGCACTGTGGTAGAATATACTATTTTCAAAGTTATATTATTCATTTTGTATATTGATCCTTTCACGATCATTGGATGTAAACTTTTGGTCTATTATTATTGAGATCAATGATTTACTTTTAGTGTTATATTTTTTATTTCGCATTCACATGCATCCACCATGAAGTCAATGACCTATCCCTCATGGTTGAGGCTTTCTCCTCCCTTCCAAGGGATGGGCCTATCACGTTTGAAGTTTGACCACCTAGCAAGGCACCCAATGTGCAGATGTTGCTCGACGAATAGGGACGACAAACAACCATATGTGCATGGGGTGTGATCCAACCCTGTGTGAGGGATCACCCTTGACCTCCTCTCCTTCTTCCTGACAACTGAAACCAAGTGAAACAAGGTAGTTGCCATGGTGATTGGAGATCTTCGAATCCCCAGCCACTCCTTCAGAAGAGAAACATAAACCTTGACATCACGTCAGATCTCGAGGTATTCGTATTTTAAGTTCATTGAATATCCGCATTGCTTCATACACATAAAGAGAAGGATTAATTTTGTTTTCTTGAATCTGATCATTCACATCTTGCATTATTTCAGATCATATGCTTGTGCACTCTTCTATTGTCACTTAGATTAAGAATCTACTTCTTTAATAGATTAGATCATAAAAAGAAGAAAATTAAAATGAATGAAATGATTGAATAACAAATTAGAATATATGAGGAGCAACTTAAAGGAATGGAGATCAACATGAATGAATCTATAAGAACAAAATTTGGTATCATTATGACCTTAATGCAAACTATAAATGCAATATTTGATACTATGCAACTAATGGGCATAAGCATCAAAGAGGTAAGAGAGGTAATGGATTTTGAGATTTAAGAATTGAAACAGAAGTTTGAATTGTTGAACAACCATGTTAAGGACCTACAAATTTTGAAATGTGACCATGAACATGAGGTAAAGGTCCAAGGTATATCTGTACATAAACAATCATCTAATCCTAGAAGATCCATGCCTAGGATGATACCTAGAAAATTAAATTTAGTTACGAAGATACCTATAAGATGTTTTTGGTGCGATTAGTATGTACATATATTATAAGATTGCATGGCATATGAACGTGAATGCAGACATAAACTAGTAAGTGAACATGAAAGCAAAATTTGTAAATATCAAAATCGATCACCTTTACATTTGAATGTAGGAAGAGGTAGGATGAAGGAATACTTCAAAGAGACCAAAACTAAACCAAAATTATTTCAAAAGATATGGAAACCAAAAAGACATGAAAATAATAAAATCTGATGAACAAACAAGTATGCTATCTACTCACAATCAAGAGAAACGGATTGAAGAAAACAAAAGTAGACAAATAAAGGTTGAAAAAAAAACATTAAACAAATATTAAAAGAACAAATGGAAATACATAAAAGAGAGTTTGATAAAAAAAATTTGAGAGAAATCAAAGAAAGATCAGAATGTATATGTCTCATTTGATCTGAAACTTTTAACCAATGAGAAATTATTTGATCAAGAGAAAGTTACAAAATTATAAACTCAAGTAAACCTTGATATGAACAATCAAGAAAATAAACAGATTGAACAAGAAATTCAAGTAAGCACAAAATATGATAAACAAGTGAATGAAGTAGATAAATAGTTGATTGATGATATTATCAAGCAAGTCGAGGGAAATATAAAGTTGACTTCAAAGCCTTCTAAGACTTTGAAAAAGAACAAGAGAACTAAAAATCTATCTGGTCAAGACATATTAGCAAATATTGAAGGATGATAGTATGATTGAAAAAGAATCACAATGAAAAAGTATGAGATCGATCAAGAGTTATTGGATGATGATGATGATGATGATTGATGACGAAGATGATGATAATAATGATGATGATGATTGATGATGAAGATAATGATAATGATGATGATGATAATGATGAAGAATATGTTGATGATGTTGATGTTGATGAAGAACAATAGATCAGATAATTGAAGAAATTTTTGGATGACAAATAACATTGAAGACAAACCAAAATAATTAGGTGAAACACTTCCAACCTAAATTCCATTTTTGAAAGAACATATGCATTGCTTTTTTGTATGTAATTAATGTATAAAAGATCTGTACAAGTTTAAGAAAATTAAGAAGGATGCAGATAGCAAACATTTATTATGGTTTTGTATGAAGCATGAAGGAATAGAAATGATATGAATAGAATCAGTTAGAAGACTAGAGACTTTGGGAGTGAAAACTTGGGAATGTGATGGCAAACTTAAACTGATTGCATGCATATGCCAATAGATTTGAACATTTAGTGAGTGGTATTCTTTGGATCATACTATTTAATTCTTGTGAGATCCTATCTCCAAATAGATCATGATTCAAGCAAACCTTCATACTCAAGCTAGTAGTGTATGTATATGCATGTGTTGTCAGTGCATTGCAATGGGCTAGTAGGTGGGTGGAACAACCTTCGTCGGGTGATCAATGCCACGAGCTGATGTTAGTTTCATTGTAGATGTGACCTATATGTTGTCATGCACCTATATGGGTTGGTAGGCAGGTGGAGTCACTCTAGCTGGGTGGTCGGAGTCACTCTGGTTGGGTGGTGCCACAAGCTGATGTTGATTTCATGTAGGGTAGACATTGTTGTCGTGTGCTATGTCAGGTCATAAGATAGGTGGAATAAACTTGGCCTTTGGCATAGACCGACTTGTGAAAAAAAGAAAAAAAGGAAAAGTGCTGAGCTAGGATGAAGTGTGCTGAGCCCAAAAAGTCATATTGGTCAAAGTCAACTACACTCAAAGTCAAAAGGTCAAAGTCAAATCGTTCAAAGTCAACATGTTCAAGGTTAAAGCCAACATGGGCAAAGTCATAGTGTTCAAAGCTCGGGTGTCAAGGTGCACAGGTAGTGCACAAGTAATTGTTCACAAAGGTTATATTTTGCACAAATTTGGTTGCAGGTTGCAGAGTGTCTTTCTGTAATTTCTCTAAGGTTCAAAGTGTTTTTAAAGTGTTTGGAAGGTTCAGATGAACCCTCTCTTAGGTGCATATTTGAAGAATTAAGAAGCAAAATGTGAAGGTATGTGGAGTGTCAACGTATGCAAAAGTGAAAGTATGGCCCCCCAATTAAAAATTTTGCTTTAATCTAAAGTCACTACAGGGAAAAACATGGATTTGTTGGCTACCCACTTTTGGAGAGGATCTTGGGACATCAAAGTGAGCACCAAGGTACTCTAGCAGTTAGGAGTGTATGTGAACCGACACTCAAATCAAGGCAAGACATTATTCTTGGTTAGACTAAGCAAGGTGGGCATAGTCTACACTAAGGGAGGAGCAAGAGACATACAGTGTGTGTGCAATGCAGAGAAGTGAAGTGCAAGGTGTGCAAGAAGAGTGACTTAGAAGTGTGCAGAGAAGTACTAAGCTATGCAATCAAAGGTCACAAGGTCCCATTGAAGCTATGTGTGCATGAGAGAAGGTGTCCATCCCTCCCCTATTGGACACTTGAGTGGAAGGTGTGCACAAGTGCAAGCTCTTAGAGAAGATGGAGATCTGGTGCAGAGAAGCTTGACGACAGCAAGAACCTTGTGTATTCTGTAAGTTTGTTGATTGTGCACTCTTTGGGATTTTGCACAGAGAGCCTTTGGATTGTACTGTACATCATCATTGTACTTTTCTCCTTATAATCAATCTTCAGAATCTTTTGTATCTTTCTTCTTATCTTTCTCCCTTCTCCTACAAACACTCAAATCCCTTTCTCCACAAGAATCCCCCAACAAAATTTGGCACACATGGTGGGACCAGAAGGAGATTTGAGCATAGGAGAAGTGAATTGCAAAGTGTAGAAGAGTTCAAGGGTACCAACAATACTGTACTGACTTATGAGGTAATCTTTCTTCCATTGGAATACTCTTAAACTAAGAGGAGTATGAACAACTCATGACTGCAACCCGGTCTCAAAGCTTGAGGGTCTCTTGCAAAGCAACAAGAAGGAAGGTTATTCAAGATCAATTAGCCCATCGCCATCGACATCATCAATAAAGAATATGGTAGCCCAAATAGATTTGGAAACTTTACTTTCCAGATTGAATATCAAATTTCCATCCTTCATAGGGCTAGCACAAGAAGACCCAGATGAGCACATTATCCACTAGAATGGTACAATTAGAAGAAATTGACTTCATGGTCATGTAGACAAGAAACAAAGGGAAAATTCCAGAAGAACCAAACTAGGGATCAAATACTTTTGGAAGTCGCAAAGATGAGAGGGTACATCAGAGCAAATAAGATATATATGAAGATGCAAAACAAGAGAAAGGAATTTCAACAAAATGTGAAGAGGTAACAACAAAAGAAGATTTGAGTCAGAGACTAATGATTTCAGTGGGAATGCATACAACTGGGCCCACAAGGAACTTGAGAAATCAAACATCGAAATTGATCTTAGGGAATTTGGAGCTTCAAGATTATTCAAGTCAATTAAAACAGAGGTTAGTATTCTTGAGTTGATAAACATTGATGCAAAATTCAGATATGAAGTACTGTAGATTATTGATGAGGCTTCCTCATCCAGCTTAGTGGCCAAGCCTACTGCCTTAGGCCAAGTGAAGGGTGTAAAAGAAGCACCTCTCACCGACTATAAGAGTCCAAGATTGATAGTAATAATTAAAGGATTAAAGCTACAAGGAGTCATTGTGGATGGTGGGTTTAGCATAAATTTGATGCATCAACATACCATGGAGAAGCTTGGCCTATGCCCATCCAGACCAGCCCACTTCACCATCACTTTGGTAGATCAAAGCAAAGTAAGGCCAATGGGGGTGATTCCAAAAGTTCCACTAGAAGTACAAGGTAATCTCTTCATTTTGGATTTTGTGGTATTAAGACTGCCCCAAGTAGAGGGGGGATTTCCCCTCTTCATTGGAAGACCATGGCTGAGGCATGCAAGTGCCATCCATGACTAGGGTAAAGACACTATGTGGGAACAAAAGAAGATGCAGGAACTTACACATATATATTTAGAGGAAGGTCTATATTATCAAGGGAACACCATCATGATGCAATCAGTTGGCATTTGCATGGAACAAGAAATGGAGGACCAACCACAATTAGAGTTTGAGGAGGAAAAAGACATTTTGAATTGGCTGCAAGCAGGCAACTCTTCCTCTTGTTTTGGAGTTTTTCCAAATAATTCTTGCACAGATGAATGTTATGATGAAAATGAGGATAATGATGAAAATGAGGATAATGATGAAAACGAGGATAAAGTTTAGGTTGATGGATTGGGAGAACCCATCACAGACCACAAAAGGGGGAGGAAGACACCCCTGAAGCACAAATTGGAGGAGGATGCAACAACAACAGAGAAGGAAGTTACTAAAGTTACAGACAAGGTAAAACATACTAGTGACGAATGTTCTTTGCCAATTCAAGAAATCCTTGCAGGATGGATGCAGGACAAAGAGGAATAGATTGAGATCCAGAACACTCTTGCTGATCCACTAATGTAGGAAAAGCTATTGGAGGAAAATAGGGTTGGAGATGAGCATGTAGATACCATGGTAGATAGAAACCCATTCAAAGAAGTACAATTAGACACTCAAGAAAATAATCATCTAGTTTTGGTGGCCACTTGGTTGTGGAGCCACCCAAAGCTGCTTGAAAAGGTAAAATATTTCTCGACACACTATGCAGATGTTTTTGCATGGCATTATAAAGACTTAGAAGGAGTGCCTGCCACTTATGGAGAGCATAGAATTCCTCTTGTTGATGGAGCTAAATGAGTAAGAGGAAATAGTTATAGACTTAACCCAAAATATGCTGAAGCTGTTTACTTGGAAATACAGAAGATGGAGGATGCAGGAATCATCATTCTTGTGGAATACTCAGAATGGCTTTCACCAGTGGTTATAGTACCAAAGAAGAATACCAATAAAATCAAGATTTGTGTTGATTTTAGAGCACTCAACAAGGTAACCATTCGAGATGGATTCGCCATGCCTTTTGCAAAACAGGTTATTGAAGAAGTGGTTGGACATGTATTATATAACTTTATGGATGGCTTTAGTGGATATAACCAAATACCCATCCACCCAGAGGATCGTGAAGAGAATGCTTTTATCACACCCTAGGGCACATATGTGTATGTAAAAATGCCATTTGGACTTAGAAATGCACCAGCCACCTTTAACAGGACTATCAACCTCATTTTTGGACCCTTATTGCTGGAAGTACTGAGAATTTTCATGGATGAATTTTCTTCATTTTTAGGATCTCACAAGGAGACCCCTTTGGATTGCTTGGATAATGACTTAAGACAACTGCAAAATGTTTTTAAAAGATGTAGGGAGACTAAAATAAAGCTAAACCCAAATAAATGTCATTTCGTCCTGACAGAAGGAACCCTCTTGGGACATGTGGTATTGGCTAAAGGTATGGCTCCAGACCCTGATAAAATTACTTCTATAATAAAGTTACCTAAACCCAAATCTCCTAAAGAGATTCAAAGCTTCTTGGGGAATACTGGGTACCATAGAAGATTTATCAAAATCTATGATGAGATAGCCAGGCCACTGGCTAGACTTATAGGTAAACAAGTACCCTTTAAATGGGAAGAAGAAGAAGAGAATGCTTATCAAACATTAAGGTCCAAATTGGTGGTTGCACCAGTTCTTATCACACCAGATTGGTCAAAACCTATTCATGTACATGTAGATGCTAGTACATATGCAGTGGGTGCAGTTTTGGCTCAACATAGTGAAGAATACAAACTTGACAGACCTATTCAGTATGCTAGTCGAATTTTGACTAAGGCTGAAAAAAATTATAGCACCATAGAAAGGCAGGTCCTAGCAATGGTTTTCGATGTACAAAAGTTTCGTCATTATTTGCTAGGTGTGAAAATTTGTTATCATCACTAATCATCAACTGCTCATGTATTTATTGAACAAGCTACAAGCAACTAGGAAGATATGCAGGTGGCTACTTTTGTTCTAGGAATTTGATTTTTCTGAAGTCCATAGACCAGGTAAAGAAAATGTCATGGCAGACCACCTATCCCGGATCAACATGATGGATCAAGCAATTGGAGGAAATGATGATTTTCCAGATGCTAATTTGTTCGCTGTACAAGCACAAGGTTGGTATGATGACATCAAGAATTTTCTTAAAATTGGATTGTATCCAGAGAAGGCAAGTGCCGTGCAAAGAAAGAGGCTACTAATCAAAAGCAGACCTTTTACCTTCATTGAGGGAAATTATATAGACAGGGAAAAGATAACAAGTTTAGATAGTGCATGGAAGAAGAAGAAGAAGTGAGGGAAGTCCTTAAATCTGCGAGCTGAAGCTATTGCCTCCCCTGATTGCACCACTCAAACTGTTGTTGATTTCATTTATAGTAACATCGTTTGCAGATTTGGATGCCCCCTTGAAATTTGTATAGACCAAGGTACTCATTTTGTGAACAAGGTCCTACATGAAATTTTTAACGGGTATAAAATTCTACATAGGACCTCTTGTGCCTATTATCCAAGAGCTAATGGATAGGCAGAATCCATCAATAAGGTATTAATTGCCATGTTAAGGAAGGAATGTATGTTACAACCCACTTCCTAGGGCATAGCTTATCAAGGCATCCTATGGGCGTACAAATTAGCTTACAAAGAAGCTATTGGATACTCTCCATTCTAATTGCTTTATGGGATATTGCATATTGAACCCTTTGAATTTCTACATGGGTCACCAAAACTAGCATTCATGCAGAGAAAGAAAGATTGTGGTGTCTCTCAAAGGCTTAGAGCACGTCACAAAGTGGAAGAGATACATAGGGTCTATCTTTTTAACTTTTTTATTTTTATTATTTATTTTTGTTTTATTTATTTTTACTTTTATTCTAATTTTTTACTTTTTTATTTTCCTTTTTATCTTTTATTTTTTATTTTTATTTATTTTACTTTATTTTAATTTTTCACTTTTTCATTTTTTTAATTTTCTTTTGAACCCCCACTAAATATTCATATATTTTTATAATTTTTTTTATTTTTCTTGGTCCAATGCTTTTGGCTATAGATTGCACCTCTCATGGCCATTATTTTCAAACTTGGGGTCATTTTCATGTGTTTTGGCACCTTTGAACTCATTTTTGGACTTAGGTTTTTCAAAATCCCAACTTTTCTCTAACTTTTGGTCAAAACCCACATGTTTTGAGCACATTTATCACGTGTTTTTCACCACCTGCATGGTCCACATGGTCTATTCTCACATTATTTTTAAATATGTTTCACATTTTCCCATATGCACCCTCTATAGCTTTATATTTTCTCATTTTGACCCTCTCCAAAACCCACAAACCTACTCCCTAACCTCCCTTTAGCCTTCTCACAGGCCCCATCCTTACCCCTCCATACCTTATCCCTCTCAGCCCCTTCAACCCTCCCTTCCCTCTCCTTGCTACCCTCCATTCACCATCCATTGCTTCTCTGTGCAAAATTTCCATTTTTGAATCTTCTCTGGTGTTTGTTCTCTACTACTCCTAGTGGACTGGGTAGCTGCTCAAGTGTCCTTTTGAAGATTTTACAGCACAAGAATCATGGTGTCATCTCTGCTCAGAGTTTTGGCTGTAGCTCTCTGGGACCGAGAGCCCATTAGGTGGTGGGCAACTGTTGAGCCCATAAAAGTCATATGGGTCAAAGTCAATTATAGTCAAAGTCAAAATGTCAAAGTCAAATTGATCAAAGTCAACATGCTCAAGGTTAAAGCCAACATGGGAAAAGTCAAAGCGTTCGAAGCTCGGGTGTCAAGGTGCACAAGTAGTGCACAAGTAATTGTTCACAAAGGTTATATTTTGCACACAGTTTGTTGCAAGTTGCAGAGTGTCTTTCTGTAATTTCTCTAAGGTTGAAAGTGTTTGGAAGGTTCAGGTGAACCCTCGCTTAGGTGCATATTTGAAGAATTAAGAGGAAAAATGTGAAGGCATGTGAAGCGGCAACATATGCAAAAGTGAAAGTATGGCCCCCCAATTAAAAATTTTGTTTTAATCTAAAGTCACTACAGTACAAAACAGGGATTTGTTGGTTGCCCACTTTGGAGATGATCTTGGGACATCAAAGTGAGCACCAAGATACTCTAGCGGTTAGAAGCGTACGTGAACCGACACTCAAATCAAGACAAGGCATTATTATTGGTCAGACTAAGCAAGGTGGGCAAAGTCTACACTAAGGGAGGAGCAAGAGACATACAGTGTGTGTGCGACATAGAGAAGTGAAGTGCAAGGTGTGCAAGAAGAGTGACTTAGAAGTGTGCAGAGAAGTACTTAGGTATGCAATCAAAGGTCACAAGGTCCCATTGAAGGTGTGTGCACATCGACACAAGGTGTCCATCCCTCCCCTATTGGAAGATTGAGTGCAAGGTGTGCACAAGTGCAAGCTTTTAGAGAAGGTGGAGGTCTAGTGCAGAGAAGCTCGGCGGGAGCAAGAACCTTGGGTATTTTTTAACTGTTGATTGTGCACTCTTTGGGATTATGCACAGAGAGCCTTTGGATTGTATTGTACATCATCATTGTACTTTTCTCCTTATAATCAATCTACAGAAGCTTCCGTATCTTTCTTCTTATCTTTCTCCCTTCTCCTACAAACATTCAAATCCATTTCTACACAAGAATCCCCCAACAAAGTGCAAAAGAAAAGAAAGAGAAAAAGAAAATAAAAAAGTAAAGAAAAGAGTAAGATCTGATGGACAATTTGGTAGAGGGAAAGCATCCATTATTGGTTACACAAATTTTGACTATGCTCGTTGTGTAGACAATTGTAAGTCTACATCAGGGTACATTTTTCATTTCGCTAGAGGTGCTATCTCTTGGAGATCTTGTCTTCAAGAATGTATAGCTATTTCCACCACAGAAGCAGAGTATGTTGCAACAAGTGAGGCATGTAAGGAAGCATTGTAGTTTTCTCATCTTGCTTGTGATATGGGTTTACCTCAACATGTACCTCGTTTGCTTAGTGATAGTCATAGTTGTCACGAGGAAGGAGATAAGGAAGAGAGCTCACACACACACACACTCACTCTCAAGGAGAAGCACACACACAGATTGAGGCAAGGAAGAATGATCTTCTTCTTCTACTTCTATTACATAAAAGGAATGTACAAGAATGACCTAAAAACAAGAATACAACAAGTGCAATATATAAAGATCAGTACATAAGGAAAAACCTAATGTCCACAAATGAGTGAGTTGGCAAGAAACAAATGTGCCATCACTCTCCGTAGATAAATCTAATAAAGCTCAATGAAGTATCCCTGACATATACTGGCCTGACCACTATACATGTTAGAGGAACAAAAAACTGGTACGTGTCATCCTATATCATCACATGTTGAGCTTGATATCTCACACTCCCCTCAAGCTCAATGCCATATCGTGTAATCCAAGCATCTCCCGAAACTTCTTCAACTTCTCAGCTCCAAGTGCTTTGGTGAAAATATCAGCAACCTGCTCATCTGTTCTCACATAAACAAGATCAGTATCACCTGCTAATACCTTCTCTCTGATGAAGTGATAATGTACCTCGATATGTTTTGTTCTAACATGGAGAATAGGGTTTCGTGCTAACTGTATGCTGCTAAGATTATCACAATAGATAGTGATAGGCTTTTGCATTTCCACACCTAAATCTGCAAGTAACATCTCCAGCCATGATGCCTCACATGCTGCCATTGCAGCACCTCTATACTCAGCCTCTGTACTTGACAAAGCAATAGTGGGTTGCTTCTTACTGCGCCATGCAATAGCTGCACTCCCAAGTGAGAATAGAAAACCACTAGTAGATCTTCTATCTGGAATGCTACTAGCCCAATCTGCATCGGAGTATCCATGAACTTGCAAATCTACACCAGCTTCATAAAACAATGCATAATCCAAAGTAGCACTCACATAACGTAGAGTGCACCTGAGAGTATCCAAATGTGGCTTCTTGGGAACCTACATAAACTGACTTTCAAGTCCAACAATATAGCTTAAATCAGGCCTTGTAATTGTAAGATATATAAGACTTCCCACAATTTTCCTCTACATAGTAGCATTTTCCAATGCTTCACCTCATGTAGTATCCAACTTCAAATTTTGATCTAATGGCATAGAAATTAGCTTACAACCAGCCATACCATACTTTTGCAACATATTCAAGGCATATTGCCTTTGCGACATCCATATACCTGTTTCTGTATGTATAAACTCAATGCCCAAGAAATAGTGCAGCACACCAAGGTCTTTCATGTCAAATTCTTGCATAAGAATTTGCTTTACCTCTTTGACGCTTTCTTCATTATTGCCACCTACAATCAAGTCATCAACATAAATGGCCACAATCGTGATGCCATCATCAGCCTTCCTTGCATATAGTGAATGATCTGCATCACACATAGAAAACCCAATGCTGGTTAAGTAATCAGCAATCCTTGCATGCCATGCACGCGGAGCCTGCTTGAGCCCATACAAAGCCTTTTGCAACCTGCAAACATATTCTGGATGCTTTGAATCTTCATATCCTTATGGCTCGTCCATATATACTTCTTCCTGTAACTCACCATGTAGGAAAGCATTCTTCACATCCATCTGATGCAAAGTCCATCCTTTTGCTGTAGCTAATGCAACAAGTGTCCTGATAGTAGACATTTTAGCTACAGGGCTGAATGTTTCCTCATAATCAATGCCATATGTCTGTGCATATCCTTTAGCTACCAATCGTGCTTTATACCTACTTATGCTACCATTAGCATTATGCTTTACCTTGTAAACCCATTTGTAGCCTATGGGTTTCTTTCCTTGCGGCAATGGAACCAGCTTCCATGTATCATTCCCATAAAGTGCAGCCATCTCCTCATCCATAGCTTTTTCCCAATCTGCAATTCCAATTGCATCTTCAAAACAAGAAGGTTCAACATCTTTCATTACCTTGGTCATGTAGGCACAATGACGAGCCATATAACTATCATATGTCAATCATATGTCAATCATATGTCAATCATATGTCAATCATATGTCAATCATTGCTGGATTCCAAACATCTATATGTACTACTTCTAGTACATTATCACTAACATGCTTGTCATGTGGAAATGATGCTCTTGACTGTTTACCAAATTGACATGCTGCACATACCTTTTGCATTTCTGCAACTTTGAAATTTGGTAGTCCATGTACAATCTCCTTTGACTGCATCAGTTTCAGCCTTTGCAAGTTTGTATGTCCAATCTGTTTGTGCAATATCTCTATATCTCCAATAACTCTTGCACCTTTTGCAAACATGGCTGCATTCATTTCACGAATCTTTACATTTAAGGTGAACATCCTACCCACTTTGTTTCCTTTGGAAACCAATCATCCATCCTGCTTGTACTCTTCTACATATAATCCATCAGCATTGAACCTGACTTGTAATCCCTGGTCAACCATTTGTCCAACAGAAACCAGATTCTTTGTTATATTTGGAACATGCAACACATCAGCAAGATATTTTACCTTCCCATCCTCCATAGACAATGCTATCTTTCCTGTATGCTCAATAGGATGTGATGTATCATCACTTGTTTCAACATATCCAGGAACTGACATTTTTTGCAAACTACTAAACCATTCTGCATGACTGGTCATGTGATTTGAAGCACCTGAATCAACATACTAGACATTATCATTCGATTTTGAAACACGAGCAGACATCGTATTCATCATGTGATGTTGAACCATAAACCACTTCTCAGAATCATATGCACTTGTGGATGCATAGTTGTTTTGCTGCCTTCTATTATTTTGATTCTTCAACCTGCAATCACGTTCAAGGTTTACCATAATTCCAACATCCTTTACTATCATTACCTGAATCATTTCTTTGGAAATTTCTGCAACCTCTTTGGCTCCCCTTGCCTCGAAACTGTCCTCTTCCTCCTGCATGATTCTGTTGTTGACCTTGGTCTTGGTTACTGTTTCCTCTTCCACTTCCAAAACCTCTACCTCTGCCTCTTCCTCTGCCAGAGTAGAATACCTGCTCAGAACTAGGCTTTCCTTGGGAGTTTGAATCCTCAACAAGATTCTTTTCTTCAATAATCAGCATAGATACCAGATCAGCAAAATTCGGAATATTTTCCCTGGTCTGTATGGAAGTTTTGAACTGCTTATATGCAACTCCTAAACCACAAAGGCACACTTCCACATTATGATCATCATCTACATTCATGCCAATAGATGCAAGTGACTCACAGATGCTTTTGGTTTTTAGAGTGTAGTCACTTACTGACATGCTCTTCTTTTCCAATGTATGCAGCTCGTTCTTGAGTTGCAATTTCCGTGCCTTTGTATTAGTCTCATACAAAGTGACCAAGCTGTTCCAAGCCTCTTTTGGAGTCTTGGCATCCTGTATGTGCCCAATCATGCTATCCTATATGCTAACAGATAGCGAGTACATTACCTTTCGTGCTCCTTGATTCCATTCCTGATATGCTCCTACCTGATCTACAGTCCAATTCCTTTCTGGTAACTGCAGAGCATTTTCATTCTCTCCTTTGATGTACTTCCAGTAGCCTTTTCCCATTAGGAAATTCATCATAATGAATCTCCAAGCATGGAAGTTGTTCTTGTCCAGCTTATCGCTCATAAGTTGACTCATTCCATCTACATTTTCCATTTCTGCACCAATTCCCAACACTACAAAACACTACAAGCAACACTTCTGCTTGAAAACTGTCGCACTATGACATGACAGTTCGATCTCAGAAAAACACAGTTTTCATGTATCAATAGTACACGAAATCGCTTGAAATTTTGGATCTGGAATATATGAGTGTTGCCGAACATAGTGCAAGTTACAGTTTCTGAAACTGGCTTGGTTTTTCTATGGGCCCCACCTTACAGGCTCGAAATGGAGGTCGAGATGGCTCCGAAACTTCGATCTGACAAAAAAAGTGACCCTAAAGAACTAACTCTCGAAAATATTTTGAGGTCTTCTAGCTTCACGCCGATTTTCGTAGCAAATGGAGGGCGTTTGTGAAATTGCGTTTTGTCCACACCTTGCTGTGTAGTCTTCACCATCGCCTTCTCCACGAGCTCTCTATAGCCACGCTGGCTCTGATACCATGTCACGAGGAAGGAGATAAGGAAGAGACCTCACACACAAACTCTCACTCTCAAGGAGAAGCACACACACAGATTGAGGCAAAGAAGAATGATCTTCTTCTTCTTCTTCTATTACATAAAAGGAATGTACAAGAATGACCTAAAAACAAGAATACAACAAGTGCAATATATAAAGATCAGTACATAAGGAAACACCTAATGTCCGCGAATGAATGAGCTGGCAAGAAACAAATGTGCCATCACTCTCGATAGATAAATCTAATAAAGCTCAATGAAGTATCCCTGACATATACCGGCATCACTACAACATATCAGCCGTATACCGAGGCTTCTACCAAGGAAAATGAACGGGCGCGATTTTGCCCCGACGTCGGTGTAAGGGTCGGTGTAGGCGTTGGAACCAAAGCACCGGTATATGCATCTATATAAGCGTCGGTACATGCGTCAGTATAAGCGACGGTATGCCCCTGGGCAAAATAGTCGGTATAAGCATCGGTATGTGCCTGGGGATACCGACGCTTATACCGTCGCCTATACCGACGACCATATCTACAAAATTTTTTTGGGCAGAGTGTGTTGTCTCTTTCTACAACAACATTCCCATGTTGTTGTGTAGCAAAAGACAATCCACTCTGCCCAAGAAAAACCCAACTACATGTGACATGTATGACAGGCAACAAAAAAATGATTTGATAAAGCAAAACATACTGTCAAATACAAAAGACATGAGCAAAATGAATCATGAATCGTGTACAAAGGAATGGGACACATAGACATGATATTTATAAACAACAACTAGAACACATGTATATGTGTGTCTACCTATGTATATACATGTGTATGTGTACATGTATTATGTGTGTATATTTCTATATGTATAAATATTTATCTGCATGTGTAAAAACCTTAAAACCATAATCCTAAAGACCTAGACCTAAAACATGTGTATGTGTGTATGCTTGTGTATATATATGTGCAGGTGAATATATATATGTGTATGTGTGTGTATGCATATGTGTATCTATGTAAAAATCCTAAAACCCTAATTCTGAAGACCTAGACCTAAAACATGTATATGTGTGTATGTCTGTATGCATGCGTATATATATGTGTATGTGTATATGTATTATGTGTTTATGTGTATATGTGTGCATGCATGTGTGTATATATGTAAAATCCAAAAACCCTAACCATAAAACATGCATATGTGTGTATGTATATGTCACATATGTGTATGTGTGTATGCATGTATATATATATATATATATATATATATATATATATATATATATATATATATATATATATATATATATATATATATATATATATATATATATATATATATATGTGTGTGTGTGTGTGTGTGTGTGTCTATGAATGTATGTGTGTGTGTATGTGTGTATGCACGTGTATATATATGTGTATGTGCATATGTATTATGTGTTCATATGTGTATATGTGTGTATGCATGTGTGTATATATGTAAAAGCCAAAAACCCTAACCCTAACCCTAAAACATGCATATGTGTGTATGTATATGTCACGTGTGTGTATGTATGCATGTGTGTGCGTGTGACTCTCTCTGTGTCTATGTGTATGTGTGTATATATATGTCACGTGTGTGTATGTATGCATGTGTGTGCGTGTGACTCTCTCTCTCTCTATGTGTATGCGTGTACGTATGTATGTATGTATGTATGTATTTATGTGTGTCTGTATGTATATGCATGTGTGTGTATGTATGTATGTATGTATGTATGTGTATGTGTATGTGTATGTGTATTGTTGGAGAATTCCTCTCCTAATCGCAGCGGAAAGTGTAGAAGACCTTCTCAGGATCAAGACTCTTGCCAACAATAGAACCTTCAAATGAAAACTGGTACCAATTGAAATATCCAATGAACTTGAGACTTTCGTCACTCAAACTAGACACCTAGAGCTTTCAAATGAGATATCAAACACTCAATTTGGAGTAGATTTGAGTTGGCAACTATTTGATTCAAAACAAACTACCTGTCCACTCAGTTAGGCTGAAAATTGGACTTCACTAAAACCTGAATAACTCATAGAGCATAAAGAATTTCATAAAACTGTTCTAAACAGAGGAAGTACTCAAGATAAGCTTTCCAACGAATGTTTAAACACTAAAATTGGATATATATATTGAGAGATATGACTCTTACAAGTAGACTACCCAAAAATGGGTGTGCGGCTGGACATACTCTATGAGAGTAAATTGAACGAAATGACTCAAAAAAATTGAAGTAGCTACAAGGGGGCTTCCATGCCTTCTTCCTCTATGCTTGAGTTTCCTCCCTTGCCTCTTTTATAGCCAAGTGACCAAAAACTCTCATGATGAGTTTGAGAGCTCTTCTCCATCAATTCTCCACTATTTTGGACAGCCACTCCTCTTACAGTTCAGTTTTTGGATTTGATTCTCTTTTGAATGATTCTCTTTTGGTCTCCACTACTTGCTGAAGTAAATGCTTCTATTTTTCATTTTTGTATTTTCCTTCTACTTGAAGAAAATCCTTTTTGCAAAAATATATATGAGCTTACTTCTTTATTTTTAACACTCCCCCTCAAGTTCACATGTGAGCTTGCACCTTCAGCCATATCCTGCAAGTTGATGTCGTCCTTGAACCTCTTGAGCTTAGAAGCATCTAGGGACTTTGTAAGCATGTCTGCAACCTGGTCATTAGTTCCAATGAACTTTATATCCACATCCTTGCTCAAAACCTTTTCTCGAACATAATGATAATGCACTTCTATGTGCTTGCTTCGTGCATGAAACATTGGATTGTTTGTCAAGTGAATGCTTGACATGTTGTCACCATAAATTGGAATGGTCTCCACCTGCACATCAAGATCAGCCAAGAGCTTCTTAATCCACATAGCTTCACAAGTTGCAAAGGCTAAACCTCTATATTCAGCTTCTGTAGAAGATAGTGCAACAGTAGGTTGCTTCTTTGAGCTCCATGTGATAGGTTTGCTACCTATCATGAACACATAACCTGAAGTGGATCTTCTGTCTTCCTTCAAACCAGCCCAATCAGCATCACTGAAGCCTTTTACCTGCAATTCTTCATCATATCCATAAAACAGAGCATGATTGACTGTGTGCTTCACATATCTTAGCACTCGTTTGGCTGAATTTAAATGTTCACTTGTTGGAGCTTGCATAAATTGAGAAAGAACTCCAACAATATAACACAAATCTGGTCTTGTGATCGTAGCATAGATGAATGAACCTATAATACTCCTGTATGTAGTTACATCATGTAACTTCTCTCCATCATTTGAGCATAGCTTCACATTTGTGTCCATAGGTTGAGTGAGTGGTTTGCATTCACTCATTCCAAATCTGAAAAGAACATCCAATAGGTACTTTCTTTGCATTAAGTAAATGCCATCTTTCCCATAGACTATCTCAATGCCTAAAGAGTATTTCAGCTCACCAAGATCTGAAATTACTTCCTGTTATGATGAGATCATCAACGTATATGCAAATATATACCTGCTTGCCTTCTTCTTTCTTCATGTAGAGAGAGGGATTTGCATTACTTGGACTATACCCACACCTTGTGAGGTACTCGACCAATCTTTGATTCCAAGCACGTGGTGCTTGCTTCAACCCATACAAAGCTTTCTTCAATCTACAAACAAAATTTGGATGCTTTTTGTCTTCAAATCCAATCGGTTGACTCCTGTATACCTCTTCTTGAAGTTCACCATTGAGAAAAGAATTTTTTATGTCAAGTTGGTACAATGGCCATCTCCTTGCTGAACTCACTGCAATCAAAGTTCTAATTGTTCCCATCTTTGCAACCGGGCTGAAAGTTTCTTCATAATTGATGCCGTGAGTTTGCTTGAATCCTTTTGCTACTAGTCTAGCTTTATGCCTTGCTAGAGAACCATCAGGATTTCTCTTTATTTTAAACACCCATTTATTTGGAACAATCTTCATACCTTCAGCCTTTGGAACTAGCTCCCATGTGTGATTGTCCTTGAGAGCTTTCATCTCTTTTTGCATAGCTTCTTGCCATTCTTTTTGTGTACATGCTTCTTCATATGCATCTGGTTCTTTGTCTTTGACCACCTGTGTCATATATGCAAAATGATTTGCAATAAAACTATCATAGCTCAGCCTTTCAATTGGATACCTTGCTCTTGAGGACCTCCTTTCATTTCCTTTTGAACATTGCTTCTTCAACCGGTTCAACTTTACCTTCTGTGTGATCACCTCTTCATACTCTTCTTCACTTGCATTTGAATCACTATTTTTGGTAGCACTTTCAGCTTTAGATCTTTCATAAGCTGATGTTGGTGATGAGGAATGACGCCTTAGCCTCCCCTTCCATGTTGAGCTTTCTCCAAGTGATGTAGAAGCTTCTGGACCTGACATTTAAGTGCTTGTTTGCTGAAATTCTTCTTGGACAATACCTCCATCATCTTCGCAATCTTCTTCAAGAATCTTCTCTTTCCCTTTGTCTCCAAACCATGGTATTAACTCATCAAATACCACATCTCGTGAGACTCGTAGCTCCTTTGTCACCGGATTGTATCACCTATATCCCTTTTGATCCGATGAATATCCAATAAAAATACATTTTTCGGACTTTGCCTCCATCTTTGTCCTTAGTTCTTGAGGGATGTGAACATAACACACACATCCAAAAACTTTGAGATGTGTAAGGTCAGGCTTCTTACCTGAATAAACCTCCTCGGGAGTTAGATTATGCACTCCAGCCGTTGTGCACTTGTTCATCAAATAAACGGCCGTACTAGTTGCTTCAACCCAATAGTTTAGTGGCATCTTCATCTCGTTGAGCATGCATCTTGCAACTTCTGTGATATGTCGATTTTTCCTTTCAGCTATAATTCCATTTTGTTGAGGTGTGTACCTACATGTAAATTGTCTCTTGATGCCATTTTCATAAAGAAAATATGAAAATTCTTTGGAGAAATATTCTCCTCCTCCATCGGACCTCAAGGTCTTTATGTATCGTCCTGTTTCCTTTTCTACCTGTGCTTTAAATCTCTTGAACATGGAGAACACATCTGATTTTTGTTTTATGCAAAACATCCATACTTTCCTTGAATGATCATCAATAAAAGTGACAAAATATATATTACCAGCCACTGATGGTTGTTGTGATGGTCCCCATACATTCGTGTGTATCAAGTCTAGGACATTCCTTGCCACATAGTTGCTTTTCTTGAATGGTTGTCGAGTTTGCTTTCCTAGTTGGCATGCTTCACAAAACTCATGTAGTCCGGCATCATTGAATCTTGGAAGACCTCTTACCACTTCATGGTTGCTCATGTCCTTGAGCTTGGGAATGTTGATATGTCCAAACCTTTTGTGCCACAAATCGATTTCAGCAATCCTCTTGTTTCCAAACTGAATATACATCACCTTTCCATTCGGTTGTTGAATGTCCAAAGTGAACATCCTTCCTTCTTTCCTTCCTTGAGCAATGACCTTAAATCCTTCTTTTGGATTCTTTATAAAGCAGCCTTTTTCATTGAAGATAACATGATATCCTTTCTCTACCATTTGTCCTACTGAAATCAAATTCTTTGCAATAGTAGGAACATGAAGAACATCAGCCAATACCTTCTTGTCTCCAAGCTTGATATCTCCAACATGCTCAATTGCGTGTTGAGTTTCATTGCCGGTCTCCACACATCCTTTTCCACTTGGAGCTTGTAGCTTTGTGAACAAATCTCCTTGGCATGTCATATGGTTGCTGCAACCTGAATCTATGAACCATTTTTGGTCATCACTTCTCGAGTTGTTGTAGTCATGCTTCATGGCAAGCATGGTTTGCTTGTCTCCTTCACTTGATGTACTCACATAGTTATTTTGGCTCCTTTGGTTGCCTCCATTCAGCCTTCCATTCTTTTGCCAACAATCATTTGCATAATGTCCTACTTTACCACAATGATAACATGTTATACCTTTATGAGGATTGTATGAACCTCGACCTCTTCCTCTATTTCTTCCTCGACCTCTTCCATGTGTGTTTTCATTTGAGTTGTCCTTGTTGTCCTCTGAGTTGTATTGGATGAAATTTGTGTTGTAGCTTCTTCCTCTTCCTCTCGAGCCTCCTCTTGAGTTCCTTCCTCTACCTCTTCCTGCATATAACATTTGACTATGGTTGTCCTTACCTTTGTTGCCTTCTCCTTCTTGAGCAACCTCTTCAGCCACAAGATTTGGTATAATCTCATTGAATGTTGGTAGAGGATCTCTATAAAGGATGTTTGTGATGAGGGGCTTCCACTTTTCTTCACTTCTCAAGCCATTGAGGGCTGTTTGGACGATGTCTTCCTCTTCTATCTTGCATCCAACTGATGCTAGTTGATCTCGAAGCTCTTTGATCCTCAATGTATACTCACTAATGCTTTGGTTTGAGCTTTTCCTCATGTTGTTGAGCTCGTTCTTGAGTTGCATCCTCGAGACCTTGTTGAGGTAGCATACACCTTCTCCAATGCTTCCCAAACTTCCTTGGCTGTTTCTAAGCTTTGCACATGACCAATCATAGTGTTAGAAATAACTTGTGAGATGAGGAACATCACCCTTCGATTCCTCTCTTCCCAATCAGCAAATTGTCTCCTTTGTGCCAGAGTAATGTTGGGATCTTCAATGTCCACCGGTTGTGGATCGTCTCCACTAACTAGACTCCATAAACCTTTACCTTTAAGGTAATTTATCATTCTATACCTCCAAGATTGAAAATTATCTTTGTCTAACTTCTCAACTTGTTGTCCTAAATCAGCCATTGAGAACTTCCAAGATTGAAGTTTACCTCAAGTATGTTGTGGCGCTCTTTCTTGACTTCACGAAGCTCCCCCTTGATTTGTAGCTTCTCCTTTGCTTCAATTCAGTTCCAATGCTTTGAATCTTCAAACTCCAATGCTCTGATACCAAATGTTGGAGAATTCCTCTCCTAATCGCAGCGGAAAGTGTAGAAGACCTTCTCAAGATCAAGACTCTTGCCAATAGCAGAACCTTCAAATGAAAACTGGTACCAACTGAAATATCCAATGAACTTGAAACTTTCTTCACTCAAACTAGACACCTAGATCTTTCAAATGAGATATCAAACACTCAATTTGGAGTAGATTTGAGTTGGCAACTATTTGATTCAAAACAGACTACCTGTCGACTTACTTAGGCTAAAAGTTGGACTTCACTAAAACTTGAATAACTCACAGAGCATAAAAAATTTCATAAAACTGTTTTAAACAGAGGAAGTACTCAAGATAAGCTTTCCAAGGAATGTTTAAACACTAAAATTGGATACATATATTGAGAGATATGACTCTTACAAGTAGACTACCCAAAAATGGGTGTGCGGCTGGACATACTCTATGAGAGTAAACTGAACGAAATGACTCAAAAAAATTGAAGTAGCTACAAGGGGGCTTCCACGCCTTCTTCCTCTATGCTTGAGTGTCCTCGCTTGCCTCTTTTATAGCCAAGTGACAAAAAACTCTCATGATGAGTTTGAGAGCTCTTCTCCATCATTTCTCCACTACTTTGGACATCCACTCCTCTTATAGTTCAGTTTTTGGATTTGATTCTCTTTTGAATGATTCTCTTTTAGTCTCCACTACTTGCTGAAGTAAATGCTTCTATTTTCCATTTTTGTATTTTCCTTGTACTTGAAGAAAATCCTTTTTGCAAAAATATATACAAGCTTACTTCTTTATTTTTAACATGTATGTGTGTATGCATGTGTATATGTGTGCATGTATCTCTATGTCTCTCTCTCTCTTTATCTCTATCTATATCTCTCTCTTTATCTCTCTCTCTCTCTCTCTCCCTCTTTCTCTCTCTCTCTTATTCTCTCTCTCTCTATATATATATCTATTTATAATAAAGAACAAAACGATCACTTATATCGATGTAATTCTTTTGAACGCTCTCGTCAAAGCCCAATTGACATCGTCTCTTGTCAAACTCCAAAGAATCAATGTCAAAAATCTCCTTCAAAAATAAAAGAAAAGAGAAATTCAAAAACCCTAATCCTAAAACCCTAACCCTAAAACATGTATATGTGTGTATGTGTGTATGTATATGTGATGTGTGTGTATGTGTATGTGCATGTATGCATGTGTGTGTATAGATATGTGAGTGTGTATACCTATGTGAGTGTGTATTAATATGTGTGTGTGTATGTAATATGCATGTGTGTATGTATGTATGTGTGTGTGTACATGCATATGTGTGTGTATGTATGTATGCATATGCATGTGTGTATGCACATATGTGTGTGTATACATATGTGAGTGTGTATGTAATATGCATGTGCGTATGTATGTATGTGTGTGTGTACATGCATATGTGTGTGTATGTATGTATGCATATGCATGTGTATGCACATATGTGTGTGTATACATATGTGAGTGTGTATTTATATGTGTGTATGTATGTATGCATGTGTGTATGCATGTATATATGTGTGTGTACATGCAAATATGTGTGTATGTATCTCTCTCTTTCTTTCATCTCTCTCTCTATCTCACTCTATATCAATCGAAACAAAACAATCACTTACATTGATGTAATTGTTTGGAGCGTTGTCGCCAAAGTCCACTTAATGTTTTCTTCGTCGAGTTCCAAAGAACTGATACCAAAAATCTCTTGCAAAACAAAAGAAAAGAGAAATTCATAAACCCTAAGCCTAAAACCCTAACCCTAAAACATGTATATGTGTGTATGTATATGTGATGTGTGTGTATGTGCATGTATGCATGTGTGTGTATACATATGTGAGTGTGTATACATATGTGAGTGTGTATATATATGTGTGTGTGTATGTAATATGCATGTGTGTATGTATGTATGTATGTGTGTGTGTACATGCATATGTGTGTGTATGTATGTATACATATGCATGTGTGTATGCACATATGTGTTTGTACATATGTGAGTGTGTATGTAATATGCATGTGTGTATGTATGTATGTGTGTGTGTACTTGCAAATATGTGTGTATGTATGTGTGCATATGCATGTGTGTATGTATACATGTGTGTGTGTACATGTGTGTATGTATATGTGTGTATACATGTATGTATGTATGTGAGTATGAGAATGAATATGTGTGCGTATGTATATGCATGTGTGTATGTGATATGCATGTGTGTATGTAATATGCATGTTTGTATGTAATATGCATGTATGTATGTATATGTGTGTTTCTAGATCTCTCTCTTTCTTTCATCTCTCTCTCTCTCTCTCTCTATCTCACTCTATATCAATCGAAAACAAAACAATCACTTACATCGATGTAATTGTTTGGAGCGTTGTCATCAAGGTCCACTTAATGTTGCCCTTCATTGAATTCCAAAGATTTGATGCCAAAAAGCTCTTGCAAAACGAAAGAGAAGAGAAATTAGAAAAGGGAAAACACAAAGAAAGAGAAAGGGTGCTACAGTATGTGCAGTTACTACCAAAATTTCAGATCTAGAGAAACAGAGATGTAGAGAAAGAGAGAGAGAGAGAGAGAGAGAGAGAGAGAGAGAGAAAGAGAGAGATGTGTGTACACAATAGGTTCGGAATGTAGTTCGCGCACGCAAACTCGATAGTAGCAAACTTTGGTTCAAAATGCAAGGAGATGTCGAATTTTTGCTCTCGGGCCCGGTTAAAAGTTGCCTCGATATAAGTATCGGTATAAGCATCGGTATAAGCGTCGATAACTTACAGTAAAGTACCGACGCCTATATCGTCGGTATTGCATCCGTGGTTTTTCAAGCATTTTCAACGGTCATACCGACGCCAAGGGGTGACCGTTGGTATGGGCAACGTCAGTATGCCCCTCATATGTTGTAGTGCGTGACCACTATACATGTCAGAGGAACGAAAAACTGGTACGTGTCATCCTAGATCATCACATGTTGAGCTTGATATCTCAACAATAGTGCCATTGCTTTGGGTAAGAGTCCGGTCTATCATGCAAGCACATTGAGGTGAGGTATCACTTCATTGGAGATTGCTTAGCCACTGAGTGCATTATTATTGAGAAGGTTCACACTCAAGATAATGCTGCATATGCTTTGACTAAAGCTCTACCAGAGGATAGCTTTCGACATTGTTGTCACTTGATGGGAGTTACTTGATTCCTGATCTTACAGAGTCACTTATATACTCTGTAACATGCCCATCAGGTGGGAGGTATAGTCTGTATACTTACACTCAGGTATTCTTTATCATTATTCATTTTTCTCCCATAGTTACTTTGGCCATATTGGCCTTTAGTGGGAGATTGTTATTGTTAGTGTCCATGTGAAAGGCCAAATGGCCACTAGACACTTCTTTGTATATGTTCTTTAATAAAACATATAGTGGCGTGGTCAGTAACAGACTGTAAGTTTGATCGCATTTGTAAGACCTAAGAAGTCTGTCTTTGTGCTCCCCATGTACTATGTTTTGCATATTCTATAGCTTTTGTACGGAGTACTGTGTGCAGCCTTAGGAGCTCAGCTTTCTACTATGAGGGTATGCATCTTTCACCATTGACTTCTCTCTCTCTCTCTCTATCTCTCTCTATCTATCTCTCTCTTTCTCACCTCTATCTTTGCTTTGACAATTTTCTATAATCGCTAATCCTCCTTCTCTCTCTCTCTCATTCGTAGCCATATGGACCATACTTATCAAACTCCTCTTGAGAGTTCTACGAATTTGGATCCATGGTTTCCATGCTAGTCTTTCTAATAGAGTCAGCGGAGTTAGCAACAGATGGCATGATCATTGCCACAATTAGTATCAATATGAGTAGCAGCACTAGGAGTGTTGAGGAAAAACGTTTTTCAATCTCTCCCTCTTGTGTGTTCCTCACACCAACTTCCTTGCAAACACGATGACCATGACCATATCTGTATCCTCTACCATAATCGCATCGTCATGGAGCTCTAGAGTGGGATAGCGCACTGTGGTGCATCACCATCGAAATACTTAAGGGAGAATCTACTCTCCATTGGCCCAAATAAACTAGAAACAATCCTTTCTTGGAGAAGCTATCGATTTCTTCATGGCCCTTTACAAAATTTGAAAAGAACGTGCTTCCAACTTTGATAACCCTCCAATAGTGTGGTCAATTGACAAGAACCTTAGCCTTTTAGGTAGAAAAAATTATACCTCTAAGAAATCTCCTCCCTTCAGACATCGGATGTTGTTTATTTTAGAGAATGACAAGATCCACAATAGATGGGCTCCCCATGAGGGGGAAAAAAAGCTAATTAATCTTGTTTGTAACACTTTATAAATGTTTCACTTCTAATTATGTTACCAAATATTGGAGCTAGTCATAGACATATTGTTCCTACCATCTTCAAGGTCTCAAAGTTGTTCCCTCTTCTCCCGCTTTGTGGGATAAGGAGGATCCCATGGGCACTATGGCCCCTTTCTCTTACATATTTTTTTGTATCAACAAAATCATGCAAGTGAGAATAGGCGATGGAAGAACTTCCTTTATTTAAAGAACAAAAAGGAAGAACGGACATATTCCTCATAAAACAATTGATAGCTTTAGTGAAAAGCAGATCAAGAAGACTTGCATGGTTAAGGGCCCTCACGTTCAAGGTGGACAAGGTCATCTTTTGGATGACTTGGAAGGATTATCTAATCATGCAGAAGCTCCAAGGTGTTGGTATTATTGCCTACTTTCCTTTTGATGTGTGAGAGAGAGAGAGAGAGAGAACAATGAAAAACACTTGTAATGAACAAACAGTCCTACTTTGTATTCTTAGTCTATTGCTTATAAATATACTAAAAATACCCACAAGGAAATGGTTAAACTGGCAAAAGACCTAGGGTGCACAATTGTCCTATCTTGGGGAGCGGTTGAACTTTCACCCCCATGTCAAGAGGCCAACACTCCAACCAAACAACCTAACTTGCACAAACAAAAAAGAAGTGCAATTTAACGAAAATTTTTTACGAAAGACATGCTGCCATTAATGTCTCTGAAAAGATATGCGGACAAATGAAAAGCGATATGTAAAACGAAAAGCAAAAGCTATGCGGTTTTACGATATTCAAATGAAAAGCAAAATGTAACCGATAAAGAAACGAAAAGATATGCGGACAAATGAAAAGCAAAAGATATTCAAACGACGGAAACACGAAAAGCACAAAGAAAAGCAAACCACCGACAAAAACATATATAAAGGCATGGATATCCGACTTATTCCCAAGAGTATCACTTCGCTGCCCGACCATAGCTATTGTCGTTACAAGCTCGAGGAAGACCTCTCAGCTGAAGCGCATATCTCAGTATGGATACTTCTGTCGCGCAGGAGTCCGCGGCCAAGGGAGCACATGAACTGACTGGAGATCGACATACGAAATCCATTGTAGAGGACAAGCTGCTTCACCAAAAGACCAGCGACAAGGAGGAGATCAGAACGCAGTTTCTGGATGCCGTTAAGATAGGAAATCCGGACGAGCAGAGAGAGCGAGGAAAAGAGGCAGAGACGTATAACAGGTTGGAAATACTTCGTGCGGCTCGTTCAAAGCTTGCCTTGAAGCGTCTTCCAGGACTCCCTCGACCTTACCTGCATTGTCCCAACACTTCCCAGCTTTCATAGACAAATTACTTGCTGTAAACGGGAATATTTGAGCTGCTACCATGGATTGTCATTGCAAGGATCACATTTGCAATGTAATAGAGTGCAAAAATGGTCACTTGACTCATGACATCTCCCTTCAGTTTCGCCATACAATGAAGAGAAGCACGGAAACGTGGCGTCACTTTGGAGATTGGACATATTTAGCTGCTCTTTTTTCTACTGAGTCGATCGATGATCAATTATAGCCAATGTAGAATCACTCGATTAATTTTGAGAAATTTTTCGTCTTTAGTTCCTCTGTAATTTCCTCCGTTGTAATTTTTTCGTCTTTAGTTCTTTCGGAATCTCTTGTCCTCTTTTGCTCAATTAAATCTTACTCATAAATTTTTGCAAGGCTGACCATCGTCCACGAGTGGAATGTGAGTGTCTCTGTGTGTGTATGTGTGTGTGAGAGAGATCAGAGGGGGAGAACAATGAGAACGCTTGTAATGAATAAACAATCCTTCTCTGTGTATATCTTAGAATATTAGTATATCTTAGCATATCTTTCTCGCTGCCATCAATGTCCTTCTCGCTGCCATCAATGTCCCTGAAAGGACTGCTTTTCATTTCTAGAAATATCCATACAGACTTGAAGAGTCCCCAAAAGCTTATTAAAAAATGTAGAGCATGTATATATGCATGATCATATCCTCTCATAATTCGTACTCTCCCAGCTTTATAAGAAAACATTATGAGGGGTTGATGATGTTACGTTGATGATGTTGTGGAGACATCCGTTCCTACCTTTAAAAGTTCATCACACAAAATCATGAACTGAGTGGGTTTCCCTATGACAACCAAAACCAATGTGAGTAGTTAAGTATAGTTGGGTTCCAATCACAAATTTGACTCACCCTCATGGGCAACCCTTTTACTTTTGATCTTGTTGTCGTCCATGAAAAATATTTTTTAATGTCTGAAGGGAGGGGACATATTACATCTTCCTTTCCAAATATTCCATAGAGCCTCCCCTCTGATGGAGTTCCATTGGTCAGATAAGAAGCTAATCACTTTTCCCAACAATGATTGTTTCCAATTGATTTGATTTTTAAGCATCAATGTTCCGACAAATATTTGCCATATCGAGTGGCTCCTAGGGAAAGAAAAGAAAAGGTGGCCAATGTCTTCTATGGGTGGCTGATCTACAGATTTTTTTTTCTCTTTGCCATTGGTCTAAATTCCTCTGTGGACTATCTTCCACGTAAGAACCACCTTTTTGATCTCAATAAGGGGGTGCCATAGGTCCATAAACTTAAATTTCCATCTCATGTTAGACTAGTTGAGGCATGATCTCCTATTGAGAGCGCTATGTATGTCCAAGTGTTTGTTGAAATTAAAAACTTTATGTAGTTTGCGGCCATTGATTCATCTAAGCCTTTCAATGTTAGAGTGATTGCTTCCAAGAAAGAGGCTTGCCTTAGAGTTCTCCTAGGAGTTGATTTTGCCCTTCAAATACAAAGGATGTTTTACAACAAATTATATAATCTCAATTGACAACATGTTCATGTCTTCATGATCCTTGACCTTATAATCCGACTCAAAACACATTAAATTCTTGTATCTAGGAAGCTTTATATGGCTAGTGTCACATGTTACTCTCTACCATTTAGGCATACGATATCCATGAGTATTACTTATCCTTTCATATGCATGTAGGATAATTTATATGTATTCATGCATATGAAGCAAACATGTTTCTTAAACTTATATTACACACTGATATCCGCATTTTCAAATATCTTTGCTTATGTGCGCATGGATTTGATTCATACTAAAATAGAACACTTCAGAGTTAGATATTGATTAGGGAGAAAATCCCACATGGGTATGGCCTTTCAATATCTTTGAAAAAGGAACTTGGTAAGCATAAATGATTGGAAATTCAATCGATCATCAAATTTGAGCACAACTTTAATATATTAACCGTTTTATACTCATCTTAATCCGATATAAACATTGACAGCCACGATCATTTTAGCACAAGACTTCTATGAAGGCTTCTAAAGCCTAATGCATGAGCTACATGATCTTTTGTTTCACAATATAGACACATGCATGCACTATGCAACTATGGAGCTTTGGTGGAGTTTTTTTTGCTAAGAGATGTTGCACTCACACTTCTATTGGGGAACATGAAAGAGAGGCACTTTAAACTTGTGCAAGTGAAACATTAGTTAATACTCTAATATAAACTATAGAAAAAATTGTCTTCGATTCGATGACACATTAATAGAGTCTATTATTACTACCAAGGATAGTTTCTTTCAACCTCCTTGAGAACTCAAGCGATCATGAGTGATTCTGTGCATGTTTGAGCACATCCTACCAAATGCCTTAGCTCTCTTGAGTGCCCTTGTGCTAAGTCCACTATGCATCTTAGTGTACTCAAGTTAACATGCATTAACTCAAATTGGATGCTTCTAGAAGGATTAATAAAATATGTCTTTTATAAAGAAATCTTTAAATATATTCACAATAGAAGAGATACAAGAAAGAGGGAGATACAAAAGAGGCCCATCTTCCCTATCAAAATGAAGCAGATACAAAAATTGTGGTGCATTAAGAAGCTTAATATGTTTTTAATCATCTTCATGCAAGAGCCATATGATTTTGAACTTGTTAATCTCTATGAAGAAAATTCTATGATGCTTGAAAGGGGGTGCTTTTTGTTGGTGCAAGAGCCAAGCCTTCACACTTGGCTAGGCATGGTAAGTCTTTTTGTACAAATGTTTGAAGACCCATAAGAACCATTGCTTATGGATTGTTACCATTTATCTGTTGTAAAAGGCATTTACATTAAAAGAATCTTGTAAAGCCTACAAACGCGTGGAGTTTGGAAGAGCTATAGTTACAAATCATGCTTTAGAGAATATCTCCTCGATTAAGGGATCACTTTCCTAGTGAGAGCCAAATTTGAATTCAAATTCAAATGTGAACAAAGCACTATAAAAGATACTTGAAATCTCGTGGCTTAAGGCCCCCCATTACTAAGCTTAGAGTTTATCATTTGATGTAATAGAGAGGCTCACACTATAGGCTACTCCTATCACCATCATTGGGAATTTTTCATCATGCCAATGATCATGTACAACATTTTGATATAATACAATAGATCATTGATTATCTGTGTTGGTCTCACCGTCATTGTCACTCAGAACAGTGTTCTTGTCGTGCTCATATCTCAGTCATTACTCCACCATTTTCAATGTTCTATGGCTCGTTGGAATCAGCTCTAAGATTATTACATGCTGATAAATGTTGAAGACATTCCATTAAGTGGATTGGGAGAAAAGCATCTCGAAGTGGTCACTGGTCATTCTTTGCAGAGGTCCTAAAGAATCAGGGGTAATGTTTCACTTGTTGAATTGATTGCTATGTGTATAGTCAATCATTTTAAGTGATTCCATTTGGAATCATTAGCTCATTAAGCTAATTATATATCCCTAGAAGGAGTTTTTTCTAATTCGTACTATGCTAGGATCACTGAGTTTAACAAGCAGCAGGTGTGTGAACCAAAATAGAAAGTTTTTGGTGAATTGTGACTTGTGAAGTTATTTGTTTTGGATCCATCATTACATGCATCATCTCCAAAGTACATAGGCACTTATTTATTATCATTGGAAAGCTAAAAGGGCCTACAACTCTACTCTAAAGAGAAAGAGGGCACATACAGAGTAGGGATTAGCAGTACGAACTCATTTCTTGGAGTGTCCATCCATCTTTCCTAACAGTGGTATCAGAGCAAACTAAGGTAAAATGGGAGATGGTTTTCCTTCTTTCATTGATAAATTGGAAAGGAAAAATTATCAAGCATGGTCCTTGAGGATGAAAACATTTGCAAGGAAGGAGTCTCTATGGATACATCTCAGGAGATGAGGAGATGCCCATTTTTAGAAGCAAAGGACAACCTAGAAGAGAGGAGCATGAAAGGCACAATTCATGGTGTGCCAAAGATGCATTAGCAAGTTCATACTTACTTAACTCTATCTGTGAGTTGCTTCTTCCACACATTAGGAACTTTAAGACATCCCAAGAGACTTGGGAAACATTGTCTTCATACTTTTCTTACACAAGGGCTAGGAAGAACGAATTGTGGATTGAGTTTACCACTCAAAGAAAGCAACCCAAGCAAGGCATCTCAGAGTATGTGACCAAAGTCAAGGATGTGGCTGACCAATTGGCAAGCATAAGAGAGGAGATTGAAGAGGAGCAAATTTTAAGGCAAGTAATCAATGGCATCAAGGTAGATGACAAATGGGAAAGCTTCACAACTACCATGGACTTGTACATGGACATACAGATTCCAGATCTTACCACACTCATGAGGCAACTCTTTACCCATGATGCCAAGCTCAAAGAAAATGGAGTTTCATGAAGAGGTAATAAATCTTTTGTTCTATACACAGATAAAGGCAAGTCTAAAGAGAAAGGGAAAAGCAAAAGTATTGAGGATGAAGGTACTACTTCTCAATCTAACTATGCAGTGAGAGGTAGGAACTCAAGAGGTAGGGGCAGAGGAGGTAAGCAAGGTAGGGGAAGAACCTTCAAATCTTCCCCATGTAAAATTTTGTGGTTTATCAAATCACACCACAGATGAGTGTTACAAGAACTTCAAGAATTTGAGAGGTAGAAGTTTCCAAAGAGGTGTCTACACACAATCAAGAGGAAGATTCAACCATCATCAAGGCTACAATAACAACTACAAAAACAATTAAAACAACTACCAAGGAGGCTACAAATCAAGGAAAGATGACAACAATTACATAGAGGAACAAGAGGATTCCCTTCTGATCATGAATATGACTTCAAAGCAAGGTATGAATGATGAACATCTCTTCTAAATTGACTCACGATGTTCAAACCATGTGGCAGGCAATGTAGCTCTTCTCTCTGACCTTGAGGAACCAAAGGGAAAGCATCAAGTACAAACAGGTGATGACACCAAGCATTCAGTGGTCAAGGTAGGAAATGTTAAAACCTCTGATGGAAATAGAAATCTGTTGAGCAGGGTTCTGTATGTACCTACAATCACCAAGAATTTGATGAGTGTTGGATAGATTGTGGAAAAGGGTTTGCAGGTTAGGTTCAACAAATATGGAGCATTTTGTTAAGGATCTTCAACATGGATTCAAAATAATTGCCAAAGGAGAAAAGATAGGTAGGTTATTTACATTTGAACTTGAAGATACAAAGAATATTGCACTTTATAACTACAAAGATCAAACATTGTCAGAGCTTGAGATTTGGCATAAGAGATTAGGGCATCTTGGTGAGAGAACCTTAAAGAAAATATGTAGAGATCAATGTGTGCTTGGGATTCCTAATGTATCCAAGCAACACATGATCTATAAATGTGGTACTTGTCAGTTTGGAAAATCTCACAGGTTACCCTTCTCAAAGAAAGGCTACATGCATGAGGACTACTTGGAGCTTGTCCATACAGATGTATGGGGACCCAGTAAGGACCCTTCAATTTGTGGCTCAAGGTATTATGTATCTTTCGTTGATGATTTCAGTAGATGGACCATTTTATATTTTATGAAGCACAAAGATGAAGTATTCAGTTGCTTTAAGAAGTAACTTGCACTTGTGGAAAACCAAACAAGAAGAAGCCTAAAAAGACTAAGATCAGATGGAGGAGGTGAGTACTTCTCACATGAGTTTGATGCATTTTTGCAGGATAGAGGAATCAAAAGGCAAATCAGAACAAGGTATATCCCTGAGCAAAATGGGATGGCAGAGAATAGAAATATGTTAATTGTTGAAACAACTAGGTCAATGCTAAATGAGAAAAACTTACCAAATTATTTGTGGGTAGAGAGTGTATCTATTACCACTTATCTTGTTAACAGGTTGCCATCTAAATCACTTGATGGGATGACCCCATATGAAGCATGGCATAGTAGAAGACCTTCACTTGATCATTGCAGGATCTTTGGATGTGTTGCTTATATGCATATCCCATCTCAAGTCAGAGGTAAGCTAGACCCTAAGGTAGAGAAGTGCATCTTCATAGGGTATGATTTGAATCAGAAAGGATATAGGCTTTGTAATCCATCCAACAAAGGATTTATGGTCTGTAGAGATGTTGTGTTTGATGAGAATGATTATTGGTTTGAAAGTGAATGCAGGAAAATTAAGTTGCCATATGACTTGGAAGAGGAGCTTCCAAGCCTCACCAAGAAGGAGCCAAACTAGATTGAAGACATCAAATTAGATGATGAGGACATCATCAACCTAGAAGAATTCAAGGCATGGAAATCAAAGGGCAAAGCCAAGATGAAGAATTTGGATGACATACCTGAATCATCCAACCAAGCAATCAGAAGATCACAAAGGGAGAGCAAGAAGCCAATCATCTATGGGCATGACACTTGCTTAGTTACTAAGCATTCTATTTATCTTGCCAAAGATTTATCACTTGAAGAGCCATCATCATATGAAGAGGCAAAGACCAAGGCAGAATGGAAGGAAGCTATGAATGAAGAAATTGAAGCACTCAAGGAAAATGATACTTGGGAGCTAGTGCCAAAGAGGGAGTCTATGAAGGTAATTGGTTCTAGATGGATCTACAAGATCAAGAGAAATTCAGATGGATCAATAAGCACGTTCAAAGCTAAACTTGTGGCTAAGGATTTTGCATAGACCCAAGGAGTTGATTATGAAGAAACCTTCTCACCTATGGCCAAAATGCCAACCATCAGGGTATTGGTAAGTGCAGTTGCATCAAGGAATTGGAATATGTACCAATTTGATGTAAAAAATGCTTTTCTTAATTGTTGGATTTGAGAGGAGGTGTACATGTCTCAACCTCCTGGTTATGAGGACCCAAACAAGGTAAATCGTGTGTAAACTGAACAAAGCTCTTTATGGATTGAAGCAAGCATCTAGGGCGAGGAATCATAAGTTGACTATATATCGTCAAGATCAAGGATTCATCATCAGCAAAACAAATACTTCTCTGTTTGTCAAGAGAAGTAGTTCAGAGGTGATATACCTATGTGTGTATGTTGATGATATCATATTAATAGGTAATGATGCTAATGGCATCAACCAAATGAAGAATCAAATGATGTAGGAGTTCAAAATCAGTGATCTAGGGTCACTTAAGTATTTTCTTGGACTTGAGTTAGTCTATACAAATTCTAGAATTTATATCACTCAAAGAAAGTATGTGCATGATATGTTAAAGAAATTTCACTTGAAGGATGCCAAGATAGCAAGCACTCCTATGGAGATAAAACAAAAATTAAGTGCTCATGAAGGTGATGTGCTTGAGAATGTTGCAGGATACCAAAGCAATGTAGGAAGCCTAAACTATGCTTCATTGACAAGGATTGATATTGCTTATGGATTAAGTGTCTTAAGCCAATTTATGCACAAACCTAGAGCACCTCACTTGGAAGCTTCCAAGAGGATTTTGAAGTACCTTAAGGGCGCTCAAAATCAAGGTTTATACTTATACTTCAGATTTGGACATCAAAATATACTCAGATGCAGACTGGGGAGGTTACAAGGATGAGAAGAGGAGTACCTCAGGTTATCTCTCTTTTGCAAGTGATAAGCCAATTTCATGGTCTTCCAAGAAGCAACCTACTGTTGCTTCATCTTCAACAGAGGCTAAATATAGAGGACTAGCCAATGCTACTCAAGAAGCAATATGGATTAGATTGCTAGATGAAGATTTGGGATTACATGCTAAGTCTCCAATGATTTTTGGAGACAATACAAGTTCTTTACACCTTGCAACAAATCCTATCTATCATGATAGGACCAAGCATATAGAAGTTCACTATCATTATGTGAGAGACAAGCTATTGAGCAAGGAAATTCAGTTGGCATATGTATCAACTAATATGCAATGTGCAAACTTATTGACCAAAGCACTTGATGGTACTAAACTTTGCAGGTTTAAAGCCATGATTGGATTGCACGACATTCAAGAGGATTGATGACAAAGACCAACCCAAGATGTTTGGCTTGAGGGGGAGTTGTTGGTGCAAGAGCCAAGCCTTCACACTTGGCTAGGCATGGGAAGTCTTTATGTACAAATGTTTGAAGACCCATAAGAACCATTGCTTATGGATTGTTACCATTTACCTTTTGTAAAAGGCATTTACATTAAAATAATCTTGTAAGGCCTACAAACTCGTGGAGTTTGAAAGAACTATAGTTACAAATCATGCTTGAGATAATATCTCCTAGATTAAGGGATCACTTTCCTAGTGAGATCCAAATTTGAATTCAAATTGAAATATGAACAAAGCACTATAAAAGTTACTTGAAATCTCGTGGCCTAAGGCCCCCCATTACTGAGCTTAGAGTTTATCATTTGATGTAATAGAGAGGCTCACACAATAGCCTACTCCTATCACCATAATTGGGCATTGTTCATCATGTCAATGATCATGTACAACATTTTGATATAATACAATAGATCATTGATTATCTCTGTTGGTCTCACTGTCATTGTCACTCAAAATAGTGTTCTTGTCTTGCTCATGTCTCTGTCATTACTCCACCATTTTCAATGTTCTATGGCTCATTGGAATCAGCTTTAAGCGTGCTAGATGCTAACAAATTTTGAAGACATTCCATTAAGTGGATTGGGATAAACGCGTCTTGAAATGGTCACTAGTCATTCTCTACAGAGGTCCTAAAAAATCGGGGGTAATGTTTCACTTGCGAAATTGATTGCTCTGTGTATAGTCAATAATTTCAAGTGATTCTACTTCGAATCATTAGCTCATTAAGATAATTAGATATCCCCAGAAGGAATTTTTCTAATTCCTACTCTACTAGGAGTTCTAAGTTTAATAAGCAGGAGGTGTGTGAACCAAAATAGAAAGTTTTTGGTGAATTGTGACTTGTGAAGTTATCTATTTTGGATCAATCATTACATGCATCATCTCCAAAGTACATAGGCACTTATTTAGTGTCATTGGAAAGCTAATAGGGCCTAGAACTCTACTCGGAAGAGAAAGAGGGTAGGTACAGAGTAGGGATTAGCAGTACCAACTCATTTCTTGGAGTGTCCATCCATCTTTCCCAACATTTTTAGTGTTCCTAATTCTTTTAGAAAGAAATTTAAGGGAATATGTATGGACCATGCTCAAGGACTTCTTCATAAATTTAGAGATCATCTCTCCTTCCAAATTGTCCAGATGGGTTCACTTCTAATCACCTTCCATATGGTTGAGGAAGAACAAATGGTATCACCAAGGAAAGCTTGTGCTGAGAGAACCTAGAACCTAGCCTCCATGCATGTGAGAGAATGAACTATGACTCTCCACCCAACCTACAATTATATAGATTTAGGGACTAATCGTGACCTCTAGAGTAACGTAAGTCCACGTATGCATGTGCAGTCTCCACCACTTCTTTTATACCTTTGACTAGAGTCCACTAGTGGTAGGTGTACACATCACTTAAGTCTCTCTAAACTTAGATTAACTCATGTTAACTTGAGTAGATGCTTCTAGAAGGATTTAGAGCATCTTTGAGAAAAATACTCTCCTCAAGGCACTTTTGGGGATTTAATCCAAGAACTTCTCCTTCCTATCTAATGGACTTACCCACTATGCTATGCTCATAACTTTTCTAATGCTCCAAAAGTTTCCAATGTTATCATTAATGTATAAACGTTTTACTTTATGACAACTTGTTTCATAGTAATTTGGTCATCCAATGTGATGCACTCATAGACTCCTTTACAACTAGGAGTGTTCCGTGGACATGAGAAGAAAAGATGCACAATGTTGTCTCTTCCACTATCATATCTTTTGCACCATGGAGTGCACTCCAAGTTTTAGAGGGTTTCACATTAGTGCAAATCCCATGGTGGAGGATTTGCCAAAGAAGGGTCTCTTTCTTGTGCTCCACAATCAAGTCTCAAAGATCTTAAAAATTAAGCTCCCATCTTATCCAAGAATAGTTTGTGCACCATATAGAGCTTTGGTAAAAGTCTAGGGATTCCTTGGTTCTTGGGATTTGTACTAATTTCTTGCCATTTTTCCACTTGAGCTCATTTGGATGGGAAAATTTTGAGCTAACAAGAAGGAGAATCTCAAAATCTCTCCAAGCACTGACTATATGCCCTAAAAGGCACCATGATCATAGCCCACTTTGAGGTTTTATTCAATATCTTTGAGCTTTATCCAATTTTTTTCTAGGTGGGGACCAAAGGTGCTTCTTAAGCCAAAAACCTTTAGACCATAGTTTTTTTGCCCATTGAATATTCTCCTTCTTGACTCCCTTGATGCCAAAAATAGGAACTAGATGGAGTCATTTTGTGTGATTTCCACCAGCCATTTCTAATCAGTTTTGGCATAACAATGGGGCTTCATCTTATTCCATAATTTTAAGAGGAAGAAGACCAAGATTGAGACTTTATGGATAATTGGAATCACTTCATGGATCATTGGAATCAAGGAAAGAGAAAGGTGACCTAACAAAGGCCAAACCATCTAGGGCCACTTGACAATGTGAGGTCTTGGATATGGATCTATAATTTTTTTTGGAAAAATAGTCTCCCACACTATTTAGGGGGGCTAAAACCAAGCTCTCCTCCTTCTCATCCATTAGAAACCATCAAAGAAACTATTAGATTGCCTAATCTCTCTGAAAATGAGCTCTCTATCTCTTTCTATAGTTTTTACTAGCTTTGGACTAGTTTAAACCTAATGTTTGGCCTGGTTGAAAATTAGGTTCCTAAGCTAAGTTGGAGGCTTGAACTAGCTCTAAAAATTATGAACATTAATACATGGGGTTTCCTCAAGCTAGAGGACTCCTCGACTTCAACGAAATGGAGTTGACACTACCAAAAATGAATATTTATGATGAGATATAGTAATAAAAATCACCATTGATTAAATGATTGTTTTGGAAAAATTATGGCTAGGCCTATTCATTGCCAGATCTGCATTGAATACCTTGTGTGCTTATTCCACCTTGGCCTTCTCTTTGACTGTGATCCCTGATAGAGACTTGTTGGAGAAGGTATTCTATGTAGTATTGTAATATGTTTTTTGGGGTTCATGTTTTTTTAGCCTAAGTCCATGTGCAAGATCTATCATTAGCCACTCCTAATCGCTAGCCCTTGGGACTTTGAGATGTGACATCCTATATTTATTTGCATGTATAGCTTGTTCCAATGCAAATAGTTGAAGCTAGTGGGTTGGTTTGGATATGAATACATTTGAGTGGTATTCCCAAAATTTGGTCGAGAAAATTTCTTAGAAAGTCTATTTATAGCAAGCCGATAAGTACTTGATTTGTACGAGCAATGCATAAATCATCTTCAATGGCAACATGGTGCTCATGTTATACACTAGATTTTAGTTTCCTTCATTGACATTGGGTGTTGATATGAATGGGGCTTTCACCTTGCGGAAGGTCTTGAACATGACCATCATCAGCTTAAAGATTTTCATTGTCATTTGTGTAGCTACATCGGGCATGTTCTTGAGACATGATGTCCAGTGGAAGATAGTGGAAATCATATATGGGACTATGGGGGGTCCTTCTAGTGGACCGAGATATGGGTAATTCAACCCTTCTACACATTTGACATTATTTATGACCTTGATGGCAAAGGCTAGCAAGGAGCATCGTCTTGGTACAATGCCATAGCACAACTTATAAATAATATATAGGGGAGCGTTGGACCATGTATGCATCATTTCGCAGAATGTCTCGAGTAAATTTGTATTCCAATTTGGTTGAAATGTGGTACCTCATGCTCTCTCTGGTATGTCTTTTGGTTGAAATTGAGTCACAAAGGTTGGCTACTTGACAGTAACATGCTTCACTTTGGCATTGTAATCAACTAATAGCATAAAATAAGGCTTGTATTGTAGTTTCAAATTGGTAATGAGGTGTTGATGACATAGACTCGTGAAATATACAAAATCTAGCATCATGGTTTTGGTATCAGTCATTGCCTGTATGTAGGTTTCTTAGTTGCTTGTCATGTGTACAACCAATCTCTTCTACTTGCTTTAACCATTGTGGCCTTGGTGACTTATATGTTTCTTTCCCTTCATTAGTGACGGGATCCCCACATACGAATTGTGGCTCATAGTATTCCTCAAGGTCTCTTCTACTAGGATCTCAATATTCTCTTCTGGACTTCGTAATTGTTAGGCTACCACTCGTACTTCTAACTTTGTAAATCTAGAATTATATATTTTGTAAAATAGGCCGATTGAACTTCTAGAGAATTCAACACACATTCATCCATGTAACAAAAGGGATAGAAAAGAATAAGTGCTTCTTACTCGTAGGAACAACGAGGATCTCTATAAAAAGAAGAAAGAGTAGCTGAGTCTGAGTTGTGTACACAGGTAGAGATTCTCGTTGGTACCCACAGATGACCAATGGAAGCAATGGCAAGTCCCATTCGGTATAGTAGTCCCAATACATCAAATAAGTGCAATGTAGTTCAATAGATTTGGTAGAAGAATTGATTATTATCTAGATCTGCACGTCAAACTTTTTAACTCGTTGTACGATTAATTGGAAGGGAATTGATATGATGGGATTAAATGCCAAGTATTTTAGACCACTTTGGGAGGAGAATCTATTTGTTGGTTAATGTGGTTTGTCCTGAATCATTTCATTACATATGATGCTCATAAGAATGCATTTTTAAGGCAATTCCAGAAAGCAAAATGGACTAGTCAATTGTTCATTACTTTACAGTATATGGTACAATAGCCCAACCAAATGGTGATAGATTATGCATTGCTATTCCGGAGTACATTGGAGCAAATCATGGATGGATTGAATTCATTATTAAAGGATAAAATCTATTTCTTTGCATTAGATGGAACCAGATCCTTGGACTAGATCATTGATGAAATGGAACAATTGGAATGCAATATAAAAGCTGCAAATCTAGCCTGGCAGTGCTCCCTAGACATTGTAAAGGTGGTAAATTCAAACCCTTTGGCTATAATGGATCCCAATATCCAAATTTTCTGTACGAAATGCAAGAATCCAATGCATGTAGCATCAAGCTGTGCCTTGAACCAAATGTATTGTGCAATATGCGATATGATGAATCATAATATGGATTAATATAGATATAATACTAGGAACCAAACAATATCAACTAACCATATGTAACCAAAACCCATATCCAATGGGCAATGATACTCCACCCCCGTTGTACATAATGTAGAGATCAATGATTTCTGTCATTCATGAATTCTACCAGAATCAGGTTTTTCAGGCAATCAAGGGCAAAAACTATTTAGGCTATGGTCGAGGCCATCGACCCTTCAATCATTACCACAAAAAAGAATGAAAAATATCCAAAGGAAGGGAAAGGTCCTCAATGTCAATTTTGTCTTGAATTCGTTCATATTCATGTCCTAATGCCCAAGATTACGATTGGCAAAAGAAAGAAGCAAGACTTAAAGCACCAATGACTAATATGGTAATTCTTACATTTCAAGATTCAAGAACTATGGTGCTCACTCGTTCAGGAAAAGTCTCGAATGTCAATGATTCTACGACAGTTCGCAAAGTGACTCTACATATAGACTATATAACCAAGCTATATGATGGGCTAAGGAGGCTGCCATGGAATTCTCCAATCTGAGTTCAAGTAAGCCGGTTCATAATACACTAAATAGGCAAGATGCATTTGTGCATACATCTATGGACTTTCAGTTTAGTTGGAAAATCCCTTCTGAAATAGTCACTAATGAGTCAGATGAGAAACATGTGGAAGCGAGGAACAGTGGCATGGACCCCTGACAGACATTTTGTAGTTCTAGGATCCAAATACAACTGGGAGATTTATTAAATCTAGTCCCTACCTTTCGGGACATATTAATGAAAAGTATGCAGAAACCTAATTTGGTAGAAAGATCATCAAAACAAGCCCAAGTAAATAAGGTGGAAACCAAGCAAGATTAATTAGTAGACTATGCAATCCTACTTATTTCTATGTGGTTTAAAAACTCTCAGATTTCTAAAGTCTTGATTGATGGTGGGTCTCATGGTAATATTGCCTTTATGCTTATTTGTTGACAACTAGGTTGTATAGAAATACATCCATGCCCATTTTATATTCATATGGAAGAAGGGGTCAAAGTTGGATCACGCCCTGATGTGTGTGTGCATTGCATTGCTCCTATCCGGTGGGTGGGTTTTGCACCTTGGGCACCTCTTCCTAGAGAAGGGTAGGATGGGTGGGCTCACCCTGGGTCAAAAGAGAGAAAGTAAATACACATTTCGTGGGTGTAGGACGTGGAGTAGAAAAAGCAGGTTGTCGTGGAAGATGCAGGTGAGAACGAAAATAGAATGACTCAAAACCGTAGTCCTTGACACAAAGACTAAATAAAATGTATACAATGGGTTAATAAATCATGTTCAATCATGACATAATCAATCAAAATATCACTATACAAAGGTGAATGTGATGATACACTACCACAAATAGAGTAATCCACTACAATGCGGATGTGAAACGATAATCTTCAGTCTTCTCAACTACAATGCCATAAAGATCCTTCTCTTCACTTTGGTCTTCAAAGCCTTGGGGAAAATCAATGGGAAAAATCTTCTTCATTTTTTTCTTTTTCTTCAAAATCTTTTTTTCATATCATGAGAATATGTGAAAACGTTAATGGGAAAAACCAAATGAGCATTGGGCATGTATTTATAGTTTTTGTCTAGGTTCTCTCTCTAGAACTCTAGAATCTTCTAGCCTTCTCCTTTCTATTATAAGAAAATCTTCTTTTTATTATTCTAATTTCAAAAATATTCTTTTTGTTCTTTTTCTAAATTTGGAGAATCAAATCTCTCTTTTCTATTTTGGTTTTGCTTTTTATTTTTTTCTCTATTTATTTTTTTTTCTTTTTGATTTTTATTAATTTTACTTCTTTTTCTTTTTCTATTAAGGTTTTATTTTCATTTCACACTCATGTACAAAATATTTAATTAAAACTAAGGGTTAGAGTTAAGAAAAATTAACATTCCAAGGTCCCAACCTAGGGTTTCTATCTCGAGAGGGTTTGATTTTACTAGGGTTAATCCACATTAATCAATAGTTTTATATACATTATGGGCTAAAACCCCAAGGTTTCTAAGGGTTCAAGTTAAATTCTAAGGGTCAAAACTAGGGTTTCAAGGATTAATTTGCATTTTTCCTAGGGTTTTAAGGTGAAAGTAAGATCGTTTTTCAAAGGTTTATTTAAATACATGAGTTTCTAAAGGTTCAAACTAAGTTTGAGAGGTTAAAAGTTAGGATTTTATGTCAAAACTTTTTAGGATTTTGATGTTCTTAAGAGGATAATGAAATTTATACAAGTAAATATATAGGTCTAATGTACACATGAAATGCTCTCATCACTCAATCAATCATATCAACCAAACATTTAAAAACTATATGACTCTTTTCATCTTTCTGCAATCAAAACATGAGTTCTCGGTCGGATAAGCAATGTTGAAAAACATTTCTTGACACATAATCCTCGAGGGATTTCATCCGGACATCCAACCCCACTAAACATGCACATCGTCCCGATGGGCCAACAAAATCCAACAAAAGTGTATCAAGATTCTTTTGAAACTCTTTTTACTTTTTATGTTTTTCTTTTCAAATATTGAAACGTGATCTTTTTATGCATATGTTGGTCCCAAGTAGGAAAAAGATGACTTTAAAGTACGTAAGTCATGATTGGAAAACTTGTTCGATCAACATACTACCCTTGAAAATAAGTCCATCTACGCCTTTAGAAATTATTTAGACTTTCCAGTAACAGTCTTTTTGATGGATTCGTTTTGATATCAATCATCATGTTATATAAATATTCTCATGTTTGATCCCTATAAACCTATCAAGAATTACAACTAGCTCCACTATTGCATGGCTCTGCCTCGTATAGCCCACATATAAATATGAGAAGTGGTTTCAAGACTACTTCCAAGTCATGAAAACTGTTTTTGTCTTTCTTTTCCTTTTATTTTTATTTTTATTTCCCTTTTTCTCTTTTTTTTTATAAACATTAATGTACTGATTTTTCATTTATTTATTTTTGTTTACAACTTTTTAATTAAAGGGGAAAGGCTAATCCCTAACCAGAGTTGAGGATCTAGAGATATGCATTAGAAGAAGTAAGAATTTCCCTTCCTAAGCGTTTTCAAAACTTCAGACTACATACTCATATAAAATAAGTCCATCTTTCTACTAAGAGCTTCAAGTTAGAGAGTCCTATCTGGGTCCTCACAATGGCTATAGGCCATCTAATCCTACTCTCTCAAGTGTATACATCCCTACTAACATCTCTAGTCACTTCTTATTGTAATTTAATACCTTCATTTATTTGCCCAAAATATCATAAAATGCAACATACTATGCATGAAAATAAAATATATATAAAATAGAAGTGAAAATGGATAATCAAATAAAGTATATTCACCTGATGTATATTCCTTCATCAGCATCATCATCATTAATGTCATCATCATCAACATCATCATCAACATCATCATCATCATCACCCATCATCATCATCATCAATCATCATTGTCATCATCATCATCATCTAGTAACTTTTGATGAATATCATACTTTTTCATTTTGATTCTTCTTCAATCATACTATCGTCTTTCAATGTTTTCTACTATGTCATGAGAAGATATATTTTTACTTCTCTTGCTTGATTTCAAAGTTTTAGAAGGTTTTGATGTCATTTTCATATTTCCCTAGAGTTGATTGATAATATCATCAAGCAATTGTTTCTCTATTTCATTTACTTGTTTTTCATGAATTCTCTATTTTCTCTTCTCTTCTTCAATTTGGTTATTTCTCGTTTGTTTTTATCAACGCTCAATTTAGAAACTTTCTCCTGATCAAATATTTAGTTATTAGCTATCAAATGAAACATAGAAATCTTGATGTTACTTTGCTTTTACTTGAATTTCTTTATCAGATTCGCTTTTATCTATTCCCATTTGTTCTTTTAATATTTGTTCAATGTTTTGTTTTTTGACCTTTATTTGTATATTTTGTTTTTCTTCAACATGTTTATCTTGATGTTGAATAGATAGCATACTCATTTGTTCATCAGATTTATTATTCTCATGTCTTTTTGGTTTCCATAGTTTTTGAATTGGTTTTGGTTTAGTTTTTGTCTCTTCAAACTATTCTTTCATCTCACCTCTTCCTATATTCAGATGTAAAGTGATCGATCTTGATATTCAAAAATTTTACTTTCATGTTTGCTTAATAATTTATATCCGCATGCACTTTCATATGCCATGGAATCTCATAACATATGTCCATACTGATCACATCAAAAACATGTTGGAGGTCGCTTTTGAACATTATTTAAATTTCTAGGTATCATTCTAGGAGTGGATCTTCTAAGATCAAATGACTCTTTATGAGATGTGTGTGTAGACACACCTTGAACTCTTACCTCATGTTCATGGTCACCTTTCAATGATTCTAGATCCTTGGTTTGATTGGTCAACAATTCAAACTTATATTTCAATTCTGATATCTCAAAATCAATTACCTCTTTTACGTCTTTAATGCTTATGCCTATTACTTGCATAGTATCGGATACTCTATTTATAATTTGCATTAAGGTCATAATGATACCAAAGTTTTCTTGTATAGATTCATTCATGTTGATTTTTATTCCTTTAAATCACTCTTCATCTTTTCTAAATTTTTCTTCAATCATTTTGTTCATTTTAGTTTTCTTCTTTTTGTGATTTAATCTATGGGAGAAGTAGATTCTTAATCTGAGCAACAATAGAAGAGTGCATAGGCATATGATCTAAAATTAATGCAAGATGTTAATATCAGACTCAGGCAGATAAAATCAATCTTTCTCTTTCTATGCGTGAAGCAATGCAGATATTGAAAGAACTAAAAATGTGAATACCTTGAAGTCTGATCTAAAGCCAAAGTTTCCTTCTGTCTTCTCAAGGCACGGATGGCAAGTTGAGGATCTCCAATCACCAAGGCAACCAACTCCTTTCATGTCGGGTTCACTCTATTGGTGGGATGTCGGTTAGGGTGGGGTGGAACAAGCCGCTAATGGGGTTGGATCAGGCCTCGATGTGTGCATGTGCATCGTGTCAATCCTCTCTGATGGGTGAGTTTCACACGTTGGGCCCCTCTTCCTGGAGAAGGGTAAGATGGGGGGCTTGCTGCCAGTCAGAAGAGAGAAAATAAATGCACATTTTGTGAGCATAGAACGTGGAGTGGCGCATCCTCACAGAAGATGCATGTGAACATGAAAATAGAATGACTCAAAACCGTAGTCGTTGACACAAAACAAATCAAATGTATACAATGGGCTAATACATCATGTTCGATTGTCACATAATTGATCAAAATATCACTATACAAAGGTGAATGTGATGATACAATGATAAAAATAGAGTACTCCACTACAGTGCATATGTGAAATGATAATCTTCGGTCTTCTCAGCTGCAATGCCAAAAAAGTCCTTGTCTTCACTTCAATCTTCAAAGCTTTAGGTAACTAGAGAAAATCAATGGGAAAGCTCTTCATAATTTTCTTCATATCATGTGAATCTTTGAAAAAGTTCATGGGAAAAACCAAATGAGCATTGGGCATGTGTTTATAGCTTTTTCGTAGGTTCTCTCTAGAACTCTAGAATCTTCTAGCCTTCTCCTTTATATTCTAAGAAAATCTTCCTTTTTTTATTCAAATTTCAAAAATCGTCGTTTTTGTTCTTTTTCTAAATTTGGAAAATCAAATCTTTCTTTTTTATTTTGGTTTTTCTTTTTATTTGTGTTTTTCTCTTTCTATTTTCTATTTTTCTTTTTCATTTTTATTAACTTTACGTCTATTTCTTTTTAATTAACGTTTTATTTTCATTTCACTCTTATGTACAAAAGAATTAAATAAAACTAAGGTTAAGAGTTAGGAAAAATTAAGATTTCAAGGTCCCAACCTAGGGTTTTTATATTGAGAAAAATTACGATTTGATTTTACTAGGGTTAATCCACATTAATCAATGGTTTTATACATTATGGGCTAAAACCCAAGGGTTTAGTAGGGTTTAAGTTAAATTCTAAGGGTCAAAACTAGGGTTCGAAGGGTTAAGAATTGAGTTTTTAAGGATTAGTTTGCATGTTTTCTAGGGATTTAAGGTGAAATTTACATGGTTTTTCGATGTTTATAAAAATACATGGGTTTCTAAAGGTTCAAGCTAGGTTTTAGAGGTTCAAATTTAGGGTTTCAAGTCAAATGTTTCTAGGGTTTTGATGTTTTTCAGGGGTTAATAAAATTTTTACAAGTAAATATTCAGGTCTAATGTACACATGAAATGTTTTCATCAACAATAAATCAAATCAACCAAACATTTAAATAATTTATAACTTTTTTCATCTTTGTGCAATCACAACATGAGTTCTCACTCGCATAATTGAAAAAAAGAATTGGAAAAGATTTCTTGACACAATCTGCGAGGGATTTCATCCCAAGAGCGGAACAATCAAGAGTTAAAGTGATTGTTCTAATTAAAGATATAATGATACAAATTCAAAATATTCCTTTCAAAGTGACTTTTGTAGTAATCAAATTAATTGGAAAAAGTAACAATTATAACCCTTTTCTAGCATGCCCCTGGCTTAAGCAGGCTAAAGTTCAACATGATTGTGCATCTCAAGCAATTACTTTTCAAAAAGGACATAGGAAATATTCCATTCCCTTAGAGGATAAGCAACATTATTCGAAGGTGCAAATACCGTCTATTGTAGAACCACCATAGATGATCACTTGTTTGGAAGAAGATGAAGAATTGAAATTTTTGGAAGCTAATCGTGATTTATGGTTGGTAGGATTAATTGATATTTTGAAGGCACTAGCTAAATTTGAACAAGATCCGATAGTTGCAACTATGCAAACCGAGGAGATGTCTCTTCCTATGGATGAAAAAATAACATGGTTTGTGAAAGATGTTCTTACTCAAACTAATGTACCCATTCAAGAAGATCAATTGGAACACATAAATCTACCAATTGCATTTTCACCATAGAATGTTAAAGTTGGTGCTGATCTAGTGCATACATTTTGAAAAGCATTACTTCAACTTTTATCTAAATTTAAGGATGTGTTTTACTAGAATTACTCAGATATGAAGGGATTAGATCCTAGGTTCTATCAACACAAGATTTTCCTTAAACTAGATGCTTCCCCGATGATCCAACAACGTTATCAAATGAACGTCAATTTTGCAAAACAGGTGCAGGAAGAGTTGGATATATTATTGAAGTTAGGGTTCATTAGTCCTATTGAATATCTACACTAGGTGTCTCCCACTGTAATTGTGCTTTAGAGGAACAAGTAATTGGGAATCTGTGTGGACTATAGGAAGTTAAGTGCTGCTACAATTCTAGACCATTTTTCTGTACATTTTTATACTCTATGTTGGATGAAGTTGCTGGTAGGCAAATGTATCCCTTTTTTGATGTACATTTTTATACTCTATGTTGGATGAAGTTGCTGGTAGGCAAATGTATCCCTTTTTTGATGGTTTAAGTGGTTATAACTGGCTTAGAATGCAAGAAGCTCATACTCCCAAAATCGTGTTCATCACGAATTGGGGTGTTTTTGCATGTACTATAATGTGGTTTGGGTTACTGAATGCCCCTAGTACATTCCAACATTGTATGCAATACATTTTTGCATCATTCCTGACCAATTTCATGCGAGTATTTCTAGATTATTTCTGAATTTCAAGACACCAAATAGATCATTTAGAGCAGTTAAGACTCTATTTTACTAAATGTCAAGAAGGTCATTTAAGTTTAAATCCGGCTAAATGAGGTTTTGGAGTCAAATGGAGTAAGTTGTTGGGCCTCATTATCTCTCATATAGGGATTTTTGTTGATCCAGACAAAGTTAAAGTGGTTTTACAAGTACCACCACCATGTACTCCTAAGGAGGTACTCTGATTTTTAGGACATATTTGATGGCATGGGTGCTACTTGCATTACTTGGCTCATATTGCCATGCCCCTAAATGCTATTGCCCATGTAAAACCTACAAAATGTAAACAGACTCTGGAGTGTGATATGGCATTTTGCATATTGAATACTTTACTTATGCAAGCTCCTACTCTTGAAGCTCCGAATTGGTCTCAACCTTTCCATGTCCTTGTGCATGCTTTTGATATTACTATTGGCATAGTTTTAATGCAGAAGGCACAATGATGTTGGTTTTGATCAATTTATTATGTGATTCAATGTTTGACTACCATAGAGAAAAACTATTCAGTAACTAAAAGAGAGTGTCTCAGGCTCATTTATTCTATAAAAAAATTTTGACATTATTTATTGGGCCGCGCATTCACTTTTCATATTTAGCATTTTGCATTGCTCTATCTAATTAAGCAGCAAAATCTTATTGGGAGATTAGCTCGATGGGTTCTCCTATTGTAGGAATATGATTACAACGTAGTTCACCACCCTGGCCCTTCGCATATTATTATTGATTTTCTTTCCCAATTAGATATTGGTGGACCACGAGATGGAGTGGATGACTCCTTTGTTGATGTAGATTTATTCCATCTTGCAGACGAGACTAAACTAGAATTGGATACTCCTTCTTGGTATGAGGAAATGCTCTCCTTTTTGGCAACTAGTGCCCCTCCCTCTGATTCATGGTACATGACAAGGAAGAAACTAGCATTTTGAAGGTGCAAATTTGCCATTATTTTGGATCAATCATATTCTAAGGTTCTCATGATCATTTGGCTTTGGTGTGTGCTACTTCATGAAGCTGCTATGATTATGAAAGCTGATTTTGGAGTTTCTAGTGGCCATCTAGGTAGGGAATTAATAGTTCACAAAATACTGCATAGTGGATTATGGTGGCCTACCATGCATAATGATGTCCATGATCATGTACTATGCTCTGATCCTTGTGAGTGAATCGGTGAATGATGTGATATTCATTGATTCCCTATGCATGCCATTTTATCTCTAGAACCTTTTCAAAAGTAGAGGTTGGATTTTATTGGTCCGATCCAACCTCTAGCCACCTTGGAAAAAACATTTATTCTTACTTGCATATATTATTGTACAAGATGGTGAACAAGTCCTTTTTGGATCCATCAAGAGATTGGACTAGCTAGATTACAATTAGCAACACTGGCGGGCGAGATTTTAAGGACTCTAGTAAATGGTTCCAAGCTTCGCATGAATTTAATAAAAGGCATCATGGTTTCATGCATGATGGGTGATGCTTGAAGGCAGCTCTTTGAAGTGACTCTTCACTCCGACTCGGCATCATTGATTTTGAATGTAGTATTAAAGGCCCTCTCTGTCGAAGTGTGCACATGCAAATAACCACACACATGTATACAATTTTTAATGGAACTTTTTACATATCATTTAACTCTTTTGCTTCCTCACCTCAATCTTTACGTGAACGTTTCACTATGAAGAGTCAACTTTGCTTTAGAGTTTGACTTTTTTCACAACAATGAGAGGCGCTCTTATTTCCAAATCCATCAAATTAATCAAGTTTTAGGGAGTTCAATTTTTTTCGTAACAATGACAGACACTATTCTACAAACTCCCTCACTTAATGCAGCTACATGTTGAGTGGTTCGAGTGTTGTGGATTTCTACAGTAAGCGCAAATACCATGGCCTACTATCCCCAATCATCCGATGATTAACTCATTCGTGGAGTAGTTTTATGGCCAATTAGAAGAAGGTGTTGATCAAATAACCTTCATAGAGTTTTGTATTGGGGAAATCACATGCATGGTGATTGAGTAAACTTGCGTAGCAATGCAACTTCATGTTAGTCACTAGGGAATCATAACAACAACAGAATTAGCTTTGACTCTAGAGATGGAGAAGATGTTTGGCCGAGCCTACTTTGGAGAATACAAGTATGCCAGACTCCTAGACACTTATCTGTGGAATTTTGGATTGTGATTGAAAGCTCTGGTTGTCTTTGTGTAGACAAAACCTTATGGAGTATCCTAGACACTCTATTATCTAATGAAGGATATAGAAGCAACAAATGGTCAAGTCAATTGGGCAAAAGTAATTTTTTGTTGCATAAAGAAGGAAGTGTGTTGATTATGTCGATCAACACGCAAGCCTCAAGAATTGGATACAAAGCTTGGTGTGTTGTTAGCATTACTGATTCCTGTTACCCCTTTACCTGCATTACAGAAATTTACAATAGTGGATGAAGCAACTTTTCCAAGCAATAAAGCAACAAGGTAAAGGACCATTGTTGGATCTGAGAGATTTAAATGGGGAGAAGCAAGCTTAGGTCAATATTGTGTAGAAAGCACTCAGACAAGCCAAAGAAGAGCATTAACAAAGAATGCAAGAGAAAATGGAGGAGGAGCTCTCACACAAATAATAGGATGCTGTTATTGCAACTGATGAAACAACACATCAACAACAAGTAGCAGCTGTTCATGCTGCCCAATGTCAATAACAATAGCAGCAATTGACTAGCCATGATCTAGAGGGGCAACAACAACAATCACAAATGCATAGCCAAGGATTGGTTGGGCAACACCAACAACAACAACAAATGGGCTAGAAAGGTAAAGGTTAGTCAAAATTTCCTAATCATACATCCCAAAAACAACCAACAGGTGATCAGCCTATTAACTCACATCACCCAATGTAGCAAGCTCAAGATTCCCAACCCTCGACTTTCCGATGAACTGAAACTAATCAGTTCTTACAGTCCCGATGAACTGAAACTAATCAGTTCTTACAGTCAGGGTCATCGCATTCGGTAACAAAATCCATAATATCACTCTAAAAATTAAGGTAGGTTTGAGGAACGGGGAATATCAAAGATTACTCCACTGCGTTTTTATTCTCTTATTGTATACAATCCAACATTCAATACAACTTAATATAGAAAACAAAATGAAAGAACAAATTAAACATTGTTGATATATGTCGAGATATAGCATCAAGTTATGTCTGTATATTAATGAATAGGTTACAATCTCTACCTATGTACACAACTCTGACTCGACTACTCTTTCTTCTTTTTATAGATATCCTTGATCATACGAATAAGAAGAACTTACTCTTCTCTATCCCTTCAATTACACAGATGAATGCTTGCTGAATTACTTAGAAGTTCAATTGGCCTGTTTTACAAAATATATTATTTTGGATCTACAAAATTAGTCATACTGGTTGCAGCGTAACATTGGTATGCATGGGGGACTTGAACCCACTACTAAGGCTCATCCGTATCAGATAGGGGATTATGTATCCTATGTAATTCATAAAGAAACTCATCAAAAATTTCTCAAAGACTAGCTTCTCTGGAATCAATGATTTCTCAAAAAAGATCTTCATCTGGATTATTGTGAAGCTCAATAGTCTAGGGAGTAGCTTCAACTTTGGCTTCCATAAACTCTGTACTAAGCTTTAAAAAAAAAATTCCTTAGTAGCTGCCTGATCTTCTTCCTATCGCAATTGAAGATGATGAAGCTTTGGAATTTTATGAGACAAGGTAGCTTCTTTATCAGCTAACTTCTTCTCTAATTCTTCCTTACTATGCATAAGAGATGTAAGGTGCTCCTCCTTATCTGCCAACATCTGAGCATTATTAACATTGATTTGAGTAGCATCCTATAATTGTACCTCCAATTCCTTAAGTCCTTCAGCTTTCGCCATTGCTACCTAACGATTTTCAATCAATGACATAATCTGATCATTAGCAAAATTTCTCTCTACCAGCAAACTTAGAGCCTAATTCTAAAGATCATCCTTATCAGCTCTAACTTGTTGAAGTTCATCTTTGATAGCCTCAAATTGCTCGTTGGTCTCTTGATAATATTCAATAAGCTCTTCAATATTCATCTCTAAATCATTAATATTAGTTTTTAAGAACTGCACTTCCTCATTAGAGAGATTAGCATGACTTTTTAAAGCATCTTGCAATTCAGCATTGTATTGTTTCAAAAGCAACAAGTAGATATGCATTTGATTCAAATGAGACTAAGACGAAATACAAATATTCTAGTCTTTCTCCATCTTAATTGAACACAATGTTAAAAGTCTAGCAACATTCACAATCGTACTAGCTTGAACTTGATAATCTTTGAGGAACTAGGGATATATAATCTATGAACAATTGATAGTAGGTAACTGCACCCGACTAGCTTGATTTCTCTAGGGATCATGATTTTTCCTATTGAACACAAGAAAACAAAATGAATGCGATGACCTTGACTATGAGAACTGATTAATTTCAATTCATCATGAAGTCAAGGTTTGTGAATTTTGATCTTGTTGCATAGGGTGATGTGAGTTAACAAGCCTACCACCTATTAGTTGTTGCTACGACGTCTAATTAGGAAATTTTTATTGACCTTGACCTTCCCAACCCATCTTTTTTTGCTGCTGCCTAACGGATCCTTGGGTGTGTGGCATTGCTTGTTGTTGCCCCTATGGACCATGGCTTGTCATTTGCAATTGTTCTTGTTGCCATTGGGTAGCCTCAATAGCTAGTGCTTGTTTTTGTTGTGCCGCTTCAATACGTGCAATAGTCATATCTTGTTGTTGTTGTTGGAGCATATTTCAATCTAAACAACTAGAGATTCATCTGGTAAGAGTCTTTTCTAAAGAGCAATCCATAAACTAGGGACTCTAATTTCCATAGATGTGATGGCTTCCATACTATAAATAAGTTTAAAAGGCGTAAATCCAGTGGACACTTTACATGGTCTGGTAAGCCCATAGTACCGAAGATAAGTACTTTTTCCATTTAGTTTTGTCATCCATAGGAATAGACATCTCCTTAGTTTGCATAGTCGCAACTACTAGATCTTGTTCAAATTTAGCTAGTGCCTCTGGAATATCAATTAATCCTACCGACCATAAATAATAATTAGCTTCCAAAAATTTCAGTTCTTCATCTTCTTCCAACCGAGAGATCATGTGTGGTAGTTCTACAATAGACAATATTTGTGCCTTTGAATATTGTTGCTTATCCCCCAAGGGAATGAAATATTTCTTATGTCCTCTTCGAAAAGTAATTTCTTGAGATCCCCAATCCTACTAAGCTTTAGCCTGCTTAAGCCAAGGGCATCCCAACAAAAGATTATAATTGTTATTTTTTCCAATTAATTTTATTACCATGAAAGTCACTTTGAAATTTATCATTATATCTTTAATTAGAACAATCAGTTGAACTTGTGACTGATCCATCATACAAATATAAAACACAAATGGCTATATTTCAGTCCAACCTAGTTGTCAGCAAATAGGCATAGTGACAATATTAACACCACACACACCATCAATCAAGACTTTAGAAATCTTAGTGTTTTGAAACCACACTGAAATAAGCGGGACTACATAGTGTACTAATTCATCATGCCCAGTTTCCATCGTATTTACCTGGGCTTGTTTGGATGAGCTTAACACCAAATGAAGTTTCTACACACTTTTCATTAATGTGTCCCAAAATTTAGGGACTAGATTCTATAAATATCCTGGTGATAGCTGGATTGTAGACTTATAGAAGACTACAAAGGCTCCATGCCACTGTTACTCACTTCTACATGTTTCCGATCTGACTCATTAGTGACTATTTCAGAAGGGTATTTTGATCTAGACTGAAAGTCCATAGAAGTATGCACAATTGTATCTTGTCTATTCAGTGTATTATGAATGTGCTTACTTGAACTCAGATCAGAGAATGCCACCAAAGCTTCCTTAGCCCATTGTGCAGCTTGGTTATATATTCCATGATGTACAATACTTTGGGAAATGCCATAGAATCATGGATATTTGGAACTTTCCTTGAACGGGTGAGCACCATAGCTACTGGTTCTTCGAAAGTAAGAATTACCATATTATTCAGCAGTGCTTTAAGTTGTGCTTCTTGCTTCCATCGATCATAATCTTGGGCATGAGGACTCTTCCCACGAATGTGACCAAATTCAAGACAAAATCGAGATTGAGGAACTTCCTCTTCCTTTGGATATTCTGCATCCTCTCTGTGGTAATGATTGAAGCTTTGACAACCTCGACCATAGCCTAAATAGTTTGAACTATTTTGCCCTCCATTGCTTGAAAACCCCAATTCTTGTACAATTCATGAATTATCAGAATCATTGATCTGTACATTATCTATAGCGGGGGTGGAGTACCATTGCCCATTGGATCTAGCTTCTGGATGCATACGATTAGTTGATACGAACTAGTTCCTACTATTATATCTACACTAATCTGTATTATGATTCATCATATTATATATTGCACAATACATTTGTATCAGGGCACAACTTGATGCTATAGGCCCTAGATTCCTACATGTAGTACATAACATTTGGTTATAGGGATTAGTTATAGCCAAAGGGTTTAAATTTATCACATTTACGACATCTAGGGAGCATTGCTAGGTCAAGTTCATAGCTTTTAGATTGCATTTTAGTTGTTCTGTAATATCAATGAGCCAGTCCAAGGATCTTGTTCCATCTAATGAAAAAAAATAGATTTTTTCCTTTAATAATGAATTCAATCCATCCACAAACCAACCTCTTACTACATCTTCAAGGGGTCTCTCAGTTTCTAGAATTTGCCACAATGTACTCCAGAATATGTTGATATATTTAGGTAGTGATGTGTGTGAACACACTAGGACCACCGGGGCACTTTTTTCCCTCTTTAGGAGGTTTTTTTTCCCCGACTTGTATATACGCCTATTGCCCCAATGGGCTATTTATCTTTGTACATTCTCTAGTAATACATTCAATATTGTGTGTTGTGCTCCAAGCTTCTTCTTCTTCCTTGTGATGTTCACGTGCTTTCATAGATGTCTAACTCCAACAATTGGTATCAGAGCGGGTCGTTGCTTCATCTAGGGTGCCGTCGACACTCCTCCATTTGCAGTCTCAGATTCGCATGAAATTTGGTGAACATACTTAGTGTGTTTCAGAGATCAAAACATCTTTGCTGTGTGGTGCCGAAATCGCGATCTGAGCTCGTTTTGGCCTCCGAACGCACTATCGTAGCGCTTGTGTAGGCTATTTTGTCTTTTTGTGCCAAAGGTATATAACTGTTTTGATTCACCAGTATAAGCATCTCGAAGTCTGCTACGGGTTTAGCACAACTCGTCTGGGAAATTCCGTTCAACTTTTTGAGATACAGTCAATTTTCTGCATCAAGGTATTTTAGTCACCGGCCATGGCTGAAAGCAGTGATGTATTCCGTATGTTGGCTGTTGAGGATAAGTTGGATGGTACCAACTACCCATTATGGGCTTATATGATGCGACATGTATTGGTTGAAAAAGGATTGTGGAACATTGTGCAGGGTGTTGAAAGACGTCCTGTTACACCTGTAACAACAAGTATTGCATATACAAGTGCCGGAGCTGATGAAGATGGTGTCGAAGATGATATTGTGCAGATTCCTGTTCGTGCTGCTATTTCTGTTGCACCTATTGTAGAGCAGATTTGTTGGGATGGCAGAGATGCCCAGGCACATGCATTTATAGCTTTGTCTATCAAACGTGCCATTATTCCTCATATTTGCTCTTGCAGAACAACTAAGGATGCTTGGGATACGCTTACCACATTGTACCAAGCTAGGAATGAGGCTCGTGTTGCTTACCTCCGAAAATAGTTGGAGAGTGAGCACATGAATGAAGGTGATTCTATGGACAGTTTCCTAACAAAGATTAAAGACCTGAAGGAACAGTTGATTTTTGCTGATGAGGTTATACCAGATAGCTCACTTGTGTAGACCGTTCTGAATGGTCTTCCTGATTCATATCAGAGTTTTGATTCTACTCTTCGGTTGATGATGAAAGGCAATCCAAATGCCTTGTCATTTGAGGAGTTAGTCTTTGTTCTGTTGCAGGAAGATCAGTCCAGGCAGAAGAGGTCCATTATGTGTGTTGCAAATCAAGATTTCCTGGCTAATCAGAAGGGCAAGGAAAATGGAGCTCTTCTACTAGTAAGCAGAAATTTGCAAATGTTGCACATTCGAAGAACCAGGATAAAGATGAGAAGAAATCAGAAAAGCAAAAATTGTTTTGCAAGTACTGGAAAGGGAATGATCATATCATAAAGAACTGTCCAAAACTGGCTGCAAAAGAGGCAAAGAAAAAGGAGGCTGGAATGGTTGATGCAAAAGCCTCTACACCAAAAACAGAGTTTGCTAATCTTGTGCAGGAAGAAGAATGGGCGTTTACTACTGTTTGTAGTTTTGACCCATCTTCTCATCAGCAGTCCATGTCTGCAGTGGACTCAGATGTTTGGTACTTTGACAGTGGGGCGACCAAACATATTACCTCGCAGCACAGTTTCTTCTCTTCACTTGAGCCTGCCCCTACAGGGAATACTATCACATGCACCAACAACTCCTCTTATCCTGTTATGGGAGTTGATAAGATCATTCTGACTACAACTGATGGTAGTTATTTCACCTTGTCAGATGCTTTATTTGTACCAGGGATCAAGAAGAATCTGTTATCAGTTTCTGCATTAGACAAGATTGGCTTGGTTGTGAAATTTGTTGATGACAGATGTACAGTTCATGATCTGTCAAATGGTGATGTTATTATTGCTTTTGGCATTTTATGTTGTGGGCTGTATAAGCTCATAGACTATGAAAGATGTGTGAATGATTCGGCATGTGTAGTTCATGATTCTCAGGCTATCTCAGATGCAAAGCTTTGGCATGCACGCTTTGGTCATCTGAATTTTGCTAGTTTGCTACGCCTGCAGAAATCTGATATGGTGTCTTCCTTCCCCAAGCTTGAGGTACCTGGAAAACATGTATGTGAAGGCTGTATTTTGGGCAAAATGCAGCGTCCTCCTTTCCAAAAGATGGTTCAGTTCGAGTTACGCAGAAATTGTAGCTCGTACATAGTGATGTCTGTGGTCCTATGCAGACACCTTCTTTTGGAAACTATCTTTACTTCCTGACTTTCATTGATGATTTTTCTAGGCATGCATGTGTATATCCATTGAAGGAAAAGTCCGAAGTGTTTTTGTGCTTCAAACAGTTTTTGGTTTTGGCTGAAAATATGTCAGCATGTAAAATGGGCACCCTCCGTTCTGATCGAGGGGGGGAATATATGTCTTCTAATTTTAATGCATTTCTCGTTGAACGTGGGATAAAACACCAGTATACAGTTCCGTATACACCTCAACCGAATGGAGTTGCTGAACGGAAGAACAGGTCACTCATGGAAATGGCGAGGTGTATGGTCAAGAGTCACCACATAGTTTCTGGATTGAGGCTGTCATGTGTGCAACATATGTACTTAACAGGTGTCCCACTATAGCGCTACAGTTTATCACTCCATATGACGCTTGGCATGATCGCAAGCCATCTGTTGCTCATCTGCGAGTTTTTAGTTGTTTGACATATGCACTAGTGCCTGAACAACATCGCAGAAAATCGGATGATAAGGTAGTAAAATGTATTTTTGTTGGATACAGTTCTGAAAGTAAAGGGTATCGTCTGTATCATCCACAGAGTAAACGCATTCTGGTTAGCCGTGATGTTGTTTTTGTGGAAGATTCTATTCAGCCATTGCTTTCATGTACTAAGGAGACATCTGTTAGCTCCAAAGACATGTATGATACTTTGATGCCTCTTTTTACAGGTGGACAGTCTACTGATGGTCCTAATGAGGCAACTTCTCAGCCTTTGTAGGTTTCATGTGATGATGTAGATCATCCCATTTCTGATGCAGATTTACATGATGCACTTGTTGATGAGAGAGCTGATATTGAGGAGGAAAAAACTATGCCAAAATGGCTGGTGCAGACTTTGCACGACATCAAATTAGATGCACCTTTGTCATATCATACTCGTTCAGGCTCTCATAGTGCCTCCTTTGCATCAGATTGCTATGCTATGGCTGCATCTAGTCTCTGTGATGAGAATGAGCCTGTTTCTTTTGATGAAGCACAAAATTCAGAAAATTGGATGGCTACTATGCAATCTGAATATGATGTTATAATGAAGAATGGTACATGGTCTTTATGTGACTTGCCTCCTGGCAAGAAGGCCATTGGCACTAAGTGGGTATACAAGATGAAGCGTAAACCTGATGGTACAGTTGACATGTATAAGGCTAGGCTTGTTGCAAAGGGTTATGCACAGGAAAGAGGCATTGACTTTGATGAGACCTTTGCACCCACATGCCGTATGACTACTATTCGGAGCATTTGTGCACTTGCAGCCCATCATGGTTGGAATATACATCACTTGGACATTAAAATAGCATTTTTGAATGGTGACTTACATGAAGAAGTGTATGTTTTTCAGCCTCGTGGCTTTGTGCAGAAAGGGCATGAAAACCACGTGTGCAGGTTAAAGAAGGCATTATATGGTTTAAAGCAAGCACCACATGCTTGGTATGAGAAGATACATGCCTATCTAGTTGCACATGGTTTTGAGAACAGTCCAACTGAAAGCACCTTATATGTTAAGCGTGGTAATGACGTGCTTCTGATCATTGTTGTCTATGTTGAGGACATGCTGCTCACTGGTCCTATTGAGAAGCATATTGCTGATTTCAAGGCTGATTTGCATGCCTCATTTGAGATGTCTGATTTGGGGCATTTGCATCACTATTTGGGCATTCATTTTATGCAAGTTGATGGTGGAATGGCTTTGTGTCAAACAAAATATATTGACACATTATTGCAGCGTTTTGGCCTTGAAGACTGTAAGCCTATTGCTACTCCTATGGAGACAGGTTTACAATTGAGTCTTCATGATGCTGAAGATGCATTTGATTCTGTTCTCTATCAGTAGGCTGTTGGATGCTTGATTTATTTATGCATTACTCGGCCAGATATTTAGTTTGCTGTCTCACAGATGAGCAGGTTTATGCATTTCCCAAGAGTCACGCATTGGAAGGCGGTCAAGCACATCTTTCGCTACTTGAGTGGTACTCGCCTACTTGGGTTGTTTTATCCCAAGGGGGGATCACTACCGCCAGATTTGCATGCTTTTTCTGACTCAGATTGGGCTGGTTGCTATTACACTCGTGTGTCCACTAGTGGTTTTTGCTTCATGCTTGGTAGCTCATGTATATCTTGGTTGAGCAAGAAGCAGCCTACTATGGCCACTTCCAGTTGTGAGACTGAGTATAGGGCAGCTTTCACAGCGTCTGTTGAGTGTGTGTGGCTCAGACGCCTTATGGCTGATTTGGGTGTTGGCCAGTCTTCTGCCACCACCATCTTCACTGACAGTTAGAGTGCATTGGAAGTTGTGAGGAACCCTGTGTTCCATGCTCGCACTAAGCACATTGAGGTGCATTATCACTATGTCAGGGAGAGGTTCTCTGCTGGGGAGATCAGCTTGGCATATGTGCCCACACAGGAGAACATAGCAGACCTTTTCACGAAGGCTCTGCCTAGGGAGAAGTTTGAAGCTTTCCGCAAAGCTTTGGGCTTACTTCCTTTTGTGGAGTGATTTCCAAATAGCTTGGCACTTCCTTATACATGAGTGCCAGCTCCTTGTTCACCGCATCACTCCCAGGGGGGATTTGTTGATATATTTAGGTAGTGATGTGTGTGAACACACTAGGACCGCTGGGGCACTTTTTTCACTCTTTAGGAGGTTTTTTTCCCTTGGCTTGTATATACGCCTATTGCCCTAATGGGCTACTTATCTTTGTACATTCTCTAGTAATCCATTTAGTATTGTGTGTTGTGCTCCAAGCTTCTTCTTCTTCCTTGTGCTGTTCGCGTGCTTTCCTAGACCTCTAACTCCAACAGAATAGTGATGCATAATCTGCCACCATTTGGTTGGGATGTTGTACCATATACTATAAGGTAATGAACAATTGCCCAGTCATTTTTGCTTTCTAGAATTTCCTTAAAAATGCATTTTTAAGAGCATCATATGTAACAAAATGATTTCGGATGAACTATGTTAGCCAACCGATAGCTTCTCCTCCCAAAGTGGCCTAAGTTACTTGGCATTTCCTCACATCATCTTTATTCTCGTCCGATAAATCGTACTATTTGTCAAAGAGTTTGACATGCACATCTTGATCATCATCAAATATTTCACTAAATTTGTTGAACTGCATTCCACTAATTCGATGTATTGGGACTGCCATACCGAATGGGACTTGCCACTACTTCCACTCGTCATCTTTGGGTACCAAGAAGATTCCTTGCTCCTGTAATTTTCCTTCCTTTGTAAAATCCATATTGTTTGCTATGCCAAACTACCTTTGTAACATGGTATGCTTTTTGGTCAGCTATTCTATCCAAACAAAATCTAGAAGGGCTGACATCAAAACTAAATCCTAGGGTCTTCTTTTTGGTTCCCCGTCCGATTCCACCTTAGCCTATCATCCTTCAATGTCATTCGTTTGCAACATGGCTGCCTGAAAAGCTGCCTATACCTCAAGGATTTGGGTCTACGACAGATAAAAAACCAACCTATTTCCATCAAGTATAGTAATTGTAGTAATACATGATTGCTATTTGAACTTTCACCTCTATGTACATTTGTATGTGATGTCGTAGTTCCTTTAGCCACTCCAATTGATGCCTATGCTTCTGTGTATTTTGAAAAAACACTTGCAGGAGCATCTTGGCATGCCCTTTCTCCATTGGAATCTGTTTCTTTAGGAGTTCAACTACTTCTTCAATGATCATCGTCTACTTCCCACCGTGCGCTGCTACTCTACACCCCATCCCATCATGGTTGCCAAATCTGTACTTGTACTAGAGTCTGTAATATCACTTTACATATTAAGATAGGTTTGGGGAATGGGGAACATTGGATATTACTCTAGTGGGCTTCTATTGCCTTACTATATATGATCTAACATTAATTACAACTTAATACAGAAACCATAACGAAAGAACAAATGACACATTATTGATATACAAAGAGATGTAACATCATGATATGTCTGTATATTAATGAATGGATTACAATCTTTGCGAGTGTACACAACTCAAACTTGACTACTCTTTCTTCTTTTTATAGAGATCCTCACTCGTCATACAAATAGGAAGCACTTATTCTTCTCTATCCCTTTCATTACATGGATGAATGTCTATTGAATTCTCTGGAAGTTCAATCTACCTATTTTAAAAATATATTATGGATTTACAAAATTCGCCGCATTGATGATAGCCTAACATTAGAGTCTCGTCAGGTGTTGAGTTTGTAATATTACTTTACAGATTAAGGTAGAGTCTAGTGCCCAAACCTACCTTAATCACGTCGAGTGTTGGTACTTCAAGGGGTGAGGGAGGTTGCTTGCATTGGAGGCTTCTTGCTTGTAATTCTTGGACCTCCTTTTGTAACTCTGCAAGCTCATTTGGTTTTTCTATTGTGGTAGCTGGTTTAGGCACTATGGAATGGGGTACTACCTATTATTGTTGTAATTCAACTACTTCTTTTGATAGTTTGTCATGTGACTCAAAGAGGTTGGCATATTCTTCCAATATGATTCATATATTCTTTGTCATAATAGCTTGGAACTTTGATGGGATGATGGGCACGCCAAGTGTTCTCTTGATTTGGTTCGCCAAGTTATCTTGGTTTTGCTACTGCAACTTCTTGTTCTCTTCATTTGCTTCTATCGAATGTAGTTGTAGAAGTGCCATATTGCATTGAAGCTTGGCATTATGGTCCATCTGGATCTGTAGGTGACTTTTTATGACTGGTTAGGTTCATGTCCATGTTCTTCTAAGTGAAGAACCTGGTAGAGAATCTAAGGTTGTCACACCTGCTGGAGATACATAGAACGCTTCTGATTTTGGACGTGACAAGGATAATAAACATGATTAAAGTGAGAACATGAGAAAAGAAGTGCTTTGATTTTAACAAAAAATGCCGTTTGGAGAAATATTCATGCTTTCAAGAATGGCAAAGGAATGCTCACATTGATAGGCATGTTGAATAGTTAATTGCATCTATTCTTTCATTAGTAAATATTAAATTAATGAATGGTATCGCTAATGTTTCCAATGACCTAAGAAAATAAAGTTCTCATGAGTGAAGTTCTTTCTTGCACATGTATATTGGATTCAAGTCCTTTATTTCACGTGACACCACATAGATTGTGGTTCCATATTACTTATGGTCTATTGGAAAAGGCATGCTTAAACACTTAACAATGTCATGTGGTTGGGATTGGTGATTTGCTTGTTCAATTTTAAAATATTAAACTTTTATCGTATGTTGTGTATCATGCTTGTCATATTTCAATCCATTTGTATTATTAAAAGGAAACATAGTTGGTGCTTAAGCAAATAAAGTTGGGTCACTTTATCCTTTATTTGTATCTTAGAAAGAGCACTGATTAACAATTAATAAGGAGTGTATGAACTTTATAGCATGTCCATTTGGTCCATATGTTTGCATTTGGGCTACTCATATGTCATTTTTATTTTCTAATTTTCAATTTTTTGAGCATTGTCAGTATGATAAATTTCTTTTTCATAAATCATACTTGAATCTCCTATTTAGTTATTAGATCTCATTCGTACACATGTATTTGTTCCTATGCCCACTAAATCACTAGAGGAAGGCCTTTTTCATGACTCTTGTTGAGGAAGGTACGAGGAATATTTGGGTATTCTTTGTTAAGTCAAAGGGTGAGGGTTTTCTTGCATTCATGAAATGATTTTTTGTGATAAAGAATGAAAAGCGCTTGAAGCTCAAGGCACTACAATCTAATAATAGTGGAGACTATACCTCTCATGAGTTCAGACAATTTTTAAGATCTAGAAGAGTTCATGGAGGACCAACATGTACTCCAATCATAAATGGTAGAGCTAAAAGGATGAAAAGGTTACTATTTGTGTCACAATCTTGATGCCTAACACTACCAAACATTTGGAAGTCTTGTAACAGCTATCGATTTGTAAATCACCACATCATAATTACATTTGGGTTTTGGATATGAAACATATGTTCATGATCCTAACAATCATATAGAAAAGCTTGATCATAAGTCTAGAAAAAGATTTTTTTCTTGGGTATTTGATTAACGTGAAGTTCGGATATCAGGTGTGGATTGTAAAACATGCTCTAGAGTCATATTTAAGGATGTTATTTCGTTTCCTAAAAGTCAAGAATTGAACAAAACAGGTTGATTGCGAATGTTCAGCAATATTTTCGCAATGTTCATAATGAGCAAACTTTTAGAAAATCTTCTCACATCTCACAATCACCTAATAGATTTGTTACACAATTGGATGTTCTTATGGGATGCTAGTGATAAAAAGTAGTGCACTTGAATGTAAATACTAATTTCCTGCATGGACATCTTACAAATTATCACTATATGGAATAACTAGAGGGTTATGTAGTTCCTACAAAACAAAGTCTTGTATGCAAACTCAAGAAAATCTTTTAAGGACTTCAAGATTACCTAGAAAATGGTCCAAAACATTGATGCATTTATGAAGAACTAGGGTTAACATAGAAGAAATGAGGATCATCATCTCTATAATATTTTCCTCATTTTGAAAAATTTGACTCAAACTTATGACATGCAAGATTTGGGAGATACCAAATATATAGTTTGAATTAGGATTACTTGTGATAGGCATAAAAGATGCATATACATATAGTGAGCATGTCAATGAAATTACTTCACATTTTCAGTATGCATTGCACAAAGTCAATGAATAGACAAATGCCTACATATGTGAAGTTTAGAAGGGATGAGTGTCCAAACTTTGTGGAGAAGAAGGAATGGATGAATGAACCTCCTTATTAATCTATTGTTGGTGGTCTCATGTATGATATGGTACCTAGGAGAGAAAACATTGCATTTGTAATGCATTTGTGAGTAGATATATGTCAAATCAAGGAAAGAAGCATTGGAAATCTGTCAAAATGATATTGAGATATCTAAGAGGAACTAATAATAAGTTTCTATTTTTGGGTACATTGTATATTGGATACATAGACTCTCAGTATGATAATTGTAGAAATCTAGACAAAAAATCTATTTTTGAGTATAGTTTTAACTCCATAGGTGTCACTATTGGTTAGAAATGTTTTCTTCAAGATGCATAGGTGTTTTCATTTTAGAAGTAGAGTATGTTTTATCCAATGATGCATGTAAGGAAGCATTGTGGCTTCTAAATTTGCATGCGACATAAGCATACCTCAACATGTACCTTGCTAAATTAGTGATAATCAGAGTGCTATTGCATTGGCTAAGAATTCAATCTATCATGCAAAGGTTAAGAAAGTGGATGTGTGCTATCATTTAATTCACGGGTTCTTAGCTCATATGTACATTTTATTTGAGAAGTTTCATACTTAAGAAAATGCAGTTGATGCTTTTACCAAAGCTCTACCAATTGATAGCTTTAGAATCTTTTTTACCTAATGGGGGGTTTATTATACATTGTGTAACATGCTCATCATGTGAGAGGTAGAGGTCATATACTCATACTAAGATCATTTTTCTTCATTCTTTAGTTCTATCTTTCATGTATATGGGCCTTTAGTAAGATAATTTAATTTAATTTTCTAGATGAAAGTCCAAGTGGCCATTGAACTCTTATATATTTATGACGTTGTAAAAATATTGTGCCTTGGCCAACCACTCAATATATGGAGATTTCCAATTTATGAAAACTAAATACGTCAAATTTTTTCTCTCTATTTTATGGTACTCTAATTTTTTCCACACATATGAAATGATATTTATAAAACGTGTTTTCAATGTTAAACAAAAAGGTTATCTACAGTGCAAAGAGATAACAAGCTCCCTTTAGCCATAGGTTGGGACAAGTGTGTAAGTATTTAACTTTCAAGTCTTTGAGATCAAAGTGAAGTTTTACCATATCTCACATGGATAGTCTTGTCTATCAAACGTGCCATTATTCCTCACATTCACTCTTGCAGAACAACTAAGAATGCTTGGGATACACTTACCACTTTATACTAGGCAATGAATGAGGCTCATGTTGCTTACCTCCAAAAACAGTTGGAGGGTGAGCACATGAATGAAGGAGATTCTATGGATAGTTCTCTGACATAGATCAAAGAATTAAATGAACAATAGGTTTCTACTAATGAAGTCTTACGTGATAGTTCACTTGTGTAGATTGTTCTGAATGGTCATCCTGATTCATATAAGAGTTTTGAGCTTCTACTCTTCATTTGATGATGAGTGCAATCCAAATCCCTTAACATTTGAGGAGTTAGTTTTTGTTTTGTTATAGGAAGATCAGTCTAGGTAGAAGAAGTCCATTGTGCATGTTGTAGATCAAGCTTTCGCTAGTTAGAAGGGCAAAGGTAAATGGAGCTCTTTTGCTAGTAAGCAAAAATCTGCTAATTTTGCGTAATCAAAGGAGGATGATAGAGATGAGAAGAAAATAGAAAAGTAGAATTTTTTTTGCAAATACTGTAAAAGAAATGAAAATTTCATAAAGAGTTGTGCAAAACTGGCTACTATAGAGGCAAGGAAGAAAGAGGCTAAAATGATCATTGCAGATTCCTCTACACCCAAAACAAATTCTACTAATCTTATGCAAAATGAAGATTGGGCATTTACCACTCTTTTTAGTTATGATCCATCTTCTTATGAATAGTGTATCTTTGTAGTAGACTTAGAACTTTGGTACTTTGATAGTGGTGCAACCAAACATATTACCTCATAGTGCAGTTTCTTCACTTCACTCCAGCCTTTCCTATAGGGAATACTATCAAATGCGCCAACAAGTACTCTTATCCTATTATGAGACTTGGTAAGATAATTCTAAGTACTACTAATGGTAGTTTTTTTACATTGTCGCATGCTTTATTTGTGCAAGGGATCAAGAAGAATCAGTTATCAGTTTTAGCTTTAACCAAGATTGGCTTGGTTGTGCGATTTGTTGATGATAGATGTAGAGTTCATGATCTATCAAACATTGATGTCATTATTGCTTCCAACATTTTATGTCATGGGCCGTATAAGCTCATAGACTATGAAAAATCTTTGAATGATTTAATATGTGTACTACATGATTCTTAGGCTTTGTCATATGCAAAGCTTTGGCATGCATGCTTTGGACATCTTAATTTTGCTACTTTGCTATGCTTGCATAAATCTGAAAGAGTGTGCTCTCTACCCAAACTTGAGGCACCTTGTAAGCATGTCTGTGAAGGTTGTATTTTGGGAAAAATGCTACGTTCGTCATTCCCAAAAGATGGTTCAATTTGAGCCACTCAAAAGTTGCAGCTTGTTCATAGTGATGTCTGTGGTCCTATGTAGACACCCTCTTTTGGAAACTTTCTTTAGTTCGTGAATCTCATTGATGATTTTTCTAGGCTTGCATGGGTATATCCATTGAAAGCAAAGTCTGAAGTGTTTATGTGCTTCAAACAGTTTCTAGTTTTTGCTGAAAATATGTCATTATATAAAATGGGAAGCTTGCGTTCTAATCGAGGGAGGGAATATGTGTCTTCTCATTTTAATGCATTTCTGCTTGAACATGGGATAAAACATCAGTATATAGTGTCGTATACACCTCAACATAATGGATTTCTTGAACAAAAGAATAGGTCACTGATTGAGATGGTGAGATGTATGGTCATGAGTCAAGCTTTAGCACATACTTTCTAGCTTGAGGCTGTTATGTTTGGAACATATGTACTCAACATGTGTCCCACTAAAGTATTGCAATCTATCACTCCATATGAGGCTTGGCATGGTCAAAAGCCATCTATTGTTAATACTGAGAAGGAAAAAACAACCAAAATGGCTAGTGCAGACTTTGTGTGATAATAAATTAGATGCATCTCTATCATATCATACTCGTTCAAGCTTTCATAGTGCTTCTTTTGCATCAGATTACTATGCTATGGCTGCCTCTATTCTTTAGCCATTGGCACTAAATGGCTGAATCATAAGCCTGATAGAGCAGTTGACAGGTATAAGGCTAAGCTTGTAGCAAATGGTTATGCTCAGAAAAGAGTCATTGATTTTGATGAGACCTTTGCTCCTAGATGCAAAATGAATATTGCACCTAGCATTTGTGCACTTGTAGCTCATCATGGTTGAACATTAAAACTGCATTTTTGAATTGTGACTTGCATGAAGAAGTGTATGTTTTTTAGCCCCGTGGCTTTGTGAAGAAAGGGCATGAAAACAAAGTGTGCAGGCCGAAGAAGGCATTATATAGTTTAATGCAAGCACCATGTGCTTGGTATGAAAAGATACATGCCCTTCTGATTGCACATGGTTTTGAGAACAGTCCAATTGAGAACACCTTACATGTTAAGCATGCAAATGTTGTGCTTCTGATCATTGTTATGTATGATGATGATATGTTTCTCACTAGTACTCATGAGAAACATATTGTTGATTATAAAGCTGATTTGCATGCCTCATTTGAGATGTTAGATTTGGGGCACTTGCATAATTATTTGGGCATTCAGTTTATGCAACTTGATGGTGGAATATCTTTGTGTCAAACAAAATATATTGACACATTATTGTAGTGTTTTGGCCTTGAAGACTGCAAAACTATTGCCACTTCTATGGAGATAGGTTTACGATTGAGTCTTCATGATGCTCGAGATGCATTTTATGGTGTTCTCTATTAGAAGGCTGTCAAATTCTTGACTTACTTACACATTACTTGGCCAAATATTCAGTTTGTTGTCTCACAAACAAGAAGGTTTATGCATTGCCCAAGTGTCAAGCATCGGCAAGTTGTTAAGTGCATCTTTTGCTACTTGAGTGGTACTCAAATACTTGGACTGTTTTATCCCAAGGGGGAATCACTACCGCAGGATTCACATGCTTTTTTTGACTCTACCTATTCTGGTTTCTATGGAAATCATGTGTACATGAGTGGTTTTTGCTTCATACTTGGTATCTCATGCATATCCTGGTTGAGCAAGAACTAGCCTCCTATGGCAACTTCTAGTTGTGAGGCTAAGTATAGGGAAGCTTTCATGGCAATTGTTGAGTGTGTGTGGCTTAGATGCCTTATGGCTGATTTGGGTGTAGGTTAGTCTTCTACCACCACCATCTTCACCGACACTCAGAGTGCATTGCTGCTTGCGAGGAACCATGCTCACACTAAGCACATTGACGTGCACTATCATTATGTCAGGGAGAGGTTGTATATTGGAGAGATTAGTTTGGCATATGTGCCCACACAAGAGAACATTGCAAACCTTTTCACAAAGGCTCTGCCTAGGGATAATTTTGAAGCTTTCCGCAAAGCTTTGGGCTTTCTTCCTTTTGTGGATTCATTCCACATAGCTTGGCACTTCCCTATACATGAGTGCCAACTCCTTGTTCATCGTAATACTCCTAGGGGGGGGGTTGTTTATATATTTAGGTAGTGATATGTGGGAACACTCTAGGACTGACCGAGCACTTTTTTCCCTCTTTAGGAGGTTTTTTCCCCTTGATTTGTATATATATCTATTCCCTAATGTGATACTTATCTTTGTACATTCTCTTTGTAATACATTCAATATTGTGTGTTGTGATCCAAGCTTCTTCTTCTTCTTCCTTGTGATTTTCAGTAGCTTCCATAGACCTCAAACTCCAACAAACTCCCCTCTATTCACAGTCTTAGAATCACACAAAAACTAGTTGAGCATACTCAGAAGTTAAAAACAGCTTCACTATGTGTGTCAAAATTGCTCCTTTCAACATCCAATTGCACTATCATAGTGTTTGTGTAGGCAATTTCATCCTTTTGTGCCATACACACACCACACACACACACACACACACACACACACACACACACACACACACACACACACACATATATATATATATATATATATATATATATATATATATATATATATATATATATATATATATATATATATATATATATATATATATATATATATATATAGGTTTTGGTTTTCCAAAACAACCACCTCAAAGTCTTCTACAAATCTAGTAGAGCTCAACAGGGTAGTTGCGTTCAACTTTTTGAGATACAATCAATTTTTTGCATCAGGGTATTTCAGTTAGTGGTTATGGATGAAAGCAATGATGTATTTTGTATGTTGTGTTGGAACATCAAGCTTACACTATGCTTGAGGTGGATTTGATCTACATCGAAGGCTATCGCGTCGAAAGAATATCCGTTGGAGAGTTCTTTTTCATATGCTCATTTATTGTATTTTTTGAGAATATTTTGATGGCTCATTTACCGTTGTAAAAGCCTTGAGTTGTACACATGTAAAAGTACAAATATAGGGCCAAAATCCCACGAAATTTTGGTGGTTGAAGTTACATTCAATCAAGCAATCAATCACCTAAAAGTAGATCAATCAAGATCTTCACTTTTCCTAGATTGTAGGGAAGTGAATTGATTCCCTCCAACAACCATTCCCACCTTCATTTGAATTCAAATTCAAGTTGTAAAAGTCGTGGAACACTCCTAGAGGCTATATAAGGAGTTGAAATCACTTGTACATTACATGGAAGCAATATACATACACTTGTGACCATCATTGTCTTGCTCCTTCAATTTCTGCATCATCTTCTTCGCCAACAGTAATCTTGCAGAGGCTGCTGCTCTCTCCTCAGAGCTCCAAATTAAGTGCAAGAGGACTCATTGGAAAGGTATCAGTGTCTAGTTTATGCCTGTAAATTGTCAAAGAATTTGGTTCAGCAGATTTGGAGAAATCTCAGTTTTTCTGCCTCGGGGTCAATCTCTGCGTATTCCTGAAAAATAGGAAGTACCACCGGTGAATGTCGCATTCATTCCTATAGCATATTTTGCTTATTCCTTATACTTTTGTGCATTCCATACACTCAACCCTATGTGTATCACTCCCATAAAAGGATTTTTTCTAATTGTAATCACGCTGGTCGCTATGAGCATTTGAAGTTCATTGTCTCTTCCATAGATAGTAAGTTTTTTGAGCTAGTCGACCCGCGAACCTATCTGTTTTGTATCGACTCATTCTCCTTGATGATCCAAGGTACATAGTGTGTTTCTTTGCACTTATAGCATGCCTATAAGGTCTATTTGAGTCTCCAAAAGCTCAAGGGCTGGTCTTGTGCCGGTTGGCTTGACCAAACTTCATCACTTCGAAACGCACTTTTCTACCTTCGACAAGCTTCTCCAAGTTCTTTCAGTGGTATTAGAGCTAGTTCAAGATGGGTGACGGCTTTCCCTCAATGATCGAGAAGCTTGATCGACACAACTACGCGGCTTGGCAAATCAGAATGGAGGCCTATTTGCAAGGTAGAAATCTTTATGGAATTGTAGCAGGTGATGAAGCTATGCCTATTCCAAGATCCAAAGGAGGACCTACACAAGAGGAGACAGATAAGCTCACACTTTGGTGCGCAAGGGATGCTCAAGCAAGGTCGTACATACTAAACTCTATCTCTGACTTTCTATTACCACATATTAGAGGATGCAAGACATCTCAAGAGACTTGGGATGCCCTGGAGACTTTCTTTTCTGCTAGTACCAAAGCAAGAAAGAATCATCTTTGGAACGAGTTCAACCAAATGAAGAAGACACCTAAACAAACCATCACAGAGTTTGTTACCAAGGTCAAGGAGGTTGCGGATCAGTTGGCATCCATTGGAGAGCTAATTGAAGAAGAGGTCATCATGAGGCAAATTCTCAACGGCATTCGAAGTGATAAGCAATGGCAATCCTTCACGACGGCTTACGATCTCATCATGGATGTGCAAACTCCAGACTTCAACATCTTTCTTGGACAACTCTTCAATCAAGAAGCCAATAATAGCATAAAGGAAGGTAACTCTTATCATGGTAGTTCAACTAGTGCTCTATATGCAGATAAGAAGGATAAGAAGCAGAAAGGCAAGAAGAAGGAAGAAGACGAAGAAGAGACTTCCCAAGCCAACTTCGCAAGCAAGAGCAAGTGGAAAGGGAAGAAGAAAGGACCAAAGCAAGACAAAGCCAAAGGTCAGAATGTTCAACCTTGTGCCATATGCGATAAGACCAACCACACCACTCAGAATTGCTGGTTCAATGGGAAGACCCAGAAAGGAAGTGGAAGAGGTGGATATGGCGGCAATAGAGGCAGAGGTGGACACAACTTCAACAACAACAATAGAAGCTATAATAGAAGGGACTACAACAATTATTCAGAAGATCAACCACATGAAGACTCATTACTTCTTATGAACCTAAGCCACAAAGAAGGTAAAGAAGATGATCATTTGTTCTACATAGATTCAGGATGCTCGAATCATGTTGCAGGCAACATTGCTCTTCTATCTGACTTGGAAAGTCCAAAGCATAGACATGAAGTGCAAACAGGGGATGACACGAAGCACAATGTGGAGAAGATTGGTAATGTCAAAGCTTCCAATGGCAGGACAAACATTCTGAGTAAGGTTCTCTATGTACCCACTATAACTAAAAACCTAATAAGTGTGGGCCAAATAGTTGAAAAAGGCTTGCAAGTTAGGTTCACCCAACATGGAGCTTTTGTGGAAGATCCATGTCAAGGCTTCAAGAAGATAGCCCGAGGTGAGAAGCATGGTAGGCTCTTTACTTTTGAAGTAGGAGATACCAGGAACATAGCTCTATTCAACTTTGGGTCTCAAACCCTAAGTGAGCTTGAAGTGTGGCATAAGAGACTTGCTCATGTGAATGAAAGAACCTTGAAGGATATATGCAGGGATCAAAGTGTTCTAGGACTGCCGAACATATCAAAGCAACACATGATCAACAGGTGTGATGCATGTCAGATTGGGAAGGCACAAAGACAACCATTCAACCACAAAGGCTACATCCACAACAACTTATTGGACTTAGTACACACAGATGTATGGGGACCAAGTCAAGAACCTTCATTGGTAGGATCAAGGTATTATGTCTCATTTATTGACGACCATAGTAGGTGGACTGTTCTATACTTTATCAAGAGTAAGAATGAAGTGTTTGATTGCTTCAAGAAGTATCTTGCGCATGTGGAGAATCATACAGGTAGATCACTAAAGAAGCTCAGATCTGATGGAGGGGGAGAATACTTCTCCAAAGATTTTGATGAGTTCTTGCAGGATAAAGGTATCAAAAGGGAAGTGACTACCAGGTACTCTCCTCAACTAAATGGAATTGCAGAGAGAAGAAACAAGACATTGGTTGGATCAGCCCGAACAATGCTTGAAGAGAAGAAGTTGCCACATTATCTTTGGGCAGAAGCTATTTCGACTGCAGTGTACCTTGTCAATCGACTACCATCCAAATCACTTCAAGGTATGACTCCTTATGAAGCATGGCATGGAAGAAAACCTAGTCTTGGACATTGCAAGGTTTTTGGTTGTTTAGCTTATGTTCATGTACCATCACAAATAAGAGGTAAGCTAGATGAAAGGGCAACAAAGGCAGTGTTTATTGGATATGATTCAACTCAGATGGGTTACAGGTTCTTCAATCCTTCAACCAAGCAATTCACTACAAGTAGAGATGTTGTGTTTGAAGAACACAGGTCTTGGTATGATGAAGACAAACAAAAGGTAACACTACCATATGATCTTGATTATGGCTCTCATCAATTAGGAAGCAAGCATGATACACAGGTCCAGGATCCAAGAAGTGATACAGATGATGACCAAGATGAAAGAGAAAGGGATTACAAGCTATGGAAGTCAAGAGGCAAAGCAAAGATGCAAGAGGTTGGAGAATGCTCCAAACAAGCACCTAGAAGATCAGTAAGAGAGAAGAAACAACCAGAAAGGTATGGATATGATTCCACATTTATTACAAAGCATTCAATCTACTTGGCAAAAGACTCTATTTCAGAGGAACCCTCAACCTATGAAGAGGCAAAGGGAAACCCTAATTGGGAAAAGGCCATGAACAAAGAGATAGATGCATTGAAGGAAATGGACACTTGGGATTTGGTTCCAATGTCACCGAATCAAAAGGTAATTGGTTGCCGATGGGTATATAAAGTTAAAAGAAATTCAGATGGATCAGTTTGCAGGTACAAGGCAAGATTAGTTGCCAAAGGATGCTCACAAACTCATGGTATAGACTATGAGGAAACATTCTCACCAGTTGCAAAGATGACTACAATCAGGACATTGATAAGTGTAGCTGCTGCAAGGAATTGGAGACTCCTCCAACTTGATGTGAAAAATGCATTCCTAAATGGTTGGATAAGTGAAGTGGTATACATGTCACAACCACCAGGTTTTGAAAACCCTAATCATCCATCTTATGTTTGCAGACTTAAGAAAGCATTGTATGGATTGAAACAAGCTCCAAGAGCTTGGAATTACAGGTTGGTTACATATCTTCAAGACCAAGGGTTCAAAGCCAGCAGCTCAGATCCTTCTCTATTCATCAAAAGGGATCACAATGAGGTTATCTATCTATGTGTATATGTAGATGATATTATTGTGACAGGTGATGATCTAAATGGCATTCAAAGGATCAAGAGACACATGCAAGAGGAGTTCAAAATCAGTGACCTAGGTGAGCTCACATATTTCCTAGGTATGTAGGTGATATATATAGATGAAGGAATGTATTTGACTCAAAGAAGATACATTCAAGATCTTCTTCTCGAGTTCAAAATGGAGAACACTAAACCTGCAGGTACACCTTTGGAGATGAATCATAAACTTAGTGTTTATGAAGGTGAGAAAATTGAAGACATAAAAGAGTATCAAAGCTTGGTAGGTAGCTTGATATATGCTACTCATACAAGGGCAGACATCTCATATAGTGTGGGAGTGCTTAGTCAGTTCATGCACTCACCGAGAAGACCACACATGGATGCGGCTAAGAGAGTACTTAAGTATCTCAAAGGTACAATCAACGAAGGTATATTCTATCCTTACTCTTCCGATTTGGATATCAAAATCTACTCAGATGCAGATTGGGCAGGAGCTAAGGATGATAGAAAAAGTACATCTGGTTACTTAGCATTTGCAGGTTCGAAGCTAGTATCATGGAGTTCCAAGAAGCAACCAACAGTTGCTTTATCTTCAACTGAAGCAGAGTACAGAGGCTTGACCATAGCAACTCAAGAGGCAATATGGTTAAAAGCATTGTATACAGATTTGGGACTTGTGAGTTCCAAACCTCACATATTTGGAGATAATGTAAGTTCCATGCATCTAGCGGCAAATCCTATTTTTCATGCGAGAACCAAGCATATAGAAGTCCATTATCACTTCATCAGGGAGAAGCTCATGGCAAAGGAGATTGACATTTCTTTTGTTCCGACTGAAAAGCAAGTAGCAGATATGATGACGAAGGCACTTGATGGAATAAAGCTTTGTAGATTCAAAGCTATGGCAGGTATTCAACCTATCAGAGAATGAAGACTCAAGCATACTTTAGCTTGAGGGGGAGCTGTTGGAACATCAAGCTTACACTATGCTTGAGGTGGATTTGATCTATAGCGAAGGCTATCGCGTCGAAAGAATATCCGTTGGAGAGTTCTTTTTCATATGCTCATTTATTGTATTTTTTGAGAATATTTTGATGGCTCATTTACCGTTGTAAAAGCCTTGAGTTGTACACATGTAAAAGTACAAATATAGGGCCAAAATCCCACGAAATTTTGGTGGTTGAAGTTACATTCAATCAAGCAATCAATCACCTAAAAGTAGATCAATCAAGATCTTCACTTTTCCTAGATTGTAGGGAAGTGAATTGATTCCCTCCAACAACCATTCCCACCTTCATTTGAATTCAAATTCAAGTTGTAAAAGTCGTGGAACACTCCTAGAGGCTATATAAGGAGTTGAAATCACTTGTACATTACATGGAAGCAATATACATACACTTGTGACCATCATTGTCTTGCTCCTTCAATTTCTGCATCATCTTCTTCGCCAACAGTAATCTTGCAGAGGCTGCTGCTCTCTCCTCAGAGCTCCAAATTAAGTGCAAGAGGACTCATTGGAAAGGTATCAGTGTCTAGTTTATGCCTGTAAATTGTCAAAGAATTTGGTTCAGCAGATTTGGAGAAATCTCAGTTTTTCTGCCTCGGGGTCAATCTCTGCGTATTCCTGAAAAATAGGAAGTACCACCGGTGAATGTCGCATTCATTCCTATAGCATATTTTGCTTATTCCTTATACTTTTGTGCATTCCATACACTCAACCCTATGTGTATCACTCCCATAAAAGGATTTTTTCTAATTGTAATCACGCTGGTCGCTATGAGCATTTGAAGTTCATTGTCTCTTCCATAGATAGTAGTTTTTTGAGCTAGTCGACCCGCGAACCTATCTGTTTTGTATCGACTCATTCTCCTTGATGATCCAAGGTACATAGTGTGTTTCTTTGCACTTATAGCATGCCTATAAGGTCTATTTGAGTCTCCAAAAGCTCAAGGGCTGGTCTTGTGCCGGTTGGCTTGACCAAACTTCATCACTTCGAAACGCACTTTTCTACCTTCGACAAGCTTCTCCAAGTTCTCTCATGTTGGCTATTGAGGACAAGGTGGATGGTACCAATTACCCATTATGGGCATATATGATGCATCATGTAATGGTAGCAAAAAGATTGTGGAATATTGTGTAGGGTGTTGAGAAACGACCTACTACACCTGCAGATGGAATTGAAGATGGTGATCTTCAAATTCGTGTTGATGATTCGGTTCCTGGTGGACCTACTGCATAGCATCTTTGTTGGGATGGTAGAGATGCTCAAGCACATGCATTTATGTCTTCTTCTATCAAACATACCATTATCCCTCACACTCACTCTTACAAAACAAAAAAGGATGCTTGGGATATACTTACCACTTTGTAGTAGGCAAGAAATGAGCCTCATGTTGCTTACCTTTGAAAATAGATGGAGAGTGAGCATATGAATGAAGGAGATTCTATGGATAGTTCTTTGACAAAGATCAAAGATTTGAAGGAACAATTAATTTTTTCTTATGAAGTCTTACAAGATAGCTCACTTGTGTAGACTGTTCTTAATAGTCTTCTAGATTCATATGAGAGTTTTGCTTCTACTCTGTGGATGATGAAAAAAGGCAATCCAAATGCCTTAACATTTGAGGTGTTAGTCTCTCTTTTGTTGTAGGAAGATGTGTCTACATAGAACTGGATGATCATGCATGTTGTAGATCAAGATTTCTTAGCTAGTCAGAAGGGCAAGAGTAAATGGAGCTCATCTATTAGCAAGCATAAATTTGTGCATTCTACACAATCAAAAAAGGGAGACAAAGACAAGAAAAAGATAAAAAAGTAGAAAATTTTGTTTTGCAAATAATATAAAGGAAATGTTTGTAGTAGACTATTGTTTGCAGTTATGACCCATCCTCTCATGAACAGTGCATGTTTGTAGTAGACATAGATGTTTGGTACTTTGATAATGGGGCAATCAAACATATTACCTTGCAATGTTGTTTCTTTAGTTTACTTGAGCATTGCCCTATATGGAATACTATCACATGTGCTAAAAAGTCCTCTTATCTTATAATGGGAGTTGCTAAGATCATTCTGACTACTATTGATGGTAGTTCTTTTACATTGTCAGATGCTTTATTTGTGCCAGGGATCAAGAAAAATCTCTTATATGTTTCAGCATTAGCCAAGATCGGCTTGGTTGTGAAATTTATTCATGATAGATGTATAGTTCATGATCTATCAAATGGTGATGTTATTATTGCTTCTAGCATTTTATGTCGTGGGTTGTATAAGATCATAGATTATGCAAAATTTGTGAATGATTCAACATATGCAGTCCAAGATTCTCAAGCTATGCCAGATGCAAAACTTTGGAATGCATGCTTTGGTCATTTGAATTATGCTAGTTTGCTACACTTGTACAAATATGAAATGGTGTCCTCTCTACCTAAACTTGAGGCACCTTATAAATATGTTTGTGAAGACTACATTTGGGAAAAAATGTAGTGTTCCTCCTTCCCAAAAGATGGTTTAGTTCAAGCTACTCAAAAATTGCAGCTTGTTCATAGTGATGTCTGTGGTCCTATGCAAACACCCTCTTTTGGGAACTACCTTTACTTCATGAATTTCATTGATGATTTTTCTAGGGATGTATGGTGTATCCATTGAAAGCAAAGTCCAAGTTTTTTATGTGTTTTAAATAGTTTTTGGTTTTGGCTGAAAATCTGTGAGCATGCAAAATGGAAAGCCTTTCTTGTGATCGAGAGGGGGGGGATACATGTCTCATTTTAATGCATTTTTGGCTGAACATGGGATAAAAAATCAATATGTGGTGGCATACATACCTCAACAGAATGGATTTGGTGAAAGAAATAACATTTCACTGATGGAAATGGTAAGGTGTATGGCAAAAAGTGAGAATTTACCACATAGCTTTTGGTTTGAGGCTATTATGTGTGTAGCATATGCACTTAACAAGTGCCCCACTAAAGCATTCATGTCTATCACTCCATATGAGGCTCTGCATGGTCATAATCCATTTGTTGCTCATCTACATGTCTTTGGTTATTTCGCATATGCATTAGTGCTTGAACAACAATGTAGGAAATTGGATGATAAAGTAGTGAAATGTATTTTTGTTGATTAAAGTTCTAAAAACAAAGGCTATCTTCTATATCACCCACATACTAAATGCATTTTGGTTAATTGTGATGTTTTTTTTTTGTGGAAGATGCAATTCAGCCATTAGTCTCATGTTCTAAGGAGACATCAGTTAGCTCCAAAGATGTGTATGAAACTTTGCTGCTTCTTTTAACAAGCCGATAGTCGAATGCAATTCCAAATTAGGCAATTTTTCAACCTTACACGTTGCATATGATGATGCACATCATTCCATTTCTGATGTAGATTTAGATGATGCACTTGTTGATGAGAGGGCTGATATAGAGGAGGTAAAATCTATGCCAAAATGACTGGTGCAGACTTCGCGAGATAGCAAATTAGATGCACCTCTTTCATATTGTACTTGTTTAGGCTCTCATAGTGCTTATTTTGCATCAGATCACTATGCTATAAATGCCTCTAGTATTTGTGATGAGAGTGAACTTGTTTCTTTTGATGAAGCACAAAATTCAAAAAATTGGATGGCTTCTATGCAATCAAAATATGATGCCATTATGAAGAATGGTACATAGCCTTTATGTGATTTTTCTCCTCGCAAGAAGGCCATTGGCACTAATTGGGTATACAAGCTAAAGCGTAAGCCTCATGGAACAATTGATAGGTATGAGGCTCGATTTATTGCAAAAGGTTATGCTCAAGAAAGAGGCATTGATTTTGATGAGACCTTTGCTCCCACATGCTGAATGACTTCTGTTCATAGCATTTGTGCACTTGTCTCTCATCATGGTTGGAATGTACATCCGTTGGACATTAAAACTGCAATCCTAAATGGTGACTTACATGAAGAAGTGTTTGTTTCCCAAGCCCATGGTTTTGTGCCGAAAGGGCATGAAAACAAAGTGTGCAGGCTGAAAAAGGCATTATATCAATCACCACATGCTTAAATGAAAATATACATGTCTACTTGATTGCACATGGTTTTGAGAACAGTCCAACGGAGAGAACCTTATATGCTACATGTGTGAATGATGTGCTTCTGATCATTGTTGTCTATGTTGATGAAATGCCACTCACTCGTTCTAATGAGAAACATATTGTGGTTTTTAAGGCTGATTTGCATGCCTCATTTGAGATACTAGATTTGGGGCATTTGCATGATTAGTTGGGCATTTAGTGTATGCAAGTCGATGGCAGAATAGATTTGTGTCAAACAAATTATATTGACACATTATTGTAATGTTTTGGCCTTGAAGACTAAAACCGTATTGCCAATCCTATGGAAATAGGTTTATGGTTGAGTTTTCATGATGGTGGAGATGCATTTGATGTTTCTCTCTATAAGTAGGGTATTGGATGCTTGATATACTTATGCGTAACTCAGTTTGATATTTGGTTTGTTGCCTCACAGGTGAGCATGTTTATGCATTTCCCAAGTGTCAAGCATTGTGAGGCAATTAAGCACATCTTTCTTCAGTTGAGTGATCCCCAAGTACTTGGATTTTTTTAATCACAAGGGGGGATCACTACCTTGAGATTCACATGCTTTCTTTTTTTTTACTCTACCTAGACTAGTTGTTATGACAGTCACGTGTCCACCAATGGTTTTTGCTTCATGATTGGTAGCTCATGCATATCTTGGTTGAGCACAAAGCAGCCTATTGTGGCCACTTCTAGTTGTGAGGCTGAGTATATGGGAGCTTTCATAGAAGCTATTGGCCCAGAAACCTTATTGCTGATTTGGGTGTTGTTTAGTCTTCAACCACCACCATCGTCACTGACAATTAGAGTGAATTGATAGTTGTGAGGAACCCTGTGTTCCATGCTTGCACCAAAAACATTGAGGTGCAATATCATTTTGTCAGGGAGAGGTCTCTACTAGAGAGATCAATTTGGCATATGTGCCCACATAGGAGAACATTGTAGACCTTTTCACAAAGGCTTTGCGTAGGGAGAAGTTTGGAGATTTTCACAAAGCTTTGAGCTTAATACCTTTTATGGATTGATTCGACATAGCTTGGCCCTTCGTTATATATGAGTGCCACCTCCTTGTTCACCACATCACTCCCAGGGGGGATTTGTTGATATATTTTGGTAGTGATGTTTGTGAACACACTAGGATCACTGGGGCACTTTTTTCCCTCTTTAGGAGGTCTTTTCCCCTTGGCTTGTATATATGCCTATAACCCTAATGGGTCACTTATCTTTCTACATTCACGTGGTAATACATTTAGTGTTGTGCTTCAAGCTTCTTCTTCTTCCTTATGCTATTCATGTGTTTCTAGAGACCTCAAACTCCAACACCATTGACGTGCTTGCATTTGTTCATGGACCCTAGCTAGGTCAAGGACCAGAGCTTGGAGGAGCAAGGGATCTAGCATGATTCTTTGGGGTTATTCCATCTCCTAAGAGTGAACATATGAGGGGTGGTTGGACTATTGATGTAGGAAATATCACAAGAACTAAGCTGATGTGACATTAGGAGTCCTTTATAACCATCATTTACTCAACAATACTTCAACTTTAAAATCTTTATCACTTTATGCAAGAAATGTGATCACTTATTCTCTCTTAATATGCACCTTTTTATTTGCTTCAATGTTCTCTTAGTTTAGTTTTGAATCCCTGAAATTATTTTGCATAATGACTAGTAAATTAATGAGTGATTAATGAGTGATTCCAAACAACATAATGAACCTTTAGCTCATAAATGTCTTCATTTCTACTCAAGACTCAAGCTATGTCTCAAAATGCCTTCAGTTTCTTTCAATTTGACATGCGTGTGTTCTTAGACTTGGTTCTTTGAGCTCACATCCGGTTTTGAAAATATCTTCTGATCAATTGTACCTGAGGATCTTAGCTTTCAAATGATTTATTACTCATAAAAAAAACTTTACATCATACTTAGAGATCTAACTCTAAGAAGTTCATGATAATTTGTTCCTATTCCTTGTAATTTCCAACTCTCATACACACAATTACAAAACACAATAGGTCTCTTTATGCATTAAGAATTAGTTCAGTTCTTTATACAGAAATACTGATTTACTATGAGGTTAGGAATGTACGAAGTGGTTTGGCTTCCTTCTGATCATAGCCACAAACAACTCTTTGGTAGTGAGGATCTTTTCTTCGCAAGCTATCTTGCATACCTTGACTACCTATACACAAGATTAGGACTTACATTCTAGTGAATAACTCTCATATCTACAAGTTTATGATTCTAATTAACTTATATACATTTTGATTTAATATCTTTACTACTCAAACTGATTGGACCTTCTAGAACTATTCTAGATCCAAATTATCACTCTATGTCACATGTGTGAATTTGTCCCTTCACATAGGTTGGGTTTTGTATGTCCAAGGTTCATAGTGTTTTTGCTTTCCCTTTCTTTCATTATGTATCAATCAATTCCCTTCATATGCTTCATGTTTTCATACTCAATAAGTGAGTGGAGCTCCAAAAACTCCCCCTCAATCACTAATTGACATTATCTGGGTCTTCATAACTTCTTCTTTCTTTTATTCCTAGCATTCCTTTGAATATGCTTGTCTTCACACCATCTAAGCTTTTGGTTATGATGTATGCTATTTGAGCTTTTGTAGGAGTATACAACACTCCAAGTTCCTTCCTCATTACCTTTCTCTCAAGAAACGATATTGAATTTTTATATGCTTTGTTCTTGAAATAATGGATTTGCTTTAAGATAAAGTGAATTCATATTATCTCCATGAATGGAAGGTTGCCCACGCTTTTTAATAAGATCTACATCCATATGATCTTTTTAGCTATTTCCACCAATCCTTTGCATTCTACTTATGTTGATGATAAATCTATTGTGTGTTGCTGCTTTGAACACCAACTCACAAGCTTATCACCTATGTATATGATGTATCCATGAGTTGGTCTTCTATCATCTTGACATCCTACACAATCTGAGTCACCATATGCTCTCAACTTTATGCCTGAGGTAAAAAGATAGTATAATTCTTCACTTAAGGTTCCTTTGATATATCTGAGAACTCTTTGACCTATAATCCAATGTGGATCCTTTGGACAATGCATAAATTGTGAAAGGACTCTAGTGCATAACTAAGAGTAGGTCTTGGTAGTGTAGCTTAAATCAAGCTTCCCACAAGATATTGATATTTCCTCATGTCTTTAAATTTTTCACCATCATATTTACTAAGTTTGCGATTGAATTCAAGTGGATTTGAGAATTCTTTGCAATTCTCCATGTCAAACATCTTCAATAGGTTTAGAAGATACCTTTCTTGTGACACATATAACCCATGATGTGTATAAGTGATTTCCATTCAAAGAAAATATGATAGCTTTCTTAGATCATATCTTGAATTATGTTTTCAAGTGATCTCTTCACTTCTTTAATTCCTTCATTTGAGGTACTTGTAATTATCATATAATATATATATATATATATATATATATATATATATATATATATATATATATATATATATATATATATATATATATATATATATATATATATATATATATATATATATATATATATATATATATATATATATATGTGAAAATATAGATTGTACCTTCATCCATTTTTTTGATGAGTAGACTTGCATCTACTTTTGAACTTTGATATCCAAAGTCATTGAGATACTTCACAAGCCTATAGTTCCAAGATTGTGGTGCTTGATTTTATCTATATAGTGCTCTTCTTAATATGCATACATAATTTGGATAGCTACAGTTTACAAGCCCTTGTGGTTGCTCCATATATAATTCATCTGATACATATCCATTTATGAATGTATTCTTTATGTTTAACTTACTCAAGGTCCATTCTCTTGATGCTTAAACAACACTGATTGTCCTTATGGTTGACATTTTGGTCACAAGATTAAATGTCTCATCGTAAACTATGCCATACGTTTGAGCATAGCCTTTGACCACCAATCTGCATTTGTATTAGGCTATTCATCAATCTGCAAACCATACCTTTCTAACTTCCTTTTCTCTCTAGTAGACCTTCTTATAGTTTATTTAGATGATTCTACCACATCTCTCATCTCTTGTACTTTGGCTTTGCCTTTAGAGCTCCACGAGTTGATTTCTCTTCTTGGACTCACTTGGTCTTCTTTAGAATCAATTGATTCTTCATGTGTATGCTCATTCCTCTTTGCCAATGTTGGAAAGACTTCCTCTAAGTCCTAGAGAAGTTTGATTTTCCTGCAAGCATCTTCAAAACAAGATCCTTTTTCATCAACACAACATTTCTACTTACAATAGAACCTTTAATTCTTGGATTATATAGGCTATAACCTTTTCGATTAAGATCATAGCCAATGAATATACATTTCTCTACCTTTTGATCTAATTTTCCTCTTATTTGTGAAGGTATGTGTGCATATGATATGTTGGGTGTGTGTAGAAGTTGGAGAGACACATGAGAAGCACACATAAGGAACACAAACACAACAAGGCACATGAAGAAGACGATGGATGGAATATCTCTCTCTATTGACGATGAAAAGAACTGACATAATAGCTGAATAATATCCCTAAGTACAAAGTACCACCACATATGAGTGAATCATGCATGTGGTAACATGGGGAAAAAACCTCTAGCCAACTCTAGAGTAAAAAGTGCCCATGTATAGGGAAAAGGTTCACATCAAAGCTACTCAAGGAACACATAAGTGTAGCAAACCCCTTGGAGCGAATGATGTGAACACATACAGGGAGTGACAGATCAGCCCGCACAAGATAATAAGCCTAAACCTATGCGAAAAGCTTCAAACGTTTCCCGTTGGAAGAGCTCTGGTGACTATGTCTACCACATTATCTTATGTAGGCACACATACCAAATCAATATCTCCTGCATGAAGGTGCTCTCTCACATAGTGATAATGCACGTCAATAAGTTTGGTCCGTGCATGAAACACTAGGTTTGGTGCAATAGACAAAGCACTCTAACTATCAGTGAGATTATGCATAGCAACATCAATCTCCATGCAAACATCCATCAATAGGCATCTCAGCCATATACACTCCACTATAGCTGTGAAAACTACCCTATACTCAACTTCACAACTCAATGTCGCCACTGTAGGTTGCTTCTTACTCAACCAAGATATGAATGAGTCTCCAAGGAAAAAGCAATTACCACTAGTGGACATGTGAGTATCATAACAACCAGCCCACATCACTATCTGTAAAAGCATGCAAGCATGGCTGAATATCTCTACCATAAAAGAGACTTAATCTCAAAGTGCCTCTGAGATATCTAAACACAGGTTTTGCCACTTGCCAATGCTTAGTGCTAGGGCTATGCATGAATTGACCCAACTAGGAAATTGCATACTGTATATCCGGCCTTGTGTTGCATGCATATATAAGACATCCCACAACTTACTGATAAAGAGAAGTATCAAATGCATTACTGGAATCCTCAACTGAGAACTTGAATCCTGTCTCAACTAATATGGAAACTGGCTTGCAATCCTCAAATTCGAAACGTTGAAGTAGTTTTTCAACATACTTTGCTTGATGCATAATAATTCCCCCCTCAACGGATACAAACTGGATGCCACATCAAAAGTATGCTGCAAATTAGCCATAAGAAAACCTCTAGTCAACACTAGAGTAAAAAGTGCCCATGTATAGGGAAAAGGTTCACATCAAAGCTACTTGAGGAACACATAAGTGTAACATGATATGTACCCAAAGATCCTCCAATGATCAATGCTAGATCTTCTTCCATTCCATGCTTCATATGGTGTCATCCCATCTAATGCTTTTGATGGGATTCTATTGATTAGATAGGTAGCTCTGGATATAAGAGCCTCTACCTATAGGTAATTGGGCAACTTCTTCTCATTTAGCATTGATCTTGTAGCCTCCACTATGGTTCTATTTCTTCCTTCTGCCATTGCATTTTGCTTTGGAGTATAACTCTTTGTAATCTCTTTTTTTATTCCTCTCTTTTGGAGATAAGAATAAAAGTAATGGGAGAAGTATTATCCCCCTCCATCTGACCTTAGCCTCTTCAAAGTTTTGCCTCTTTATTTTCCACAAGTGCTAGATATTTCTTGAAACAAGGAAACACTTCATCTTTATGATTCATAAAATATAGTATTGTCCATTTGATACAATCATCAATGAGTGAAACATGATACTTGGATCCTAAGATTGATGGCTCCTTGCTTGGCCCCCATACATTTGTATGGACTCGCTCCAATAGGTTTCCATGAGTTTATTCCTTCTTTGTAAATGGTTTCATGTGTGACTTGCCAAATTGACAAGGACTACATTTGTAAATCATGTTTTTTTTGGAGAAATCTGGTAGAACAAGCACACTCTCATCCCTACTGATTTGCTTTAGATCCTTTTCACCTATATGACCTAGCCTTTTGTGCCAAATTTCCAACTCTGATAGAGTTTGACTACCATAATTTAACAATGCAATGTTCCTAGTATCTTGGAGCTCGAAAGTAAATAGTCTACCTAACATTTCTCCATTTGCTATCCTCTTGAATCCTTGATGTGGATCCTCAACAAATGCTCTGTTCTTTATTAGTTTGACCTGAAATCCTTTCTAAACAACCTGACCTACACTTATGAGGTTTTTGTTCATAGTTGGTACATAGAATACCTTGCTCAATAGGTTCATACTACCATATGAAGTTTTCACATTCCTTGTCTTCTCTACTAGATGCCTTGTGTCATCTCTTGTTTGGACTTCATATCTATTCGTTGGATCCTTCAAGTTGAAGAGTAGAGCTACATTCCTTGCTACATGCTTTAAGAAATCTGAGTCTATATAGAATACATGATAATATGTTTTACCTTGCTTCATGGTCATGCTCATTAGAAGTAATGAATCCTCTTGAGTTTGATCATCTGTATAATTGTTATAGTCTCTTGTTCCTCTGTATCCTCATTGTTTGTTGTTGTTGTATGATTTATCATTGTAACCATTTTTGTTGTTGATCTACCTTTAGAGCTTCTATATCCTCCTCTCTTGTAACCTCTTCCTCTTTGGTTTCTAGGATTCATGAAACAATTCTAAGTAATGTGATTAGTTAGGCCACATATGGCACATGTAGAGGAGATTTGAGATCTCTCCGTGCCTTGCCTTCCTCCTCTGCCTCTTCTTCTTGAGCCTCTACCTCTTCTTGCAAAGTTTTCTTGATAGGTACTACCTTCATCATCAAGCTTTTTACCTTTTCCTTTGCTATCTTTATTCTTATTTGTATCTATATATAGGGCATAGGATTGATTAGCTTTTGAGTTATCCCCGTTCTTCATAAGGATTGCCTCATGTGTGAAGAATTGTCCCATGAGGGAGTTGAAATCAGGAACCTACATGTCCATGTAGAGGTCCATGGCTACTATGAAAGCTTCCCATTTGTCATGTGCCTTTATTCCCTTGATCACTTATCTTACTATTGGCTCTTCATCAATGACTTCTCCAATGCTACTAAGTTGATTAGATATGTCCACCTTCGTGAAAACATCAATCACACTTTGCTTGGGCATCTTCTTGAGTGTGATGAACTCCATCCATAATTGATTCTCCCTTGCCTTGGTACTTGTTGAGAAGAATGCTTCAAGATAATTCCAAATCTCTTGTGAAGTCCTGCAATTCATAATGTGTGAATATTTGACTTCAAGATAGTTCCAAATCTCTTGTGAAGTCCTGCAATTCATAATATTCTTAAATCAGACATTGATTTAAGAATATTTGACCTTTCTAGAGCATCCTTTGAACACCATGTGCTTAACCTCTCTTGTTCTTCTTGAGTTGTTTGTGCTTTACTTTTGAGGATTGGCATCATCTCATCTCCAGATATGTAACCATATAGTTTTCTCCCTTGAAGATAAGATTCCATTCTAAGTGACCAAGCCGTGTAGTTACCTCGATCCAATTTTTCTATGGATGAAGGAAATCCATCTCCCATGTTGATTTTTTGTTGCTCTAATACCACTATGAGGAGATGGATGTGTAGGATCCAGAGATGAGTTGGTATTGCACAAAACTTGCTCTACACCTACCAAGTTAACTCCAAGGATGCTTAATAGAAACCTTTAGCTTTACATTCATGCATTTGGAACCACCAAGTGCTTTGGAACATCATTCCCAAAAGTTTGCATCAAAACAGATAACTTGCATATGCAAGGATGATGAAGAAACTTTCTATTTTGGGAATAGAAGTACTCAATGTTTTGTTTAGAGCTCACAACCTCGTATGAATTAACTAAAGATCTTTTGCACACATCTAATTGATTGTGTACCTAAATAAAGCAAGTTATTTCATGAATTTAGCCACATCATACATTGAGAAATGAATCCAACAAGTCAGAGGAGTCATCCCAACATTTTAGGATCTAAAAGGTGTGTAGACATAGTCACCTTCTATGACTCATATCTTGAGATCTGGTGAGCCAAATGTAATGAAAATTGATATTCAAGTAGCAGAAATTTACTTTACTAATCCAAGTTAAAGTACAACAAATTTGTGAGTACACATAGAGAAATCAATTGCACAAGACTAATGTAATGATGAATATGTAGTAGAGAGTAGTAGACATAGATATACTTGAAGAAATGTATCAAAATGTATATGCTAATGAATATATGATACAAGGGAAGTGTAGTGGACTACTCATACATGAAGTGATCTCAATGTGTGTTCATTAATGTAGCTCAAAGTCTCTCAGAATGGCTCTCATAGCCCGTGACTAAAAGCATGTCTATTTACACTCATGATTTGAGTTTGAATTTGAATTTTTCCTCACCTAAAAGTGATCCTATACTTTAGGAATGATTTGAATTGATTCTTCCTACCACATGAGTAGTGGGTTCAACTCCTAAACTTCACGAGATTCCTTAATCTCTTGGCTTTTACATTTATCCAAGGTGAATATAACCAAATTGATAAGCAAGTGTTCATGTGAGGTTCTGTCTTGTGAAGAACTAAAGGAGTGAGTAGTCTTGAATAATTAGCAGAGCACTTAGGCTTGCTAATTGCACCAAAAAATATAAATTTAAATCCTAAAACCCTAAGCTCTTATATATATATATATATATATATATATATATATATATATATATATGTATATATATATATATATATATATATATATATATATATATATATATATATATATATATATATATATATATATATATATATATATATATATATATATATCTCTCTCTCTCTCTATATATATATATATATATATATATATATATATATATAAACCCTAATTTTCTATATATTTTCTCATGTATACCAATCTTAATCCTAAAACCCTTTGGTACCCACATTGATGATCCCCTAAATAGGCCTCTCTATAGCCATGTCCATAGGCTAGAAGAAAACAATTGGGATCCAAAGGGCCCCGACTAATGGCTATTGATAGTGCAAATGGTAAAGAATTATTAGAAAAAAAGAAAATTATGCTCAATGATACCTAATGTGGTAGTGTCTTTAAATGCCTTGGTAACTAGTTCATGTTAGATTTATATAGACCTCCATGGTCTACCATTGCCCTACGTACAGTTGGTCAAGGTTATTCCATCTCCTCTGAGTGGATATATGAGAGGTGTTCGGGCCTTAAAGAAGTCTCTAGATGTGCAAAGGGCAAGGGCTATTTAAGGTTGGGAGGAGAGTGGTAGGTAGCTAGGTAGGATCTTTCATTTGGTATTAGAGCAATGAGAGAGAGAGAGGGAAACATGTGTTGCATATTTATTCATTAATATATCACTCAAATTTTATCTAAAATACTTTATCTAAAATATTTTTTCATCAACATAACAGAAAGATGAAACTAAATGAACAGATTAAACCCCTCATAATGTTTTCTTTTAAGGCCGAGAGTGTACAAATGATCAAAGATAAATATAAATATGATCATGCATACATGTTCCCCATTTGTCGGTTAGCTCCCTATTTTTCGAATTTCTTTGGGGCATTCCTTTCATTTTCTAAATATGAAAAACATTTCCTTCAGAGACATTAATGGCAGCGTACATCAAATTGTCTTTTTCGAATTTTGTTATCTAAAAAGAAAAGAAAATCATAAGAACATAAAGAGAATAAATGAGTACAAATGGATAACTCCAGTGCACTCACACAATTCTATCTCTCTGGGCATAAATACATTAGAGGTATATTCTGCATTCACACATTACTTTAAAAGTCGACACTATCTTCGGTATACAGAGAAGGATTGTTTACTCATTACAAGCGTTCTCATTGTTCTCTCTCTCTCACACACACACTTACACACACAGACACACAGCCTTGCAAAAATTTATGAGTAAGATTTGAATGAGCAAAAGAGGACAAGAGACGACGAAGTTCCGGTGTCAAAACCAACGTGCTTATGAAGGAAATTACAAAGGAACTGAAGACGAAAAAATTCCTAAAATAATTGAGCGATTCTACATAAGCTATAATTGATTATCGATCGACTCAGTGGTAAAAGGAGCAGCTAAATATCTCCAATCTCCAAACTGACGCCATGTTTCCGTGCTTCTCTTCATTGTATGCGCAAAACTGGAGGAGATGTCATGAGTCAAGGTGACCATTTCTGCACTCTATTACATTCGAAATTTGATCTTCGCAATGACAATCCATGGTGGTAGCTCAAGCATTCCCGTTAAAAGCAAGTAATGTGTCTATGAGAGCTGGAAAGTGTTGGGACAATGTAGATAAGGTTGAGGGAGCCCTGGAAGACGCTTCAAGGCAAGCTTTGAACGAGCCGCACGAAGTATTTCCAACCTGTTATACGTCTCTGCCTCTTTTCCTCGCTCTCTCTGCTCGTCCGTATTTCCTATCTTAACGGCATCCAGAAACAGCGTTCTGATCTCCTCCTCGCCGCCCGTCTTTTGGTGAAGCAGCTTATCCTCCACAATGGACTTCGTATGTCCATTCCCTGCCATTTCATGTGCTCCCTTGGCCGAGGACTCCTGCACGACAGAATGTTCCATACTGAGATATGCGCTTCAGCTGAGAGGTCTTCCTCGACCTTGTGATGACAATAGCTATGGTCGGGCAGCGAAGTGGTGCTCTTGGGATTAACTCGAGATATCCATGCCTTTATATATATTTTTGCGGGTGGTTTGCTTTTCCCTTTGCTTTTCGCGGTTCGTTCGTTTGAATATCTTAAACCACATATCTTTCGCTTTTGGCTTTTGTATCTTAAAGAATTAGTTGTAAAAATTAAAAAAAACATGAACATGAAACCAAAATATCCTTTTAGAGACATTACTCACAGCATGCTTTTTGTAACATTTTCTCATTAAATTGTTTTTTTTTTGTTGGTGCAAGTTAGGCTGTTGTGTTTGGCCTTTTGTTTTGGGAGATGGGGGTGAGGGTTCAACCCCTCCCTACAGTAAGGCAGTTGTGTGCCCTAGGCTAGTGTATTGTCTTTCGATAGAGTTAAACTAATTGACTTCAAGAAGTCCTTTCGAAGTGTCACCTTTGAAAATTCTAACGCTTGCTTCGTGGGTCCCATGAGTACTATGAAAAGGGACATTAAGCTTTGACTTAACTTCCTCTTTAAAAAAAATGTATTTTTCAAATTTTCTTATAAAAAAAGAGTAAGATTATAAAGAGAATAAATCAATACAAATGGATAGGTGAATATGGGTTAAAGAGGGAAAGGCTAGGAAAAAGGGTGAATAATACTAATGCATTCATAGAATTCTATGTCTTTGGGCATAAATACATTCAGAAAAAGGTATATTTTGCATTCACTCATTACTTTTAATGTTGACACTTGTTGATATATTTAGGTAGTGATGTGTGTGAACACTCTAGGACCGTCGTGGCACTTTTTTCCCTCTTTAGGAGGTTTTCTTCCCCCGGCTTGTATATATGCCTATTGCCCTAATGGGCTACTTATCTTTGTACATTCTGTAGTAATACATTCAGTCTTGTGTGTTGTGCTCCAAGCTTCTTCTTCTTCCTTGTGCTGTTCGCGTGCTTCCGCAGACGTCTAACTCCAACAATTGGTATCAGAGCAGGTCGTCGCTTCATCTAGGGCACCGTCGACACTCCTCCGTTTGCAGTCTCAGTTTCGCACGAAATTTGGTGAGCATACTCAGGGTGTTTCCGAGATCAAAACCGCTTTGCTTTGTGGTGCCGAAATCACGATCTGAGCTCGTTTCGGCCTCCGAACGCACTATCATAGCGCTTGTGCAGGCTATTTCGTCCTTTTGTGCCAAAGGTATATACCAGTTTCTGTTCGCCAGTGTAAGCGTCTCGAAGTCTGCTACAAGTCTAGTAGAACTCGTTTGGGCAATTCCGTTCAACTTTTTGAGATACAGTCAATTTTCTGCATCAAGGTATTTTAGTCACCGGCCATGGCTGAAAGCAGTGATGTATTCCGTATGTTGGTTGTTGAGGATAAGTTGGATGGTACCAACTACCCATTATGGGCTTATATGATGTGACATGTATTGGTTGCAAAAGGACTGTGGAACATTATGCAGGGTGTTGAAAGACGTCCTGTAAACCTGCGACTACAGGTACTACAAATACAGGTGCTGGAGGTGCTGGAGCTGATGAAGATGATGTCGAAGATGATATTGTGCAGATTCTGTTCATGCTGCTGTTCATGTTGCACCTACTGCAGAGCAGATTCGTTGGGATGGCACAGATGCCCAGGCACATGCATTGATAGCTTTGTCTGTCAAACGTGCCATTATTCCTCACATACGCTCTTGTAGAACAGCTAGGGATGCTTGGGATACACTTACCACATTGTACCAAGCTAGGAATGAGGCTCGTGTTGCTTATCTCCGACAACAGTTGGAGAGTGAGCACATGAATGAAGGTGATTCTATGGACAGTTTCCTAACAAAGATCAAAGATTTGAAGGAACAATTGATTTCTGCTGATGAGGTTATACCAGATAGCTCACTTGTGCAGACCGTTCTGAATGGTCTTCCTGACTCATATCAGAGTTTTGCTTCTACTCTTCGGTTGATGATGAAAGGCAATCCGAATGCCTTATCATTTGAGGAGTTAGTCTCTGTTCTGTTGCAGGAAGATCAGTCCAGGCAGAACAGGTCCATTATGCGAGTTGCAGATGAAGCTTTCCTGGCTAGTTAGAAGGGCAAAGGAAAATGGAGCTCTTCTACTAGTAAGCAAAAATCTGCAAATGCTGCACATTCAAAGAACCAAGACAAAGATGAGAAAAAATCAGAAAAGCAGAAATTATTTTGTAAGTACTGTAAAGGCAATGATTATATCATAAAGAGGCAAAGAAGAAAGAGGTTGGAATGGTTGTTGTAGAGGCCTCTACACCAAAAATAGAGTCTGCAAATCTTGTGCAGGAAGAAGAATGGGCGTTTACTACTGTCTGCAGTTTTGACCCATCTTCTCATGATCAGTGCATGTCTGCAATAGACTCAGATGTTTGGTACTTTGACAGTGGGGCTACCAAACATATTACCTCGCAGCGTAGTTTCTTCACTTCACTCGAGCCTTCCCCTACAGGGAATACTGTTACATGCGCCAACAACTCCTCTTATCTTGTTATGGGAGTTGGTAAGATCATTTTGACTACTGCTGATGGTAGTTCTTTCACTTTGTCAGATGCTTTATTTGTGCCAGGGATCAAAAAGAATCTGTTATCAGTTTCTGCATTAGCCAAGATTGGCTTGGTTGTGAAATTTGTTGATGAAAGGTGTACAGTCCATGATCTCTCAAATGGCGATGTGATTATTGCTTCTGGCATTTTATGTCGTGGGTTGTATAAGCTCATAGACTATGAAAGATCTCTGAATGATTCGGCATGTGCAGTTCATGATTCTCAGGCTATGTCAGATGCAAAGCTTTGGTATGCATGCTTTGGTCATCTGAATTTTGCTAGTTTGTTACGCCTGCAGAAATCTGAAATGGTGTCCTCTTTGCCCAAACTTGAGGCACCTGGAAAACATGTTTGTGAAGGCTGTATTTTGGGCAGAATGCAGCGTTCTTCCTTTCCAAAAGATGGTTCAGTTCGGGCTACGCAGAAATTGCAGCTTGTACATAGTGATGTCTGTGATCCTATGCAGATACCCTCTTTTGGAAATTACCTTTACTTCGTGACTTTCATTGATGATTTTTCCAGGCATGCATGGGTATATCCACTCAAAGCAAAGTCCGAAGTGTTCATGTGCTTCAAACAGTTTTTGGTTTTGGCTGAAAATCTGTCAACATGTAAAATGGGCACCCTGCATTCTGATCGAGGGGGGGAATATATGTCTTCAGATTTTAATGCATTTCTGGCTGAACGTGGGATAAAACACCAGTGTACAGTGCCGTATACACCTCAACAGAATGGAGTTGCTGAACGAAAGAACAGGTCACTCATGGAGATGGCGAGGTGCATGGTCAAAAGTCAGGCTTTACCACATAGTTTCTGGCTTGAGGCTGTCATGTGTGCAACATATGTACTGAACAGGTGTCCTACTAAAGCGTTGCAGTCTATCACTCCATATGAGGCTTGGCATGACCGCAAGCCATCTGTTGCTCATCTGCGTGTTTTTGGTTGTTTGGCATATGCATTAGTGCCTGAACAACATCGCAGAAAATTGGATGATAAGGCAGTAAAATGTATTTTTATTGGGCACAATTCTGAAAGTAAAGGCTATCGTCTGTATCATCCACAGACTAAACGCATTCTGGTTAGCCGTGATGTTGTCTTTGTGGAAGATGCTATTCAGCCATTGCTTTCATGTACTAAGGAGACATCTGTTAGCTCCAAAGACATGTATGATACTTTGATGCCTCTTTTTACAAGTGGACAGGCTAGTGCTGGTCCTAATGAGGCAACTTCTCAACCTTTGCAGGTTTCATATGATGATGCAGATCATTCCATTTCTGATGCAGATTTACATGATGCACTTGTTGATGAGAGATTTGATATTGAGCAGGCAAAAACTATGCCAAAATGGCTGGTGCAGACTTTGTGTGACAGCAAATTAGATGCACCTTTGTCATATCGTACTCGTTTAGGCTCTCATAGTGCCTTCTTTGCATCAGATTGCTATGCTATGGCTGCATCTAGTCTCTGTGATGAGAATGAGCCCGTTTCTTTTGATGAAGCACAAAATTCAGAAAATTGGATGGCTGCTATGCAATCTGAATATGATGCTATAATGAAGAATGGTACATGGTCTTTAGGGCATGAAAACCAGGTTTGCAGGTTAAAGAAGGCATTATATGGTTTAAAGCAAGCACCACGTGCTTGGTATGAGAAGATACATGCCTATCTGATTGCACATGGTTTTGAGAACAGTCCAACTGAAAGCACCTTATATGTTAAACGTGCTAATGATGTGCTTCTGATCATTGTTGTCTTTGTTGATGACATGCTGCTCACTGGTCCTATTGAGACACATATTGCTGATTTTAAGGCTGATTTGCATGCCTCATTTGAGATGTCTGATTTGGGGCATTTGCATCACTATTTGGGCATTCAGTTTATGCACGTTGATGGTGGAATGGCTTTGTGTCAAACGAAATATATTGACACATTATTGCAGCGTTTTGGCCTTGAAGACTGTAAGCCTATTGCCACTCCTATGGAGACAGGTTTACGATTGAGTCTTCATGATGCTGGAGATGCATTTGATGCTGTTCTCTATCAGCAGGCTGTTGGATGCTTGATTTACTTATGCATTACTCGGCCATATATTCAGTTTGCTATCTCACAGATGAGCAGGTTTATGCATTGCCCAGGAGTCACGCATTGGAAAGCGGTTAAGCGCATCTTTCGCTATTTGAGTGGTACTCGGCTACTTGGGTTGTTTTATCCCAAGGGGGTATCACTACCGCCAGATTTGCTCATGCTTTTTCTGAAACACTCATGTGTCCACCAATGGTTTTTGCTTCATGCTTGGTAGCTCATGTATATCTTGGTTGAGCAAGAAGCAGCCTACTGTGGCCACTTCCAGTTGTGAGGTTGAGTATAGGGCAGCTTTCACAGCGACTGTTGAGTGTGTGTGGCTCAGATGCCTTATGGCTGATTTGGGTGTTGGCCAGTCTTTTGCCACCACCATCTTCACTGACAGTCAGAGCGCATTGGCAGTTGCGAGGAACCCTGTGTTCCATGCTCGCACTAAGCACATTGAGGTGCATTATCACTATGTCAGGGAGAGGTTCTCTGCTGGGGAGATCAGCTTGGCATATGTGCCCACGCAGGAGAACATTGCAGACCTTTTCACGAAGGCTCTGCGTAGGGAGAAGTTTGAAGCTTTCCGCAAAGCTTTGGGCTTACTTCCTTTTGTGGAGTGATTTCCACATAGCTTGGCACTTCCTTATACATGAGTGCCAGCTCCTTGTTCACCGCATCACTCCCAGGGGGGATTTGTTGATATATTTAGGTAGTGATGTGTGTGAACACTCTAGGACCGCCGGGGCACTTTTTTCCCTCTTTAGGAGGTTTTTTTCCCCTGGCTTGTATATACGCCGATTGCCCTAATGGGCTACTTATCTTTGTACATTCTATAGTAATACATTCAGTCTTGTGTGTTGTGCTCCAAGCTTCTTCTTCTTCCTTGTGCTGTTCGCGTGCTTCCGCAGACGTCTAACTCCAACAACACTATCGTTGGTATATGAATCTGTGGTTCTTTTAGTATATTTGTAAGTGATATGCTAAGATATAGAGAGAAGGACTATTTGTTTATTAAATTTTTTCTCATTGTACTCACTAGTAACTTCCACCTACATTGAGGCACCAACTAGCGACAACTATGGTTTTCTAATCACCTTGAGGATCATCTAAAGATTATCCTCAAGACTTCAAAATTTAGAGCCCTCATCTCCTTTGTGTACGGCCACTCAAGCTCCATCTCAACAATGGAAGATTCAACCTCATCTAGATTCAATATAATTATAAAATATAATTAATGAGTTATGTGAAGAACTATAATGTCTAATAAAGAATATTTGTAATTAATGATTTTTTATGCACTAATAGAGTAAAATGATGTTCCTAAGTACTCCCTCCATCTAGATATCCTCAAATTCAGAACGCTCACACAATTCACAAGTACTATATAAGATTACATCATGAATATGCAATTTAGTAGGAGTCCAAAAATACATTCAACAATAAGTGCCATAAATAATATATACAAGCTTAGACATTTGTAAATATTATTCTAAGTGATAATATACAAATAAAAAGCCTAATACAAGTTAAATCCATGTAAAATAACCTAAAAATATACAAGCTAAAGTCTTTGATAGCTCCCAAATACTTTTCATGTCATAAATTGTAATTCTTACAAAACAACGAGTGAATTAAAGATACCTAGAAAATTCCAAAGATGCTTATTTTTGGTATCAAGGTGGCCCTAGATGAAATTTAACCTCCAAGTAGAATCAATTCAATTGGAATTGTGACCATGAACTTATGATAATAAGGACATAGCCTTGAAAATAGGTAATTATAGGATAAAAGGAAAGAAGCTACCCATTTAATCAATATACTGATAGGTTCTTAGTAGGTATGTGTCAATCCGTAGACGTCCTACACATACGTGCAGACTTGTAGATTTTTGAACATACATTCATGGTCACAAATTCAAGTGAAATAATTAGTGACTTGGAGGCTAAAACTAACCTCTAAGGCCATTCTTCTATCAAAAATATGTATTCTTGGATTTTCTAGATACCTCTAATTCTATGATCATTTTGTAGGTGTTACAATTTATGATGTGAAAATTAGTATTTGGGACTATCGAAGACTTTAGCCTTTTTCTTAGGTTATTTTACATCCGCCTAGCTTTTAGTAGGCTTATTATTTGTATCAATGCACATAGAATAATATTTACAAATGTATAAGATTGTATAGGTTATTTATGACACTTATCATTGAATGTATTTTAGGACTCCTAGTAACTTGCATACTCATGATATAATCTTTATAGGAATTGGGCATTAAGTGATTTTCCTTATTTTGTGGATGTCTAGGATGGAGAGATGACTAAGGAGACATCATATTACTGCATTTTTGCATTAAAAAGCATTAAGTAGGGATGTCATTAATTGGATATTGCATTTTTTTTCATGTAACTCATTAGTTATATTCTCTAATTAGAATGAATCCAGACGAGAGTGGATCCTCCATCGTTGAAGAGGAGCTTGAGTGGCCATAGAGTGATCAAGACATCAGAACTCTAAATACCAAAGTTTCATGAATGGAGGATACCTTTTAGATAATCCTTGGAGAGATTAGAAAATCAGAGGTACTGCTAGATGGTACTTCAATATAGGTGGAAGTTCCATCTTCTAATCCATCTAGTTCACTGATATGAGTTCTAGATATGGAAACCTCGGCTATTAGACACAATAAATGGTATGTGAAAGATTTGAATCCACTAGTGTATCATCACATATAGGTTAGCTCCAAGATGATGGATGCGGTGGAATAGTGAATCAATAAGTAGGATAAGTGCTTATGACTTTGTAATATTGTGGATTAAAAATGAAAGATCCAACATGCCATGTACAGCTTGATGCATGTTCCCCAATAATGGTGGAGGAAAATACAATGATACAAGATAGAACAGACCACTTGGGTAGAATTTAAGATCATACTTTATAGCAAATTTCTTCCTCTAGATGAGCATACCAAGGCTTTAGACTCCTGGTTCTTCTTGCAATAGAGACAACTTAAAGTGCAAGAATATGCAGATAAGTATAAAGAAATCTTGTTGAGAATATGAGATCAAGTGTTTTCCTTTCTTTAGGTACATAAGTTTGTGCTTGGGCTTAGGGAGATGTTGCGTCTACTTGTGTGCAAGGAGCACTACCACACCTTAAATAAGGTAGACGAATTGGCCTCGGTATTGGAGGATGGGGGATGCTCTCGTACTCAACCTTTAGGATAAAATACTACTTGGATGAGATTGATGAAGCCCAAAACTTTAGTTCTACGGCCTCGTAGAAAGACAAATGCTATTCAGATAGAGCCATGGAAAGAGAAAACCTTCTTCTTCCATGGATGATACAACATTTTAGTGATGAAATATGACACACTAGCAGAAAGAAAAGGCTCATTACGAGGGCCTTTGTTATGGATGCCTGGATCTTCGTGCCTATAGGCTATGTTATAAGAACAAAAGTATATTTACAGTGACAGTGGTGGAGAGGCAACAATCTTCATCATCCATTCCATCATCTCCTTTAGATTTTGACATTCTAGCTATAGAAAGTATAGTGGATCCTCCATCTAAGGAAAAAAAAGGCATCTTGAATATAATGGTCATGAACAAGATCAATACTATACCAAATGTGGTATTATTCCAAGTGCACAAAAAGGGTATCAGTTTCGGACATAGAGATGGTTTTCATGAGAGGAAGAGTTAACGGTCATCTTATCAAAATTATGTTTGACATAGGATCTACACACAATATTATTAATTCATTTTTGGTGAAGGAATTAAAGTTAAAGACCAATCCAATTGAGTACATCTACAAGGTAGAGTTAGGAGATGGATAGGGTTTTGAGCCCTAGGATCAATGAGTAGTCGGGTTTCTAGTCCACATTCAGACTTATAGAGATGAGATGGATTTTTAGATCACTAGGTTGACTAGATTTGATCTCATTCTCAAAAAAGGCACACAAGTAGGAAGTCCATTATAGATTTTAGAACTCAAATGTATGATTTCTATCATAATGTTCACCAAGAGGGTTATGTTCAGAATTATAGACAAATGTCTACCTCTACAATTGTAAAAGTGAAGTCATTGCCTATAGGTCTTCCACCTCATAGAATTGTGGAGGACAAGATCGAGATAATACCAAAATCTTATCCACTAGCAAAAAAGGCGTATGTAATAAGTCTACATTAGGAGATAGAAGGATGTCATACAATCAAGGAGTATCTCAACACAAGACTTATAAGATCAACCTATTCACCTTTTGCAGTCCTAGTGCTTTTGGATCACAAAAAGGATGGATCAATCTAAAAGTGTATAGATCATGAGCTTTAAATAAAGTAACAATAAAGCATAGATAGGCAATGCTTTGCATCCATGATATTGTGGATGCACTAGGAGGTGCTATCATATATAGTAACATAAAATTAAAAATAGGTTATCATTAGATAAGAGCTAATGATGATGATGATGATGATGATGTACATAAGACCTATTTTTACACTACATTTGGTCATTATGAGGATCTTGTAATGCCTTTTGGTTTAACAAATGATCGTACTACTTTTTATGATTCTATTGGTTTCATCTTTTTATTGGTTACCTTGTAGTTGATTTTGTGGATGAAAACTTTGTATACAATAAAAGTTTGAAAGAACATGAATGTCATTTACGTATAGTTTTTAAGATTTTGGATGAGGATACTTTGTACGTTAACCCAAAGAAGACACATCTATGTTACTTTAAGGTTGATTACTTAGGGCATATAATTTTCACATAGAAAATAAGAAATGATCCATGGAAAGTTTTTGTTCTGAGTTAGATTCCTCAGAATGAGCGTCATTTATGGTCATTCTTAGGATTATTGGGATTCTATCAGAACTTCATTGCTAGCTATTCATACATAGTTATGCCACTAGTAAAATTTTGTAGAATAGTCAATAGTTTGTGTGGGATAGCACGCAAAAAAAAAAATCTTTTAATGCATTGAAACAAGTAGTTTCAAGTGCCCGAGTTTTGCTAGTGGTAGATCTAGAAAAACGTCTTGAGCTAGAAACCGATGCTAGTGGCATCACAGTTGGTGTAGTTTTCTTTCTAGATTGAAGGTTAGTTGTTGCAAGATCTTAGGGACACAAAAAAAGAGTTGCATGGTAGACTAGACAATACACGACATTGGGTGCAATCGACCCCCACACACTTTGTTGGATGAGACTTCAAGAGTATGCATATTTATCAGTTTTTTTTATTATGTTCAAAATAGAGATTACAATGATGGTGGTGCTTCCAAAAGCAAGCATGAAAGTAAATATTTACTCTCTTTGATGGAGAACCTTGTCTTTTATTCAAAGAAACCATGATCTATGGTGATCCTTATTCTAACCACTATCTTTGAGAATCTCTAGAAAGAACCGTGTATGTGGGTCTTTATTTATATAATATATAGAAAATATAATTTCTCTTATTTGTATCCAAACACATGTTAAATTCTTGGGTCCTATTTTGGGTGCTCCAAAGTTCATGCCATAGGAGTTCCAAGTGTGGGTCAAGCAATACAACAGGCAGAGGTGCTTCGCCAAAGTCTTCCATGGTGTGCATGGGGTCCATGGGTGTATAGAATAAGAAAAACCCTTGCTAAATATGTGAAAAAGCTTTTAAAAATTTTTGAATTCAAATGGAAAAGGGTAGGGGTTTCTTGGGAATTGAAAAAGTAAGGGAGTTGTGATCTAACGATCTTCAAAGGCTGAGAGATAGAACCATATATATATTAATCCTTCAATGTGTGTTACCAAATTTAATGTGAAAAAACTTTGAATCACTTATCGACACCTAGGTCATGAAGAGAGTGAAGCACAAAGTCCAACTAATTTTTTTAATAAGCCTTGTAAACGTCTACCTTAAAAAAAGATTAGTTTTGGCCTATGTCTCTAGCAAATTCTATACGATCGCATATAAGGATAATAGCATTTAGAAGATATCTGTCATTGAAGATAACTTTCGGCATGTGTAGATAACACTAGCCAACAAAAACTAAATAAGCACAAAAACCCTATTATAAAACAAACTATTTAAAGCATAGTATTTTAACAATTTATTCATAAGTTTGTTTATGTCGATTCCCAACATTTCTCAAAGGCACATCAAATCATATAGATATTCCAAGTAATCTAAAGAGCACAATATGACTAGTAATTTCACAATTCCAATCATAAATGCACTAGCATTAATCTAGGCTATAAAATAATTCGTCATATGATTCACGTGGGAACCAATAGCTATGTAAAAGCTATTTAGGCACTCAACCAATCAAGGAACAAAGTCTCAAAGCATTGTTCATCATGTTGGTATCATCAACAAACATTTGCAACCCTAATGTACAAGGAGCATCAGAGCTATGGATCCCTTGGATTAGAATCTTTTTTATGGAATATTTTAAAAGCCACCAAAGAACATTAAAGCATGGGAGCTAATGGAGCCAAGGAAGACCATTGCTAATCCATTTAAGGGTCTTGAAAGGCTAAGAAATAGAGTAATATATAATAATCCTTGAATGTACATTAGCAAATTTAATGTGCAAAATCTTCGAATCACTTACCAACACCTAGGTCATGAAGAGAGTGAAGCACAAAGTCTAACTCAAATTTTTAATAAGCCTTGTAAAATTCTACCTTAAAAAGTAATAGTATGTGCCTATGTCTCTAGCAAACTCTATACAATCCCATATGGAGATAATAACATCTAAAGGATATGTGTCATTCAAGATAACTTTTGGTTTAAGAAAATAGATTTTTTTTACGAAACTCCTGAGTTTTCTAATTGGAGTCGAGGCAAAAATATTGAATAATGAAGTTAGAGTAATGATGGGTTTTCAGTTATAAATTCATCCTTGGGTCGTCATTTGTGAATGATCTTGACAAACCTATTGTTAATGTTGATAGGGAGTACTTTGTCTAATGGCTTCTTTCCAAATCAAGTGAATGAAGGGATCAAGAAAAGCTCTTAGTTAAAAATAAAAGTTCATTGGGAATATCATCAAAACAAAAAGACTCAATAGGTTTCTTCTCCAAATGGTCTCATTAATATGACCTACATAGAAGGATAGCTCTAGAAGCCTAGCAAGGTCTTTGGTGAGAGTTTTACTCTTTTTTAATAGAAATTGAAGTCATGGTCCCATGTGTGTTCTCTCTCCCTCTTATGAGAGCTATGGAAAATATGAGTGAATAACTTAATAACCACTTGAAGTTTCTCCTTAGCATTGATGGCATGTCCAACCATATATTTTTTAAAGAAAAGGATGAAATTTTGATTTTTCTTTTAATTAGATCAATCATTTTTTTATTACTTCCATACATTCTACCTACCCAATATTCTCGTGGAAAAGCAAGAGCACCACCACAACAAGATACTTTAGTCTCTCAATCTCTACCAAAGTCTTAGGAACGTCTAACAATGATTGAGGTCAACATTATGAAGTTCATAAAACTTCCCAATTTCGCACTTTATTATTATTATTCTCTTAGTCCTAATTTTTTTATTAATAGATTTATAGTATGCGAATGTTCTCTTGAATATTTTTGACCAAATTCTCCAAAACAATCAAGGGGGAGTCACCTTAAGAGAAGTGGAACCTAATAATACGTTTGGTCATTTTGCTAATATTCAGATGCTTAAGGGGGATATATGTAGTTACGACAATCGGTTTTAAAGGATGGGCAATCCTTTTTAAGAAGTTCACAACAAGGGGGCTATGGACACAGAGAAGAAAGATGTGGTCAACTTTTCATAGATCTTGCCAATCGTTATGAAATAAAGAAATGTTAAAGTAAAACCTATCAAAATATTAAATTAAACTTTGTCCAATCTAGTTGCATTAAAATTGGAGTAGCATCTATTGTTCTAGATAAAGCAAGAGTCCCTATTGATGTCCATGAATTTAAAAGATGAAATAAGAGTGTACCAATTAGTCTTCTTGGAGCCATTTATGACACCTTTGGAAGTAGCCTTCTTGGAGTCATTCACCACTTGAAGTATTCCTAAGGTAGAACATCTCTTGTTTTCGTCCTCAAGGAGCTTTTTGGTTAGTCACTTATGGGAAGAACCTTCCATCCACCTTGCCCAAGCCTAATTCCTAGGCTCTAATACCGATTGTGGGAATTGAACTCATGACCTACTAGCTAAGAGTATGATGGACTAACCACTTGCCCCAAAAGCCATGGTTGAGGACTACTTCCTAATCCTCTATCTTAGGTTATGGTTAAACCATCTCCTAACTTCCCTGGCACCCGTGACTCCCTTGTGAACCATTGTCTATAGGCAAAAACATTTTAATTAAGGAGTGACAATAAGCAGTATCTCATCTCTAAAGCAGCGGGTTTGTACCCACAACCTCACATTTACAAGTCAAGTGTTTTACCACTACACTATCCACTTGTTTTGTTACACTACTCCTTTTTACTTATATGTAACATAATTTTCATCTCCTTACATTTTAAATTCCCAAGAACTATCTTTCCCTTTTCCACTTGAATTCTAGAATTTTTTAAATTATTTTTACATCTTTAGCAAGGGGGTTTCTTCTTCTATACAGAGATGGAGCATATGCATACCATGGAGGTCGTTTGTGAATCACCTCTACCCATTGTATTGTTTGAACAAGAGTTGGAACTTCTTTGGCATGAACTTCGAGGTGCCCAAAATGAGATTTGAGAACCTAAAGAAGTACTTCAAAAGTTGCATTCTGAGGAGGAGAATATTGCAACTGTGGTGCAAGCCATTATTACGTCTCAAATTGATGGCATACATTCCAAGATCGGCATCAAGAACTTCCAATTTGCACACTTTGATGGTTCTAAGGATGGAACACTTACTTTAACATGGTTATCCTAGTTTGATTTTTATTGAGAAGAATCCTAGTCCGAAATCGATAAAGAAGTTTGCTACTATTTATTTAGTAGGGAAGCCCAACTTTGGGGGAATGCACTATGGCATAGTGCAAATTGTCCCACTACATGGAAGGTTTTTCAAGAGGAGATTAAGGAGTTTTTTCTTCCCACTAGTTCCATCTACATGTTTTTCATTCATGGACCATGTTCACGTGGAAGGAGGCTAATATCATTAGTGCTATTTAGTCTCTGTTTTTCCGCTAGAAGGTTAGTCTAGGCAGAATAGGTCCAGTATGCATGTTGCAGATCAAGCTTTCCTGGCTAGTCAAAAGTGAAAAGGTAAATGGAGCTCTTCTATTAGTAAAGAGAACCTTCTAATATGCTCGTCTAGATCTTCCTGAGCTAGGCCTTTGAAAGAAGGAAATTTTATATATAATCTTGATAGAAGGGTTTCCAAGTCTACCTGACCAGCCATGCTCCTTACTGATGAAGTTGATGAAAGTGGACTAGAGGATCTTCTAACAGCCTTCCTTCTTGTTTGCTTGCAAGTGACCCTCAATGTTTGGGACCGGGTTGCGGTCATGGGCTGTTCATAGTCCTCTTAGTATGGGATAATTGATAAGAATATGTACCTCTTAGTCCACTGAAATAGTACTATCGACACTTGAATATTTCTTCTCCAACTGCAGTATATCTTCTCCTATGCTCAAATCTCCTTGGATGTCCCACCGTGCGTGCCAAATTTTGTTGGGGGATTCTTGGACAAGAAGGGATTTGAGTGTTTGTAGGAGAAAAGGGAAAGACAACAAGAAGGATACACATTGGAAGCCTCTGTCGATTGATTATAATAAGACAAATACAACGTTGAAGCACAATACAATCCAATGCTTCTGTGCAAAATCCCACAGAGTGCTCAATTACAAAATACCAAATACCCAAGGGGCTTGTTGCTGCCGGCCTCCACTGCACCAAACCTCCACCTTCTCCAAGCCTGCTTTTGTGCACACCTTGCACCAAACTTCCTCTAAGGGGGAGGGATGGGTACCTTTTGTCGGCACGCGCACACTTCAGTAAGACCTTGGGATCCTTGGGGGACTAGCTTAGCACTTCTCTGACACTTCCTTGGTCACTCTTCATGCACACCTTGCACTACACTTCTCTACGTCGCACACTGTGTGTCTCTTGCACTTCTCTCTCTTCCTTGCTTAGACTATGCTCTCCTTGCTTAGTCTTAGAATTGTCCAAGAATATTCATTGCCGTCCCTTGAGTTTCGATTCAAGTACGCTCCTAACTGCAAGAGTATCTTGGTGCTCACTTTGATGTCCCAAGATTGTCTTCACAAGTGGCAGCCAACGAATCCCTGTTTTGTCCTGTAGTGACTTTAGATTAAAACAAAAAATTTTAATTGGGGGAGCATACTTTCACTTCTGTGTACGATGCCGCTTCACATACTTTCACATTTGCCTTTTAAGTCTTCGCTTGTGCACCTAAGAGAGGGTTCACCTGAACCTTCCAAAATACTTTAAAAACACTTTGAACCTTAGGGAAATTAGAGAAATACCTCTGCAACCTGCAACCCACTTTCTCCAATTTACCCTTTGTGGACAATTAATTGTGCACTACCTCTGCGCTTTGACACCTGCACTTTAGCACTTTGACTTTGCACCAGTTGATTTTGACCTTGACCTTATTAACTTTGACCAACCTGATGTTGACCTTTTGACTTTGACTGTGGTTGACTTTGAATGCAGTTGACTTTGACCAATATGAATTTTATGGGCTCAACAGACTACGTTCATATGTTAAATTTTTCTTTTATCTTATGGTTAACATATCATTAGATGTTAGTGTAGGCTTATGAATATAGTTTTCCAATATTATTCCTTTCTAAAGAAACATTAAATTGTATACAAAAAAATACATGCATAAGCATAAATATGAATAGATATTTAGAACAACATGGGTACAATATATAGGGGATTTAATTGATCATAAAGGTTCACATGGTGTTATTCCTAAGCAACAGACATTTTCATTATTTACTCCCTACAGGTATTGGAAAGAGATTGGACAAATCAATAAATTATATCAAAGGTATTTGAGAGAATTTAAAGATAACCAATCTGGAAACAAAATTTTTAATTTTTCTATATGTGGATTCGAAGGATGAAATTGTTCCAACAACATGAGGTGCTTTGACTCAGCGAAAGATTTTGAATGCCATCTATATCAGGAAAAAAATATTAATGCTTATCTGTGTGGCTACGTTGGTCATGTGATGAAGTCAGGGGAGTGAGTGGCATATTGTTGCCATCATGTAGCCTACTTTTGGAGAGTTGCATGGTGGTGAGAAGTAAGGATAGTTGAGCCAATCTTCGTATTGCTTATTGTTTTGAACTTTAATATCAAATGCAATCTAGGAGCAACATCATGGCACCAGACCATAGCATGGATTGTACTTTAAATGTAGTGGCTTTGGTCCATGTATGCATCAACTCTGTATATTTTTGTAGAAGCTCCTTGTGCCGATTGGGCTAAAAGATTTTACCTTGTTTTGCCTTCGTTGGTAAGTCTTCTGTGGGAAATAAAGAGATTGTAGGATCTTTCTTCTATAAGGGCCATTACATGAAGTTGGGCTTCAACCATGGATGTATGAGTTTGGGCAAGTTCTTCTACTGATTTTAGCCATGTTGGAGTGGGAAGTTCAAATGTATTCTGCCTTTCTGTCGTGACTCATTCACCTAGGGCTAGTTGTGGTTTGTGATCTTCTTCATATGTAGCCTCTACTGGGATTGAGATTGTCCCTTCATCCACTGGGATTTTTGGTGGGGATTCAGGTCTGGGAGGCTCTAATTAAACTGCAACTAGGCTTGGAGGTCTAGCACACGCACCCCTGATGAGACCAGTTTGTCCATGATTTCTAGCGGTGTGGCCTCTTGAACTTTGTGTTACTGTACAGGTGCCTGTACTCATAAGGTAGTGTGTTCACTCTCTAAGCGCTCATATTATTCATTGATCCAATCATAATCTTCAAGTAGATGTGCATGATCATCCAAGAGGAACTGCATGGTCTCAGATGGGACTGCTTTAAAAAATCTTCTTGGATTGAGAGGTTTGTCGATTCTATCCATGTCTACTTTGAAGTTTTCAAGATTTTGTTGTTGTAATCTTTGGTTCTCCTCTTTGGCTGCTGCAAGGTGTCTTCTTAAGAGCCCCATGTCCCTGGTTAGCATGGCATTACATACAATTTGGACTCATTGAAGTTCTTCTACTTTTATAAGAGCCTCTTTTATCTTCTATTCGAACTCTAGCTCCTTTGAGTGATATGCATCATGGAGTTCCTAATTACATGGATTGAGAGAGGTATTCTCTATAGATAATTGGGGTTGGAGTTGTGTTTTAGTCTATTGCAAGGCCTGATAATTGCATCTGAGAGAAGTGAACTATTGCCTAACTCGATTTGTGCATGTGAACATCTGATTAAATGTGTTATCTACAATGGGTGATAATAATAATGATATGGTGGTGGATAATGAAGTGGTTGTGATGGTTGATGCAAGGGGAAATGGAAATGGTTATGGGATGGTAAATGTTGTGGTAACTGTGGACAAATGTGGTGTGGTAAGACTGTGTGGTGAAGGGGTGGGTGTGAGAGGTGGTGCAGTGGGTGGTGAAATATCCATATCACTTGAATTGGTATCTACTGAACTAATCATGAAGAGTGGCATGACTATGTGTGATTGTGTGAGTGTAAATAGATGATTTACAAATATAGATGAATACATTACAAGTTGAGTTTCCCGGATGGATTGATGTAGTGGGGAAGGCATAGGTGATGTAAACAGGCTGAGAGGGGATACAAGTGAGAAAGTCATAGGTTGAGGAAATAGAAAAATGGGTCGTGGAGGAAGGGGAAAGGAAGAAAGGGAAGGGGTGAGGAAAGGATTAAGTGGAATGGGGGAAACTATGGTGGAGGTAATAGTTGGAAAGATTTCAAGTAGACTTTGGGATGTTGGATGTATTATAGCCTCAGCTATAACACTTGCAATGAATTGGGCCAATGGAGATTAGCCAAGGTGTAGTGGGGAAGTTGGATTTAGAGGGGAAAGAAGAGTTTCAGTTGGGGAGGAAGTGATTTCCATGGTGGTTGTAGGTTATATATATATATATATATGTGTGTGTGTGTGTGTGCATGTGTGTGTGTTTGATAAATTATGTATATGTTGAGAGGGGCATTAAGGAAATGGCCTCTAACACTTCCGGGATGCTTAACTTACAAGGAGAAAATGGAATTGAAGATCAGGGACACCAGGCTCCTACAAAATTTTTCACATGAAAACACACACAACACTGCCAAGGAAAGGGTGGTCCGCGCTGCCTTGTCACACATATACAATGGCACTCTTAGGGTGGGGGTGATCCACACTGCCCTCTTAGTAAACTTAAACAAAATCAACACAAAGGTACTCTTAAGGAAGACATAATCTTCACCGCCCTCTTAATACCAATACATAAACATTACACAAGTACTCTTAAGGTAGGGGTTTTCCATGCCGCCCTCTTAGTACCAACACATAAGAAATCAACAATCACAAGAGAGAGATTCTCAATGACAAGAGGAGCCAAGTGGTACCACAATCCTCAATGGGTTTGGGAATGATGGAAAAGATGGAAGGAAAATGGAAGGAGTAGGAAATGAGAGAAGAAGAGAGGGTGTATTGGATAGAATAAGAAAAGGTTAAAGGTAATGGAAAATGGAAGGAATTGGAGAAATGAACTTGATTGAAATAGAAAATACTACAAATAAATGGGGGACTTACAAATTAGGAGCTCATATGGCTCTCTCAAGACAGTGACATAGGGTAGACTCCTTCTTCTAGGTTTCCAGTGCCCACTACACCCACAATGTGCACCTCCATACAACTCTTCTTGCAATTGGAGGGCAACGAAGAGTTCCTTTCATAGGCATTTTGGGGAGATATTTTGAAATGAATCTTCTGGATATTTTTACATTTGTGGTGAATAAGAATTCTTTACAAACATCTAGAAGATTCTGGGCTCAAGAGGGTGTGATATTGACCTGTTTTTACATATTTCTTGGATATTTTGAGGTTGTATTAATTACACAAATATGATATTTTCTCCTCCAAATGCGTGAAATGGGTCCAATCCACCGAATTTTGACTTTGTCTTATCATAGTTTTGAGTATGGGGCTTAAGAATATAGGATATATGCATGAACAAAAGGTTTCCTTTGTGGAAAATTCAAAAACGTGTGGTGGGGCTATGGGGCCTTTGGAAAGACTTTTTTTTTTTCATTCTAAAGAGAGTGGGAAAAGGTTTAAATACTTGAATATTATAGACTTTCCATCTCTCTTTTATATTTACCTTTTATATTGATCATTTCTCTTTTACTACAAGGAGAGCTAGTCATATCATCACTAGTGGGGCCCACTTGACTTCTATCTTTCATATTTATTTTTATACATATACGTATCATAGGGAAATAAAATAAATAATATATTACATATATAGAATAAGACTATTGTTAGAGGAGGTATAAAAAATATATCCCTCACACTTAGCCCTCCCCTAAGGCTAGAGGCATTCATGTCTCTAGCTTTGGAATAGTTTGTTGATGTCCCAGGGTGGGTCTTGTTCTTGGACCACCATCAATATTTCTTTGTCCTCTAATTGCTCTTGCTGATCACCAATGTCTTATATCCTTTGCAAGTCCTTCTTTAGTCTCCATCCATTGACCTTGGTCTTGTGCACTTTGCCTGATAGATCCATAAGTTGGTAGCTGCCATGCTTGAACTTTGTCTTGATAAAAAATGGTCACTCCCATCGTGGTTGGAACTTTGTGTCATGCCTATTATCAAAATGGTTATCATATCTTAGAATAAGAGTTCCTTCTTTCAGCCTTTTATCTTTGAGTTGTTTGTTAAATTCCTACCTCCTTTTCTCTGCTTGATTTATGTAATGCTCAATTGCAAGCTCCCTTTTCATACTCAGCTCTTGTAGATCTCTAAGCCTCTTTTGGATTACCTCTTGCTCACTCTTTCCACTTTCCTTTAGTAGTACTTGGAGACTTGGAATTTCTACTTATTTTGGCAGCAAGGCTTCTTGCCCATATACCATGTGAAATGGGGTGAACCCTAACGATGCCTTGTAGGATGTGTGATATGCCCATATGATGGTGGTGAGGTGCTTATACCATTCCTTAAGATGCTTCTTTACATGCTTACTAATGATTTTACAAGTAATTCCATTGGTCTTTTCAGCAAGGCCATTACATTGAGGATAATAGGGTATGGAGTATCTATGCCTTATGTTTAATCTACTCAATATATCATTCAAAAGGTAGTTTAATGTTCATGCATTCATTCTGATACCAAGAATCAGTTTCATCGAAGACAACATCTCTACTAACCATGAATCGCTTATTTGAAGGGTTCTAGAATCTGTAACCTTTCTGATTTAGATCATATCCAATAAAGATACACTTCTCAGCCTTAGGGTCTAGCTTACCTCTTATCTGAGAAGGAATGTGTACATATGCTACACATCCAAATATCCTGCAATGATCAAGTGAGGTTCTCTTCCCATGCCATGCTTCATAGGGTGTCATCCCATCAAGGGACTTAGATGGTAACCTGTTTATGAGGTAAGTGGCAATAGAAACACTCTCTGCCCATAAGTAGTTAGGTAACTTTTTCTCATTCAACATTGACCTAGCTGTTTCAACAATCAACCTATTTCTTCTCTCAGCTACCCCGTTCTGTTCAGGAGTATACCTTGTGGTGATTTCTCTCTTGATTCATCTGTCCTACAAGAAGTCTTCAAACTCATTGGAGAAGTACTCACCTCCTTCATCTGACCTTAGCCTCATTAGATTCTTCCTTGTCTGATTCTGAACAAGTGCAAGATATTTTTTAAAACAATTGAACACTTCATCCTTGTGCTTCATGAAGTACAATACAATCCACCTGCTATAATCATCAATAAAAGATACATAGTACCTTGATCCTGAGATTGAGGGGTCTTTGCTTGGTCCCCATACATCTGTATGAACAAGCTCTAGGTAGTCCTCATGCATGTAGCCTTTCCTTGAGAAGGGTAACCTGTGAGACTTCCCAAACTGACAAGCACCACATTTATATATCATGTGTTGTTTGGAAATATTGGGTATTCCAATTACACATTGATCCCTGCATATCTGTTTCAATGTTCTTTCTCCTACATGCCCTAACCTTTTATGCGAAATCTCAAGTTCTGAAAGTGTTTGATCTTTATAACTGTAGAGTGCAATATTCTTTGTGTCTTCTAGCTCAAAAGTAAAAAGTCTACCTGATTTTTCTCCTTTTGCTATTCTCTTGAACCCCTGCTTAGGATCCTCCACAAATGCTCCAAATTGGTTGAATCTAACCTGCAAACCTTTATCCACAATATGTCCAACACTCATCAAGTTTTTGGTAATGGTTGGTACATATAGTACCCTACTCAACAAATTCTGATTTCCATCACAGCTCTTAACATTTCCAACTTTAACTACTGAGTGCTTGGTGTCATCACTTGTTTGTACTTGATGCTTACCTCTTGGTTCTTCAAGGTCAAAGAGTAGAGCTACATTGCGAGCCACATGATTTGAGCATCTTGAGTCAATGTAGAAGAGATGGTCATCATTTGTACCTTGGTTTGAAGTCATGTTCATAATCAGAAGAGAATCATCTTGCTCTTCTGTATAGTTGTTGTAATCGTTTCTGGTTTTGAATCCTCCTTGGTAGTTGCCATTGTAGTTGTTGTTGTAGTTGTTATTGTATCTTTTATGATGGTTGAATCTGCCTCTTGTTTGTGAGTATCCACCTCTTAGATATCCTCTTCCTCTCTGATTCTTGTAATTCCTGAAACACTCATATGTAGTATGATTTGATAAGCCACAAATGTTGCATGGTGAGGAGTTATAGGATCTCCCCCTACCTTGCTTACCTCCTCTGCCCCTTCCTCTTGATGATCTACCTTTCCCTGCATAGTTGGCTTGAGAGGTAGTGCCTTCATCCTCTCCTTTCTTGTTCTTGCCTTTATCTTTAGACTTACTTTTATCAGTGTATAGGGCAGAAGAGCTATTACATTTGAATGTGTCTCCATTCTTGTTGAGCTTGGCTTCATGAGTGAACAATTGCCCCATGAGAGTGGTAAGATCTGGAATTCGCATGTCCATGTATAGGTCCATGGCAGTGGTGAAGCTTTCCCATTTGTCTTCAGCTTTAATCCCATTGATTACTTGCCTTACTATCTGCTCTTCTTCAATCTCTTCTCCTATGCTTGCTAACTCATCTGCTACATCTTTAATCTTAGTCACAAACTCTGAAATAGCCTGCTTAGGTTCCTTCCTTAGTGTGGTGAATTCAATCCACAATTGGTTTTTTCTGGCCCTTGTGTTGGAAGAAAAATAGGATGAAAAAGTTTCCCAAGTCTCTTGGGATGTCTTAGAGTTTCTAATGTGTGGCAAAAGAATATCAGAGATGGAGTTGAGTAAATAAGACCTTGCTAATGCATCCTTGGCACACCATGTGTTGATCTTTTCATGTTCTTCCTTAGTTGGTAGTCCTCTAGTTTTGAATGAGGGCAATGCCTCATCTCCTGAGATGTATCCATAAAGACTCCTTCCTTGTAGATATGTCTTCATCCTTAGAGACCATGCCTAATAATTGTTCCTGTCCAATTTATCAATAAATGAAGGAAAACCATCTCCCATTTTACCTTAACTTGCTCTGATACCACTGTTGGAAATGATGGATGAATACTTCAGGAGGATGAGTAGGTACTGCCAAATCCTGCTTTGTACCAGCCCTTTGATGCTTCAAAGTTGATAAGAGGACCCTTTTAGCTTTATAATGACACCATAAAATGGCCTATGTACTTTGGAAATAATGTATGCAAAGATTGAATCAAAACAGACAACTTTGAACTTTCAAGCTTTCAAGAAAAACCTTCTATTTTTGACTTGACACCTGGTGTATCTTTTGCTCAGTATGACCAGCACAGTAGGAATTGGAAAAATTCCTTTTTAGGGGTGGTATCTAATTAGCTTAGCAAGCTAACTATTCCAAGTGATATCACTTAAAAAGACTAACTATGCTTAGAGAAATGAATTTAGCAAGTAAACCCCCGATATTTTAGGATTGTTGTAGACTTTGACTAGTGATCACTTCGACGAACTTCTCTTAGACATGGCTGAATAGAAATCCTTCAAATTTTAATAGCATGTAGATAACTTGGAGCTGGTTCCAACAAGCTATAGATCTTTGAATTTGGTGAAGAAATGAGTGAGATATGCTCTCCACAAGTTGAGAGACTTTCAGACACTATGACAGAGAACTCATACATGAACAATGTTGATGTATGTATTAATAAACACTTGTATACAATGCCATAGGCATGAAGATCATTGCCTAATGGTGTAGATAGGTGTCGGCTAGAGTGTAAGCCTCACACACACTCAGAAATGACAATGAGGAGCTCGGAATTGATGAGTCTTACCCGCGACTTTTTGATGATCACTTTTATAGTAGTTGAGTTCAAAGTTTGAATTTGAATTCAAACTTTTGGCCCTCTATAATCATGCTCCTACATCCTAGGAAATATTCCATCAATCAAAGCTAACTTTTCCATGAGTTCTTTTTGGTAGGTGTTTACAAAGATTCCAAGTCAAATGTGACTTTTACAAAAGGATAAAGTTGTAATTATTTGCTAGCATTTGTTCCTATGCTTCTCCATATGTGTATGGACTTCAAGCAATGTGTAGGTTTATGAATTGCAGTGAATTGCACCAACATAGAGATGTCACCTAAGCAAAGCATATATAAAAACTTGGTGAATGGATACCATTTAAAAGTTCAGAGTGATCTTTACATTCATTTGAAATAAAGCTTAAATTGCCCAACAATGAAACAAAAACTATTTTAGTGAAATATCATTGGACCTTGGCTAATCTAAGAGAACACTTGGTGATTATGGGGTTTGAAGGACTAACTCAATCCAAATTCAAATTACAAGGACATAATGTGAGAAATGTTTTGTGCTTTTGTTAAAGTAATCTTTTGATTATTGCTTATTTTAGTTTCATAACTTCAATTTGTTGCAAATTGATTATAGATGCGAAGAAGATTGGAATACAAAATGAAAGTCCCTGTAAATTGGAGCAAACATGAAACTGAACTCTCATTGTCATAGTTCTTTTGCAACCTGATAATGTCACTTTTTGGGTCCTAGTCCTTGTATCTCATGGTTTTTGCACTTTCAAGAAACTTGTAGAATGTAGGACAAAAAATACATGTTAGATATTGTATATACCTTCTTATTTGCAATGGTAATTTCAAAAAATTTGGAATGTCAAAAGTCTATGTTCACTACTTTGAAATGTGGATCATCATGTTGTTTTTTCTTGTGTTATGTTTAAAAGTTTGATTTGATACAAAAAAATTCATATCATTTGGTGTTCTCTGCATTATTTTGTCATCAGAAACTCATTTTATAAACTTTCACTATTTTATTATATACTTTTAAAAGTGGGCCCTATCACTTTAAAAACTTTAAACTACTATGAAAATGGGTTTGATGTGCTCATTTCTCACATTTGCACTCACAAAGAGCTAGAAAGAGCAGAAAAGCCACTAGAATTTTTGCGTGCATGCAATGGCCGCTAGCACTTCCACTCCCATCAAATATCCTTGAGATCTATTGTGGAGTTCTTGGATAATGCAGAATACAAAGGTCACAAGGATTTCTATGACCTAGTCTATAGAGTGCCTAATCTTGAAGGGATGCTAACCATGAACTTGGATGTGCTCGATGAGATTACAGATTTTCTGGAATTCTATATATTATGATATGCTATAGATATTCCATCATATGAGTATAAATGGGTCCCATGTGACCTACTTTTTTACATTCATAAAGGAGATGAGGCCTTTGTGAAGTACCTAAAGCATTTTCATGGCTGTTGTTGAGGATGCAGGGCACCTGCTAGATGACATAGTGCCCTTAATTAAGCAATTAAATAAGAAGAGGAAGATAGGAAGAAAAAATCTCTCCTATGTTTCAAAAACAATATGTTTTTTCAATGAGGAGCTAGAACCCACACCTATGGACCTACCCTATCTTGTTAGTGGGGATTTTGTAGATGAGAAAAAGGAACCACAACAAAAGCTCTCAACTTATTAGAAGAGAGTGAAAAAATTCAGAGACAATTTCCACAAGGGGTAGTGGGAAAATTGAAGGAAGCTAGTAGTGTACAAAATATTTCACCCTCCAACTTAGAGCCCTTGGAACCCACTTTACCAGAGATATGGAAATGTTTCTAGTGGTATTTGTTGACGAAGAAGAGTTTATGTTCCTACATGATATTGAGAAGGCATTCGGTCTATGCCTCGACGAATGCCTAAGTATTTTTTCCTCAACCTCGAATGTTCCCATGGACAACGCCTCTAACAGAATTGAAAAGAAAACTATTCCATTTGGTGGTTCAATTGCAGACACCATTGCATTTGTGTGCGAGGAGATTTTGAGTGATGCCAATCAAAATGCCATTGAAGAAGATTTGGCCACAACAAGGGAAAGAATTTTGGAGAAGAAGATTCCAAGATCCCTTATTGTGGAGCAAGTTGGCATGGCTCACTCTTCCACTCCACTAGATGCAATGGGAAGAGGAGAGGATGAAGATAGGCTTCAAGATGTAAGTATCTAATGGCATTATGATTGACTATGTCTCATATTTGTACAAGATGTAAGTATCTAATAAATTTTATGATTATCTACGTCCAGGAAGCAATTGAAGTTGATAAATTCTCAGCAAGGATTGGTGGTGACTGTGTTGCCCATGGTAGTGGTTCTTCCTTGGAAAATTACATTGGAAAATTCCTAAAGGAAGATTTTGTTATAACCCACAAGGACTTTTCCCCGCAAGGACTCTTCATGACTTGGTGTGTGAAGGCCTTGAGAAAACTTTTGTGCCTATTTATAATAATGCAAGGGGCCAACTGTGTAATTTTAGTTAGGAAGTCCTTTGCCCTTACTACCCTAGCAGTTAACTTTATAGGAAAAGTATTAGGTCAAATAGGAATAGCTTTGGGTCTTGGATTGACAGACCCCCATTTAATATCCCAATCACTTTTGACTTACCGATTGCCACTATCTTTTCAAAGAAGAAAGAATGTAGTGGAGAGGCTCAAGGCCAAGAGCCAATTGTAAAAATTTATAATACCAATTATGTTATTTCCGATTTCCATGTGCATTCAATTGTCTACTATGTCTTTATGTTTTTGAAATCTTCATATGTTTTGCATAATTAAATTAGTCTTTTTTAAGTTTCTCCTTTAAAATAATGTTCTCCAAAATTCTTGCAATGGCCTACGAATGCAAAAGAAAAAGGGCCTACCATAGAAATGCAAGGATGGGCCTACAAAACTTTTGCAGGGCCCATCCTAGCATTTTTATGGCAGACCCTTTTTTTGCATTCCTAGGCCATTGCAAGCACTATCTTCACATTATTGAAAGTCTATGTACATCAATTATAACCTAAACTTATTGCTCTATTGTGAGAACATGTGAGTGTGCATCAATTTTTAAGTACATGTGAGTGTGCATCAATTTTTAAGTACATGTGAGTGTGCATCAAGCTTATTGGTCTATTGGACAAAGGGTTTGCATGAATTGCACCCTAGCTAAGGCATACCATATGCTGCAATGTGCATGCCATATGTTTTAATGACCTACAATAGCATAAAAAAGGCTTGCCATAAAACGCGGGATTAGGCCCTACAAAACTTTTGTAGGGCCCAATTCCACGTTTACGTGGCAGACCTTTTTTATGCATTCTAAGACCATTGCAAGCACTCTAATCACAAAATAAACACTCCATGTACACAAAATATTTGCTTAACTTGATAAAATGTCTGAAAGACTAAGATACCCATGTGCAATAAATTCAAAGACACTTTTAGATACATAGGAGAAATGGACTTCAAAACATGTACACTAAGAGATAAACACTTTGGAGAGCAAATATAATAAGAAGAAGATTATATTAATCAATTGGGATATACAAAAAGTTCTCCAAACAAGAGAGTTTACAAATTTTAAGGTTATTCCCTCGAATCCTTCTAGCTAGCTGCATATCTTTAGGTTGTATTATGACTCTCTTTGCATGGATAGCACACAGGTTAGAGTCCACCAACATTGAGATTAGATATGCCTCTACAGCTTCTTGGAGGACTTCAATGGCTATCAATTGAATACAAAGTCTAGCCCAATAGCTTTGGATCTCTTCCTTCACAAGTCTTGCAAATGGCCTTCATGGAATAAGAAGCTCCACAAACTTTTGATAATGCCAAATCTCTACAAAGGCTCTGGATTACTTTCTAAACCTTTGCGATGCTCTTGCATTTGGAGGGATGTTGGGTTGTGGCCATTGTGGTCTACGACATGGTTGATAGTTCTTTTTTCTTCTTGGAGCATGCCAAGATGGTCTTGCCTCATCATTTACCTGCTCTACCGTACCTTGCTTTATTCCTTCATCGATTGGTCCTTGTCCTTGTCCTGTGGGGAGTGTCTTGCCTCCTTGTGTTATTTGATGTTTCACCGGGATATGATCATGGTTCCATGGTGGCTTCTTAACACTTTCTTCATCTGAGGAACTCTCGAAATTTGATGGTGTCTCCAATACAACTTGTCTCCATCCTTGTTCTTGGGCCTTGCCTTGAATGATGTCTTACATGGGGCCTCATCATCAGATATAGAAGGGGAAAATTGCATTTCTTGTGTTACAACTCTCTCTCTTGTTGTGAATCTTCATTCCCCCATGATAATACATCCCTGCACCCAAGTTTCATCTAGAAGAGTGGCTTGTGGCTCGATGCCTCTTGTGGGGTGTCATCCATGGTGGGCGCTAAGTACCTTTCACATGGCTAGGGTAGATGACATGATACCTTCTAGCAGTCTGCTTTGTGCATGCCATTCTATTAGGATGTAAAGCAGTAAAATGAAGAAGGACACCTTTATTTATAGCCTTTCACTTAAGATTTGTCTTGTTCACATTTAAATGGATAAAAATTAGTTTTAAAACATTAAAAGAATATTCAAAAAATCATTGAAAATTTATTTGAAGAGAAAGAAATTATACAAAGCTTGACAAAAGTTTTGATAAGAAATAATGCATTTTAAGAGTCGAGAAACTATTTCCAAGCAAAACCCTTGCAGACTCTTTGTGCATGCCATTGGGTATGATGTAGTGATCTTGTTGATGACATCCACTTCTCTCTTTCAATATCATGTTGTATCTTTCTTGAAATCTTTGCTATTCTTGACTCACATGCTCCTTCCATTGCATATTTTCTAGCGAATGTTGTAAGAAAAAACTAGTTGGACATTTCTTCTAAATAGTTTGATTGCAATAGACCACCCCTATTATGGGATTTTTTAGAGTTAACACCTCTAGCCCTGTAATGTGACTTCTCTATTCCTTGTGTACTAAAAATGTCTAATGGTCCATATCGATTCATAAAATATGCTCCATGTGCAAAAAGAATATGCTATGGTCTAGTCAATAAGATATACACATCGTATTTAAGACCAAATAAAGAAATGTAAGCAAAACTTACTATGTAATATGTAATGTTGCTTTCTCCCCATGATAACATGAATGACTATGTAAACTCCTTCAAAGTCACTTAGAATAATTCTCGTTGTGAAGCATTAGTGGAAACCAAACCCATCAAATGTAACAACTGATCTAATGACGACCAAACCTTCTTTTGTGTATTGATGAGATCAACCTGACTATCATTGTCTGTCATAATTGAATGGAGGTCTTTCCAAAGCTCCCATTTCCCATCACCTTGACTATTCACATCTCTTTTAAAGAAACATCTTTCCTTCTTTCCAATCATTGAAACTTGTTGTAAAATCTCTTGAGACTCACCATACTTCTTAACAACTAAAGATACATGGCTACCATGACAACTAATAGAATTCAGAAGATCTTCTATTTTTTGGATTGCTATTGTAGACCTCTCTAGTGGTTTCATTGCAAATGCATATTCAACATGGAGCTTCAAAAGCTTATCAAAGATCCTCATGAATGCATGCAAAGTATAAAAGTGAACATTGACTAATGGAAATGGAACAATGGGGTTCCGATCATTGCTTATTTTATCACGAGTCCATTCTTCTAACATTGGACACCTCCAAAGTGATATCTTGCATTCCCTATGATTCCATGAGTCTGTGTCATCAATTTCTTTAGAGTCATCAACTCTCATCAATGCCCTTGCAAGTTTGGATGGTCTCTTAGATCCTTTCTAACCTTTTGTACAATATGGGCAAGGATAGAGAGAAGATGCTCCTTATTTACAACCTAATATGCATTTTATGCTCTTAAGGTCTCCATCCAAAGGCCATTCTACCTCAAGATGACCGATATCATCTACATAAAGATTTTGCCCATGTATTTGAGAAGAGATTACTTTTGTAATCCATGGAATCCTACTAAAAATCCATGAAATAAAATTGTTTATTTCTTTCGGATTTTCTATAGCACCCAACCACCAGATATCTCTCTCTGATTGCATAGTGTAAGTAAAATGGGAAGCGGATCCTAAAGTTTCATCACTCATTGCATGGTCCATAACTTCCTTCATTAGTGTCACACTCAACCTTTCCAATCACCAACCCCTCATAGTTTGGCACTCATCAAGCTTTAGTATGAACTTTAACTTATTGTTACAGTCTGCACAAAAGAGGAAACATTACCTTAATATCGCAATTGAATGTAGTAAAACTTCAACACCAAATAAAATGTATTAGGGGTACCTTTGATTGTTGAACTATAAAAGTGAACCATTGCTTGTTGAAGCTTTTGAAGATCCATAAATATATTGTTGAATTTAGTGTAAGTAAATCCTTGTGCAGATAGGATCTCTGATTGCTTCATGGGAATATTTGCATGATAAACAGAGGTAGGCATAGTGTCTTCTATGAATAAATATTCTCCAATAGTACAAGCCACATCCTCATTACAAGTTATTTTCTGGATAGACACTTTATATGAGCATGAAAATATACTTTGCGAAATACCTTGTGCTTGTAAGGCTTACCTCAAAAGGGTGTACATTGTGATATACCCATTTCTACTGATGCTTGCCTTGTCACATTTTGTCTGCACATCTTGCACTTTGATAAGGTTTTTTAACTTGTCTAAAAATTCAGCTTCAACAACAACTCTAATGCACTTTTCTATGGGTGTGTCTATAGCACAAGTGATTTATTTACTGTTGATACAACTATTCATCAGCTTGAACTAGTCTAATTAGCATTTCAAAGATTTTTGTATCATTTTTGTATTCCTCCCTTCTCTCAGTTTATAGATAGAGGAAGATGAGTCTTGAAGTCAAATAGTTTTTTTTATCTATATCATTAACTAGATAATGGTTTGTTTCTTATTTTAGATCCTTGAATGCATAAGAAAAGTGTTCCCAAGTATTGCACTAGAAACACCTTCTTCCTCCAACTGCTCGAACTTATTTAGTTCCTTGTCTATCATTGGACCTAGTATTTCTTCGATACATGGGTTGAATTGACAACATAGGAACCTGTTGACCAATGGGCTGCACTAGAGGGGCAACTTGTGTAATCATATAACTTTGAGGTATGTTCTGCATGGGCATGGTATACCTTTGTAGTGGGTTTGCATACTTCATGCTAGGCTGAGAAAAAACAAGGTCTTGAAAATCGATTTAGTATACCTTATTATGAAGGCTAGCCATATCCTTGGATAAAGAGGCTTGCATTGACATAATGTTCTTGATTTGTTTACTAAGAATCTCTAGCTTTAATACTTATGGTATGTGGTATGTAGATTCTACATTATCCATATTCAATGTTGTAGATACATATAGACTTATCAAAATAGGCATCTCTTTGGGCTACATTGGAACTAGATGCACTAGTCTATTGTAGAGAAAAGACTAATGTTGCATAATCTAGGTAACCTCCTCCACCTCTCTTCTTACTAGCATCTAGTCCTTAGTCAACCCAAATATCTTACAAGTCTCCTCAATTATAATCTAAACTTCTGCCCTATCTTTAGGAATTAAAATCCTAAGTAATAGGATTAGAAGATCTAGTTTTAAAGAATCTAGATGAACCTACAAAAGTTGAGAAAATCTCCTTAGAAATTCATTTAGAAAATGAGTCAAGGATAAAGTAGGTTTTTGGGGATGAACCCATCATAGAAATCCCTCCTACTATCTTTGTTAAAATCATCTAAACAGAAGAGGTTGTGCAACTCTTTCCTAAAATTAGTTGAACTCTTTTCTATATGTGCCTTGATAGAAGTCAAGATGGATCCTAAAACCAAACTTCTAAAGAAATGTGTTCACTTCTCTTCAAGTAGTCCCTAGACCTCAACTTGGTCCTCAAAACTATCCAAGTACTCAGTGACATTTAGTCCAATTAAACTTTCCTTTATCTTTCACAATTGCTTGGACTACTCGTGCCCCTTCTTTCTCAACCATAATATCCTTAAAAATCTCTTCCAGTTCCCACCTTTGGCTTATCCTATAATGTAGAAGAATGTCTAGAGTGATAGGCTCAACAATCTGCCTTAACTGAGAGTAGAGTTCAAAGGCAAGATTGATTGAATTTTGAGGGAGAGGATGTAAGTGAGCTTTAGGATCTTCTTTTCTAGTCTCATATTATCTACCTAAATAGAACATGTTTTTAGGTTTTGAGTGTTCATCTGATATTCTATGCTTTTAGGTACTTTTCCCGATCAATTCTCCATAACTTGATTTTTCATTCTTCTCCGATTTAGCTTAATCAACTTGATTTCTTTTATTGATTTATGTTTGATTTCTTTTATTGGATTTAAATTTTTATTACTTGGTCTCTTTCTTTTTCTCATGGATTAAATTTCAACAACTTGATTTTCTTCTTCACAACTTGATTTTTCTTTTTAATTTGTACAACTTGATTTCCTTTCTTAGTCTTCGACTATTTCCTTTTTTTTTGTATACTAAAAGCTTTTAGTTTTAAATAAGTGTTTTTGGTTGTTTTTTAAAGATTTTCATATTTGAGAATATTTTAGTTTTGTTCTTTTTATAACGGTTTCTTTAAGTTTTTACTTTTTCTTTTTTAAAGTTTTTTTTATTCTTTTTATGAAAAATTAATAAAGTTATAAGAGATGCAATTTAGCTTACTAAGTAACAATAGAAAATGCTCAAAATCTAAGGTTATACTAATGCGTGGCATGGGAGTTTGAATACAAGCAAGAAAAAAAATCTTTTTTTTCAAGTGTGAAAGCAGTGCAAATATGGACATACCTTGAAGAAACAGAATACCCACATTATGTGATCTCATTTCAAGGTTAGGTTTGTCTAGTGAAATATATTTTTTCCATTTTTCTGAAAAAACCTAAATAAAAATAAATCTAAGATATGTAATGTGTTCTCCTCACTCTAAAGATATGGGTGGCAAGATGAGTTCTTTTATCTCCAATAAACCACTTCACTCCATGTTGGATTTAGATTCTTAGAGAGAAGGGATACGTGAAGGGACACCCACAGGTTGGATCAGTCCTCTATTGTCCCTCTGGGGAGTGGCAAATGCATGTTGGGCACCTTCTAGGGAAAAGTGAGAGGACCCCCTGCTACACTTCTAGGGAAGTAGCCAAGCATGCAAATGTGGGAGGAGAACATCATGGATGAAATTGGTGAAAGGGATCTCAGTGGAACATAATTTAGGGGAGAAGATATCTGGAATAAATTAAGCCATGCTAACTGCTACAATGGATGTGAAAAACAAAGAAGAGACATCAATCATGTCATAATCATCTATCAAAGATAAGTGATTTCTATCCATGGGTGTATGGGAAAATACAAAGTATGGGTGAAAAAACCCATAAAAAATTGATGATTCTTAAAAGAAAATAAATAGATACAAGGTACAAATATTTAAACAAGAAAATATCCTCTATGAAATAGCTCCAAATGCAATGCTTTAGGTAGATAGAATGGTTGGTATTCACTTTATGTCATTGCCATAGTGAGAAAAAAACTCTTTGCTTCATGTTTTTTTTTTACTTCTTATAAGCTCTCGAAAGAGACATTGGGAAAAAAATCATTAGTACATAAAAAAAACTCATGTAAAACAGGTAATACTTTATTTTAATCCTTATTCTATTTTGTTTTGGCTTTGATTTTCCTAATTTTATAGAAAAGCAAGGAATTTCTTTTGGATGAATGGGAGAGCTTCAATAGGATATTAGATGGTCAAGAAGTTATCATATATAGGAAAACTTATATCCACCGAATGATTTTTGGGAAGGATGCTTTGGATAGGGCCAACATTACTAGAAAATGCCGGAAGATTTCCCCCTTGCCAGACAGGATAGAAGTTTGCCCAGCACACTCAAAACAATTGTTGTTTAGTGCCCTTGAGCATATGGTTTCTGACCTAGCTTGATCACATCTCAATTGGGAAAATTGAAGAAAAGGAAGATGAAGAAAAAAAGGAATCCCTAGAAGTTTCTCTTGAGAAATATTCAAAAAGTCAAGTCAAAGAGATTGTTGAAGAGATTAACCTCAAAGCAGAAGAAGAAGAGGTAAGGAACTTTGATGTCACTTCTTTCAAAGCAGAGACTACCGCTAGAGAACCAGAAGGAGACGTGAAAATCTCAGAGAAATCATTGCTCCTTCCAAATATCCCATATTACTTTAACTCTGGGAAGGATTTTGTTCCTCTCTATTGCATTCAAGAGCTTTTCGACATAAGAGAAGACTACTACCTTGTTGCTATAGAAGTTGCAAGGAGGTTTATAAATGAGAAGGATGAAATTAAGGAGGAATTTTAGAATTTGCACTTATTCTTGTCAAATAAACACTCCAAAGACTTGTCTAAAGCTCTTTGAACCTGCTACAAAAAAGTGCTCTCACAAAAGTCAACCCTTGCAGACGAGGATTTTGACCAATGGCAAAATGATTTAGGTATTACTCATTTGGACGAGGCTATTCGTTTGTGGAGGTATTTGAGGATAAAGGAACAATAAGGATTGATGAGAAAGAACTGATTCAGGAGGAAGATGAGGTCAAGGTACATCCAAACAGGTAAATTCTAAGAGACAATTGATTCAAGCGATTAGGCCCATCGAAGAATTTGTTCTTAGCCTATTCTCTTGAATTGGTCTTGTCTAGACTTCTTCCTTTTTATTCTTTTTATAGCTTTCCCTTATGTGGCAAAGCCAAAACAACATCTATTTGCTATCATTTAGGAGTCACAACTGATTCAAGCGATAAGGCTTATTGAACAATTTTGGATGAGCCTATTTGCTTGAATTGGTCATGCTAGTTTTGTTCCTTTTTATCGCTTATGTTACATCTATTTGCTATCACTGGGGACACACCACAGATTCAAGCGATTAGGCCCATCCGAGACTTTTTGATGAGCCTATTCACTTGAATGGGTTGTCTCTTGGATTTCTCCGCAAAATAAGATCTATTCGCTATCATTTAGAACACACGACCGATTCAAACGATTAGGCCCATCCGAGACTTTTGGATGAGCCTATTCACTTGAATCCGTCTTCTCTTGGATTTCTCAATTTCTAATTTAATTTTCTCTATTGATGCGTAATTATCTTCATTTGCAACTTATTTAAGGGTTCTATATCACAATACTTATAAGAGATGGCCGAAAATTATATTTTTCTCATGGTTCTCAGTGACGACCGATTCAAGCAATTAGGCCGATCCAAGATTTCTTGATGATCCTGATCACTTGAATTGGTCATCTTCTTTACTCATTTCATATAAGTTCATTCTTGTCCCAATGCTTTCTCTGATCGTGCTTTCTCATGATTTCCACAATTATCTATATTGGATGAGGCCAATTATCTTGGCAAGAGTGAGGGCACAAGGAAAGCTATAGAGAGTAAAGGAAAAGAAAAGTTGGATATACATTCAGTCATTGATTATCTTCCAAAGTTACCTTGATTTTGCATTATTCTCTCTGAAGAATCTTTCAAAGTACATGGGCTTTTCCTCACTACCATTTAATGCATATAGGATTTTGCTTCTTGAGAGAACTACAACATTTGAGATTTTTGGCCATGCCCCAGGGCTCAATGCTTCTAGAGCTAGATATTTCCTGTGTTATTCAAGCTATGCAATGGCTCCAGAGGTGTGAGATGTACAAAGTATTGTTGGCTATAGGAGAAAGGAGTTCCTTAGATAGAGAGGAGATTTGCCAGATTCCAGCTCATTCAAAAGACTGAAAGAAGAATAAATATTTCATTTCAAAAATTCATGAGTTTCACACACTGTATATACATCCATATGTATTTTTTGCTAGAAGAATTGTTTAAGATATTCTGAATATTATAGCTTCAAATTGGAATGAAATTTCATTCTTTTTTGTAAATCCATGTCCTAGAAGACATTTGGTGATAGTCCTCATTGACATGATCTATATAGATTATCTAATGAGGATATCTGGCATGTGCTCCTTTGTAATTGTCTTCTAAAGAACCAATCAAAAAGCTCGTTGAAAGCATTGCTTTTTGTGACTCCTCCTTTTCTTATGCATCTAAAGAAGCTTGTTCTTGCTTGATAATGATATTTTTCCATGCCTTGGGTGTTCCATGTGGCAAGTGTGTCCTTTTTTGTAAAGAATGGACCATGCAGAAGAAGAATATGTTGTAGAAACATAAAGCTAAATATCAAGACACATCTAGTATATTGATGTAGTAAATTTCTTTGATGAAATTTGCCAAGTAGTAAGTTAGGTCTTTGAGACTCCAAGCCTGTGTGATGGTTTCTATAGGCTCTGTGATTGCAATTCTGAATTCAATCACATAGGTATCAGATGTAACTTGTTGCCTCATGATCTTCAAAAACTTATCTAGTCTAACCCAAACCTCCACTTTTTTTTTGCTATTTCTGGATTGCTTTTTTTATTTGTTGTAAACTCACAAAATTGTTTCGAGGGATTCCACATTGCATTTAGTTGTTTTCCATCGGTGTTGCTGAAGAATCTTCTTGCTTTTGCACCTCCCATTGACACATCCTGTAATACATCACCTGTATTTTATGAAAGCTTTGGATCTTTTCTTAGATGAACATCACCACCATGAAATCCCATTTTTGAAAGTAGAGATTCACACTTTTTTATGCATTCATTAGCAAAAGTTGTAGGCTTGATGGAATATGCATAATCCAAGTGAAGACGAACCAACATATCAATGATCCTTAACTCTCCATGCAACATACATATATGTACATTAATCAATTCTATTAGAAGTATGGGATCCCAAATCATGGCAGAAGATGAGTAATTATGTAGATTAACATTTTTTTTAGAAGGAGCTTCGTCAGCCTCACTTCTAGCAATCCACCCTCTTGTACCTAGACTTTGCATGTGGTATAAACAAGGGTACTTGCAATTTGCACCCTTGCTTATACCAAACATGCATTTAAGAGTCTTCAAGTCTCCACTCAAATGCCACTCAATTTTAAAGCTTTTGTAGTTGTCCACATTCAACAGTTCTCCTGAGTGATGCCTTTGGATAACATTTGGAATGTCTGTCGGTAAGAATAACCACTTAAGTGTTTTATGATTCTTAGATGGAATTTGAGCACACCCAACCCACCATAACTCCATTTCTGATTGTACTTTGAGAGATGGAGTATCCAGTTTGCCAAGGCTATAGTCCAAAGCTCTATTCATTAGTGCAATACTTATTCTTTCTAGCTTTGTGTTTTCTTAATTTTAGCTTCATCAAGTTTTATTACAAATTTCAAAAGGCCAAAACATTCATGTTCTTTTATATTATAGAACTGAACCATGTATGTCTGAAGTCTGATTATATCTATCCATATATTGTAAAACGCATTGTAAGTGAATTGTAAATTTTGTCTTCCTACCTCATAATGCATGTTACCATGAATGTGTTTATAGTCACCAAATATAGATGTGACACTCTTATTCAAGCAGAGCCGATACTTTCCTACATGATGAGGTCTAGGCAATCCAAAGCATTTTACTTTCTTAAATTTAAGAAATTCACACCTAACTTTTGAAATTGCTCTATAACCTTTTCTACTCACTCCAAATCCATCACAAACCTCCTGAATTTGAGATGGTTCTGGCAACAAATTCATTTCTTTCACGAGTTTTTCAAAAATAAACCGTTTGAAGCAAACATTTTCATTCATTTTCAATAGTTTCAAAACATCATTCTGACTCATAACTTCATTACAAAAATGAACACCCTCAAAACTGCTCAACATGCTTAAACCTAGCACATTTGATCCATGATGTCTTACAATTTTCATTCTCTTTTTCTTATGGCTAAAATTTTCTGACAAATCTAAAAATGGTTTTACCCGTTTAAACCGCATTCTCAATCCTATAGGAGTTTCTTTCATTTGTTTGAAAGTTTCTAGTTGAGAAGACAAATTCGACAACTTTTTTTCTAGATCCCTATGATGTAGGTCTCTCCGATGTAGTACATTTTGCAGATAGTTAATTTATTGAAAATAGTTCTTTGACATCTCACAGAGCTTTCAACAATAGAAACATAAACTGTCATCACCATCTCCTACAAATCTAATCAGATCATGAAGATTATGAAAATGTGGATACCTTCCAGTTTGTGGATCAATCGGATAAACAGCTCCATCTGCGCATATGTCAATACGTGTTTTGCCTTGTTTGCGCAATCCATCAACTTCACAAGGTTGAAGAGCTCTTCGGAATACCTTTCTTGTTGTTGCATACTCTTGACGGATTGCAATGTTGATATATTTATCACACAGACTTTTGCTAGATGAAAGGTCAGTGAGAGTGTTTGGATTGAGGTTCTCCATGCTGAAATTGTTCAGATTCATGAGGAAAAGAGAAGCAAGTCTACTATTATCAGTTTGTGATTGCTTTGTTCCAACAGCTCCCCCTGAATCACTAATTGTGATTATTCCTTCTTCTTTACTCCTGCCATCTCTTTGAACCTCTGTAGCTTAGGTCCATCTAAGCTTTTTGTCAATATATCTACAACTTGCTCTTTTGTTGGAGTATACAATACTTCAATCTCTTTATCAAGTACCTTTTCTCTCAAGAAATGATAGTGAATCTCTATGTGTTTAGTCCTAGCATCAAAAGCAGGGTTAGCTTCCAAATATAATGAACTCATGTTGTCTCCAAAAATAATTGGAGTACTTCGATCAGTTCCAAAACTCTTCAAAAAATTCTATAACTATATTACTTCTTTTGCAGCCTCTACCAATCCTTTATACTCAGCTTCTATGGATGAAAAAGCAACTGTATGTTGCTTCTTTGAGCACCAAGATATTAATTTATCTCCAATATAACAGAGATACCCATGAGTAGACCTTCTATCATCTGAATCACCTGCCCAATCTGCATCACTAAACACTTTTATTCTTGCATCAGAAGTGAATCCATAATACAAACCTTCATTTAGAATTCCCTTGATATATATGAGTACCCTTTGAGCTGCAATCCAATGAGTCTTTTTTGGACAATGCATAAATTGTGATAACACACCTACTGCATATGATAGGCATGGCCTTGTCAAGGTAGCACTTGAAATTTGGTGAATGCCTGACGAGCACAAACGTTGAGGTAGATCACTTTTCATGATTATCACACGAACTTTCTCTCTCTTACAAAACTAATATATCTTCTTTTCATGATACATTTTAAATGCATGTGCACTGAATTTTTTAAAACAATTTGAGAACATTAATCTTGATTAAGCAAAATAATTGAAATCCTTACACGACCACTTTTTTGTCGTTTTTGGCCCTAATGTGTCAAGCGTTGTCAAGGTACCATAGTTGAGACAAACAACTAGACTTTGATAGCTAGTTATATCTTCAAAATTTTCCCATTCATGAGCTCTTAACTTTAGGTTCATCTACATAGGTTTACTTGCAACCTTGAAATTCTCCATTTTGAAGCTTGCAAGCATGTATTTGATATACTTTCTCTGAGTAAGATACATAACCTTTTTTGTATACACTACTTCCAACCCTAGGAAGTATGTAAGTAGCCCTAGTCCACTGATTTTGGATTCTTCTTCCATGTGAAGCTTGATCTTCATTATACCCTCAATGTCATTTCCTATGATTATTATATCATCAACATATATACAAAGGTTTATGAATTCAGATTGATTCCTCTTAATGAAGAGCAAAGGACGTGCTTTGCTCACAAAGAATCTTCTATCCTAGAAATAAGTGATAAGCATATGAGTTCAGGCACTTTCTTCTTGCTTAAGACCATATAAGGCCTTCCTTAACCTGCATACATACTTAAGGAATGACAATTCTTCAAAACTAGGTGGTTGAGCCATGTATACCTCTTCAAATCTCCATCCATTTAGAAATTTGTTTTTAACATCCATTTTTAAGATCTTCCAATTTTTGGAAGTTTTAATGTGCATAAGCATTCTGGTAGTTGGCATCTTTGCCATAGGTGAAAAGGTTGCTTTGTAATTAATTCCTTGTGTTTGTGCATACCGTTTGGAAACTAGTCTTGCTTTATACCTATTAATGGTCCCATAAAAAATTTTTCTTTACCTTGTATATCCGCCTTCAACCTATGATCTTCATAGATGGAGTCTTGGGTACCGATTCCCAAGTGTGATCTTCGAGTAAGGCTTCAATCTCTTCCTCCATGGCATTCATCCACTCAAGATTCTTCTTTGCTTCCTCATACGATGAGGGCTTCTCATATTTTGAGTCCTATGCTACATAGATAGAATGTTTCGTGACTAGTTATGTATTATAGTCATACCTTTCTAGCTTCCTCTTCTCTCTACTTGACCTTCTAATTGTTTGTTGAGAGGATTGTGCTACATCCCTCAATTCCTGCACTTTGGCTTTGCCTTTAGACTTCCAAAAAGTGATTTCTTTTCTCATCATCTTCACAATCACTTGATACATCAATTGTGCACTCATTCCTTTTTGAAAGAGTTGGAAATTCTTCCTCTAGGTCATAAGATAGCTTGATTCTCATACAATCATCCTCAGCCCATGATTTTTTCATCAAAAACAACATTCCTACTTACAATGAATTTGTTGTTAATTGGGTTTTACAATCTATAAACTTTTTTATTAAGGCCATAGCCAATAAATATGCATTTCTCCACCTTAGGGTCCAAGTAACCTCTAATCTATGAAGGTATGTGTGCATATGCAATTCACCAAAGATCCTGAAATGAGCCAAGCTAGTTCTTTTCCATTCCATGCCTCATATGGAGTAATTCCATCCACATCCTTTGATGAAATTCAATTTACCAAATAAGTGGTTGCTAAAAATGCCTATACCACAATGAGTTGGGGAGTTCCTTTTCAATGAGCATGGACCTTGCAGCCTCCAAAATTTTCCTATTTTTTCTCTCTACCACTCCATTTTGTTCAGGAGTACATATGGTAATTTCTCTCTTGATTCCTTTGTTTTGGAGATAAGAGTCCAATTTATGGGAGAAATACTATCCTCATTGATCTAACCTTAGGGTTTTACTTGTTTGGTTATCCACAAGAGCTAAATAATTTTTAGAACATGAAAATACTTCATACTTATGCTTCATGAAATACAAGATAGTCCATCTGCTATAATTATCTATGAATGAAACATAGTACTTTGACCTACAGATTGAAGGTTCCTTGCTTGGTCCCACAACATCTATGTGGACCAACTCCAATAGGTCTTCATGTATCTATCCTTTCTTCGTGAAGGTCTTCCTATGTGACTTACCAAATTCAAAAGCACTACATTTATATATCATGTGTTGTTTTGATATATTTGATAACCCAAGTACACTTTGATTTCTACATATTTGTTTAAGGGCTCTTTTTCCAAAAACTTGTCATGCCAAATCTCTAATTTTGATAACGTTTGGGTAACATGATTGAGCAATGTAATGTTTTTGGTGTCTTGGAGTTCAAAGGTGAACAATGTACATTTCTTTTTTCGTTTTTTTATCCTAGCGATGTGGTTCTTCAACAAATGCTCCATGCTTGGTAAATCGTTCTACAATCCTTCCTCAACTATCTGATCTACATTGATAAGATTCTTGGTAATAGTAGGCACATAAAGTACATTTCTTAGTAAGTTCATGTTACCATTTAAAGTCTTCACATTACCTAATATTTCAATTGGATGTCTTGTGGCATCTCATGTCTAGACGTCATGTCTATTCTTTGGGTCTCCTAGTCTAAGAGCATCCTAAATCCATGTAAAACACATGCTCATCTGACTTACCATCCTTCATAGTCATATTCATAAGAAGAAGTGAATCTTCTTTAGCTTGATAAGTTTTTTTGTTTTTTTAGTCGCCCCTTCCTTTGTATCCACCTTGGTAGTTGTTTTTTATGAGTTGTTATATCCAAATGAATTTTTTAATCTTCCTCCCTATGCTATTGTATCCTCTTCATATTTGATTCCTTGGGTTCCTAAAATGATTCTCTGTAATCTGATCTATTAGAACACATATAGCACATGATGATGAGCTTTGAGCTCTCCCCCTGCCTTGTCTACCTCCTCTGCCTCTTCCTCTTGAGCCTCTACCTGTACCTACAAACTTGGCTTGAGAGGTGCTTCCTTCATCCTTAGATTTCTTACCTTTCCATTTTTTATCCTTTCTTTTATTCTTATCCGTATAAATAGGAAATGATTGATTAGCTTTTTGGTTTTCACCATTCTTCATGAGCTTTGCTTCACGTGTGAACAATTGCTCCATGAGTGAGTTGAAATCGCACACGTGCATGTCCATGTAGAGGTCCATAGTTGTGGTGAAGGGTTCTTGTTTGTCATGATCTTTGATTCCATTGATGATTTTCCTCACTAATATGTCATCATCAATGACCTCTCCAATGCTTCCAAATTGATCCACAGTATCTTTAATATTGGTGACAAAATCAATCACACTTTGCTTGGGCATCTTTTTGATGGTTGTAAATTCCATCCATAGTTGATTCTTCCTAGCCTTGGTGCTTGATGACAAGAGTGATTCTAGAGAATTCCAAGTCTCTTGAGATGTATTACAAATCCATATGTGAGGGAGTAAATAGTGAGATATAAAAGAGATGGTTCCAGTTCCTTTGGCTGGACACTTGGAGTCATTTCCCACCACTACATTGATGGATTCCCGTAGAGGCACTAGGGAACTATACCAATCATTTTTACTGGTCATATGGCGAGAAGCTCCACTATCTAAAATCTATGGTTCATCAACACGAGCTTGAGCAGATGAACATACCTCTTCAATAGCTACCCAAAGTTCCAGCTCTGTGTTGTTTGCAGACTCTTTGTTCTTCCATGATGATTTTAGAGTCCCATTCCATTCATCAGCTTGCTTCTTCTTGCAATCCTTGATGGCATGGCCTTTCTTTTCACAATAGAAGCAACTTCCTGTGAACTTTTTCTTCTTTGGCTTCTTCTTTGATAAATCAGAAGAGCCTTTACCTTTTGCATTTGCTGAAAATGCAGCATCACTTGTGCTTTGCTGATTCCTCAACCGCATCTCTTCTTCTAAAAGCATAGCACTAAACTCTTCAAATGTGAGGGGAGTTGGTCTTACCTGAGTGTTAAGGGCTGTTACTAATCCATCATACTTTGCCGGAAGAACATGTACACATCTTCCAGCCAGCTCTTCTGGTGTTATAACAACACCAACTGCAGCCAATTGGTCTTGAAGATGTTTTATCCGTTTGATAAAATCTTCAGCCTTTTCAGAATCAGAATGCTTTTCATTTGCCAACTGATTTTCTAAATTCTGTATTCTAGTGTGGTTCTTGGTCTCATATTGTCGAGCCAATATGCCCCAAGCATCATGTGCTTTAGTAGTATGTTGAACTAAAGTAAGCACAGAATCACTTACACTAGTGACAATTGCACATAATGCATCAGCATTCCGCCTCTTCCAAGCTCGTAGAAGTTCTGGATCTGGCTGAATCATCAATCTTGAATTAGCTGGATCTTCAACTGGTATAGGCTCTGGATCTAGTCCCATCGGTCCCATGACAGTGTCAAGTAATTCATAGGAGTCCAAAATTGCAGAAATTTTGAACTTCCAAAGTGTATAGTTGGATCCATCTAGCTTCCCTTCAGTGAATGCAGGTGGACGAATTCGAATAGGTGCAGCATTAACATTAGCTGAAGCACCAAGACCAATGTTCGACGATGAAGCCATCATGTAATCACTCGAATAATCTACTGATATTCAAGTATGCTAGTAGGCTAAAATAGTGATACTTCTCAAGCTATTCGAACCTTACGGCTCTGATACCATGTAAGACAAAAGTTATGCAATATAACACAGGAGCAATAGCAGAGAAGATAAAAGATATAGGAGAATCTCAATAATTTTCTACTAGCACCAAGTACAAAGATGATGGCATTGTCCACCCGTGCGCTCTCAAGGTAGAGCTTAAATGGTGATCTAGACAACTCTAGAACTGGAGATACAAGGTAGAGGTATGCTGGCTCAACTCAGTGTCTCAGGTAGTGCAAAAGTCATGTATATATAGGATCATGGGTGGCCTGCCATGGATGGCTATACATGGGCGGTAGAGCGTGGGTGGCCACCGCCCGCGTAATTGCCATACACGGCTTAGACTCGTTGAACGGACCTAACAAATATAAATGATTTCTAACTCCAACAGGGAATATTCCATGGAATATTCCCTTTACCGTTGCGTCGGGGGCGCTGCCCCCGGACCCCCACCAGGGGGCCCGCTGGCCCCCTTGGACCCCCCAGCCGGGGCTGCTCACCGCTGCCCCAGACCCCACAATTGGGGACCCTAGTAACTCCCTTTCCTTATAATACCTTACATGGTCCAATATGACCTTCATCCAACATGCAAGTTGGGATTCCCATCAATTAGGTAATGCACGCTTGGCTTCTCCTCATAAAGGGGGCCTTACAAAATGTGCATACAATCATGAGGGGTAGACATTGATCATATACTAACAGAGATGGGATGCAATATAAAGTATGTCATGAAATAGGAGTAACTAGAAGGCAAGCTAAGGATGTTGAGGAAAAGACAGAAGGTAGTGAGAAGAAATTTCATTTTGAGGATTTTGTTGCTTCTCAAGAAGAAGCAAAAAGAAAGTAAATTAAATAGGAAAAGAGAACAGTTGAGAAAAATCAAGCTCACAAAAAGCCAAACAAAAATCAAGGAATTAGACATGTATCTCAAAAGAATCAAGAGGCTATCGAAAGAACTAATAAAATGCAAAGAAATGAAAAGAAGAAGAGAAAGAAATATCCTAAGGTTATATTCATCTCAAAATTAGAAAAGAAAAATGATGCAAAGGAGATCTTAAATGATATTTACTAAAGATCTAGGTAACAATGTCTTTGGATCAAGTCTTCTTGATTGTGAAGCCTGAATTCAAAGTTTGCTTGATTAAATTGACTAAGATTCTGGCTGAACGTGGGATAAACACCAATGTACAATGCCGTATACACCTCAACAGAATGGAGTTGCTGAACGAAAGAACAGGTCACTCATGGAGATGGTGAGGTGTATGGTCAAGGGTCAGGCTTTACCACATAGTTTTTGGCTTGAGGTTGTCATGTGTGCAGCATATGTACTGAACAGGTGTCCCACTAAAGCGCTGCAGTCTATTACTCCATATGAGACTTGGCATGACCGCAAGCGTTGCTCATCTACCTGTTTTTGGTTGTTTGGCATATGCATTAGTGCCTGAACAACATCGCAAAAAAATGGATGATAAAGCAGCAAAATGTATTTTTGTTGGGTATAGTTCTAAAAGTAAAGGCTATCGTTTGTATCATCCACATACTATAGCATTTGTCTTGATTGAATCTACATGAGAGATAAATGTGATATCTAAACAATTATATGAAAAATATAGATGGCCAGTAGACAAAGAACATGGATAGTAGATAAGGACTGCAAACAATGGCTCCAGAGCTCTACTAGGAGGTTGTGCTTTTGTGCCTGTGACAACTTGGGGATTGTTATGGGAATCACACTTTTTTTTCAAAGATAACTATTCATATGAAGCTATTCCTGGGAAACCATTTAAATTTGAAATGCAAAGCTAAACAAAGGCTATGGATGATTGATTAGCTTTTGCAAGAATACGATCGAGATCCACTTTGCATTTCTTGGAAGTCATGACATTGTGCTCGGATCATGCAAAATACATAAAAATAAGGAAAACCCCCATAAAATGTTATGATCTAGAGTGGGATAATTTCACACTGATGAGGAAATATGGGTCATATTTGGATCAAAATTTCTATAAGAATCTACTATTAAGTGAGACAAAAATGGAAAATGGCTTGATCTCTTGCAATAATTTGTACATAATTTTTAAAACTTTTTATATATTCATCTAGATTAAAATTATGTGATTTGCAAATAGAAAATTTCAAACAAATGTAGAAAAACTTATGAAAAATGTTATAAAAGTCTAGGATTAATGTTGCATGATGAACAAATTGAGAACATAATTGAGTTAGAAAGCAATTCTACTATTTGGGAAGCACTTTAGCAAGCACTTCAAAGAAAAGAAAGATGTAAAATCATTCTACTCAGTTTACTAAAGAATATGATTTAGTTATTAACTTTTTGCAAAATCATGAAGTGAATGTTAATACCAAGTAAAAGACGGCTGATAAGAATATTAAACCCATAGCTAAACCATTTTTAAGAGATAGTTATGAAAAATATAAGAGAGTGTCTAATGATCATATGCTGACAAAACAAGAGCTGATAGAGCATCGTTTGAGTGATGAGACTATTTAGCAGATTCGGTTTGGTGAGAAAACTTTTCTTATAGAAAAGGAAAGAGAAAAATTTATAGATGTTATGAAGTAACATGAAAAAGCATTCGATCTTTCACCACATGAGATAGGGTATGCAGATCTAAAACAACTTCCACCCATGATCATCTTTATAGTACTATATATTCCATGGAATATTCAACCTATACCAATTCAAAATGTTGATTTACTTGAGTGGACAAGACTCTTAAAGGAGAAGATATCCATGCGATTATTAGAACCATCCTTAGAAGCATATTCAAATAGATGGTTCATGATGCCAAACAAGTATGAGAAACATCATTTTGTTTAGGATTTTCAAATGGTGAACAAATTCACGATTAGAAATGTGTAGATAAGAATAATAGTAGATGAACTTGCTGATGCATTCATCGGGCATTCCATTTAGTTGGTGGCGACCTCTATTCTTGGTATGACCAGTTGCAGTTAGCTATTGAGCATAGAGACGTTACTACGATGAAGAATCAACTAGGCCTTGTACATATGTGTACCTTTCTGTAGGGAGCTATGAATTTTGTATGATAAATGCCATGAATATGGTCCTACGTGACTTTATACCTTAGGTGAATATGCCTTTCATTGATGATATTTGGATAAAGGGTTGTGAAGAACGAGTGAAGGATGATTCTTTAGATGACTCGGACTATAGGAAATTTGTTAGCAACCATATCTTTGATTGTGAGGAAATGTTTTTAAGATTTGAAGAGATAGGGCTAACCCACAAAATGTTCAAGCCATTAGAAAACTTTTTGAGGCTTGTCATAATGTTAGTGAAATAGGAAGATTCTTAGGAGCCTTTGTCTTATTCACTATCTACATCCCTCACTTCGCTCATGTTGCAAACCCCTTATAGAATCTATTGAGGAATAAAAAGACTAGAAAATCAATAAAGTGCCATGTGCAGACTAAAGAAACTACTAATTGAAGCTCTGATTTTAAAGACTGTTGATTATTCAAGTTAGAAGCCTATTATTTTGACTATTGATACCATCCATACTAGTATAGGTTTGGTCATATATCAAGATGGTGATGAAAGGTAGAGATGCACATTTCTCTTTGTTGCAAAGATATTACATGAAACTTACAGAAAGTATCCATGGATTAAAAGAGAATTATGGAGATATTGTGTCTCCATTAAAATCAGATAAAGAACATTTCATATGAGCTAATGTTTTTGTTGAGACTAATTGTCTTCCTTTGATAGGAATGGTTTGTAATTGTTCTTGTCTGGATACTATGATGCTTAGGTGGATTTCATATGTAAAGTTTATTATTCTAGCTTTTGTTCATATAGCTAGGAAGTTAAATATAGTTGTTAACATGCTCTCATGAGGAAATTTTGATGACGATTCTAATAATGATAAGATAAAAAGAGAAATGAATACGATAAGATATGATCCACTAGATTATGTTTATGAGTGATTCTACAAGAATGTGTATGGTGGAGCATGGAGAAATATAAGGAGCTCTATGAGTTTATTGAAATCTTCCTTAGGCTGGTCAACAAATAAGTTAGCATCCATTAGGAAAAAGTATTATAACTTCTTCGTGAAGAACGACTTTATTTGGCACCATGGCAAAGGTAAGGTGAAGAATCCACAATGTGAATTGAGTAATAAGAGTCTTCACAAAACGATTATGAGAGAAATTCATGAGACCCTATGGATAGATCACAAAGGATTTGTTGCAACATATGAGAAGATTATGGAATCCTATCAATGGATAGATATATATGTGAGTGTTTGAGACTTTGTGAGAACTTGTGCCACATGTCAAGTTCATTCTTTAGTTAGGCATAAACACTCATTACATCTTACTTAACCTCCTTGTATTCATTATAAGTGGGTAGTTGATGTTATAGCCATGCCCAAAGGTCTATATAAAATGAGATACATAGTACTTGCTAGAGAATCCTTGACTAACCATGTGGAAGGTAGAGCTCTTTGTACGAAGATTAATTATAATGTATGTAGATTCCTCTTAGAAGATGTGATTTCACAATTTGGATACAAAGAGAAAGTAGTTGCAAATCCAAGAGAATTAGATGTAAGAGAGGCAAAGGAATGTTTTGATCAATATGGGGATTCGTTTGTGTTGGAGTTTAAGATATGCAAAAGCACACGAAAAGCATAAGGAAGAAGAAGATGCTTGGATTGCAACACACAATAATGAATGTATTACCAAGACAATGGACAAAGATAAGTGACCCGTTAGGGTTATAGGCATATATACAAGCTGGGGGCAAAAACCTCCTAAAGAGGGAAAAAAGTGCCTTGGTGGTCCAGGTGTGTTCACACACATTACTACCTAAATATATCAACAAATTTGCCCTAAGAGTGATGCGGTGAACAAGGATCTAGTTCTCATGTATAAGGAAGTGCCAAGCTATGTGGAATCAACCCGCAAAAGGAAGAAAGCCCAAAGCTTCAAATTTCTCCCTAGGGAGAGCCTTTGTGATAAGGTTTGTAATGTTATCCTGTGTGGGTACATATGCCAAATTGTTCTCTTTAGCAGAGAACCTCTCCCTAACATAATGATAGTGCACCTCAATCTGCATAGTGCAAGCATGGAACACAGGGTTCCTGGAAACTGCGAATGCGCTTTGATTGTTAGTGAAGATGGTGGTGCAAGAAGACTAACCAATACCCAAATCAACCATAAGGTGTCTGAGCCACACACACTCAATAATCACTGTCAAAGCTACCATATACTCAACCTCACAACTAGAAATGGCCATAATAGGCTGCTTCTTGCTCAACAAAAATATACATGAGCTACCAAGCATGAAGCAAAAGACAACACACGAGTGTCATAGCAACTAGCCCAATTAGAGTTAGAAAAAGCATGTAAATATGATGGTCGTGATCCCCCCTTAGGATAAAACAATCCAAGTAGTCGGGTACCACTCATGTAGTTAAAGATGTGCATAAATGCCTGCCAATGTTTGACACATGGGCAACTCATAGACCTACTCATTTGTGAGATAGCAAACTGAATATCTGGCTGAGTAACGCATACGTAAATCAAGCGTCCAACATCCTAGTGATAGAGAACAACATCAATGCATCTCCAACATCATGAAGACTCAATTTTAAGCTCGTCTCCATAGGAGTGGCAATAGGTTTATAGTCTTCAAGGCTAAAACACTACAATAATGTGTCAATACATTTTGTTTGACACAAAGCTATTCTACCATCAACTTGCAAAAATTGAATGCCCAAATAATGATGCCAGTGCACCAAATCTGACATCTCAAATGAGACATGCAATTCAGCCTTCAAATCAGCAATATGCTACTCAATAGGACCAATGAGCAACATGTCATCAACATACAAAACAATGATTAGAAGCACATCATTTGCACACTTAAAGTATAAGATGCTCTCAGTTGGATTGTTCTCAAAACCGTGTGCAATCTCGTAGGCATTTGTCTTTTAATACTAGGCATGTGGTGCTTGCTTCAAACCATATAATGCCTTTTTCAACTTGCACACTTTATTTTCATGCCTGTTCTACACAAAGCCACATGGCAAGAAAACATACACTTCTTCAGGCAAGTCACCATTGAGAAATGTAGTTTTAATGTCCAACTTATGTACATTCCAACCATAATGAGCTGCAAGTGCACAGATGCCATGAACAATAGTCATTCGACATGTAGGAGCAAAGGTCTCATAGGATAACCCTTTGCAACAAGCCTAGCCTTATACCTCTCAATTGTTCCAATCAAGCTTATGCTTCAGCTTGTATACCCACTTAGTGCCAATGGCCTTTTTGCCATGAAGCAATCACATAGTGACCACGTACCATTTTCCATGATAGCATCATATTCTAGTTGCATAGCAACCATCCAATTTTTTGAGTTTTGTGCTTCATCAAATGAAACAAGCTCATTCTCATCCCAAAGACTAGAGAAAACCATGGCATAGAAATCTGAAGCAAAAGAAGCACTATGAGAGCTTGAATGAGTATGATATGATAGAGGTGCATCTAATTTGCTATCATGCAAAGTTTGCACTAGCCATTTTTGCATAGTTTTTCCCTCCTTAATATTATCTCTCTCATCTATAAGTGCATCACATAAATCTGCATCAGAAATGGAGTGATCTTCATCATCACGTGAAACCTATAAAGGTTGATAAATTGTTTGATTTGGACTAGTACTAGACTTTCCACCTATAAAAGGAGGTAGCAAAGTATCATACATATCTTGGGAGCTAACTAATGTCTCCTTAATACATCAAAGTAATGGTTGAATAGCATCTTCCACAAAACAACATCATGGCTAACCAAAATGCTTTTAGTCTGTGAATGATACATACAAAAAATACATTTCACTATTTTACAACTTTTGCTTTCACAACTGTACCCAAAAAAAATACATTTCACTATTTTATCATCCAATTTCTTGCCTTGTTGTTTATACACTAATACATATGTTAGACAACCAAAAACACAAAGATGAGCAATAGATGGTTTGTGACAATGTGAAGCCTCTAATGGAATGATAGATTGTAGTGCTTTAGCGGGATACCTATTAAGTACATATGCTACACAAATGATAGCCTCAAGCGAGAAATTGTAGTAAAGCCTAACTCTTGACCATACACCTCACCATCTCCATGAACGACCTATTCTTGCTTTTAGGAGCTCCACTCCGTTGAGGTGTTATGGCACTATATACTAATGTTTTATCCCATATTCTGGAAAAAATTGATTAAAATCAGAAGACATATATCCCCCCTCCTCGTTCAGAACAGAGGGTGCCCATTTTACATGCTAGAAAATTTTTAGCCAAAACTAGAAATTGTTCAAAGCACATAAACACTTTAAACTTTTCTTTCAATGGATATACCCATGCATATTTGGAAAAACCATCAATGAAAGTCATGAAATAAAGATAGTTCCCAAAGAAGGGTGTTTGCATAGGACCATAAACATCACTATGATCAAGCTACAATTTCTTAGTAGCTCGAACTGAACCATCTTTTGGGAATGAGGAATGTTGCATTTTTCCCAAAATACAATCATCACAAACATGTTTACCAGGTGCCTCAAGTGTGGGCAGAGAGGACACCATTTCAAATTCTTGTAGGCATAGCAAACTAGCAAAAAATTTAGATGACCAAAGCATGCATGCCAAAGCTTTGCATCTGACAAATGTTAGTCGGCCGCCGGATGGGGACATGTAAAACCGAATCTTGTGTTCGCACGCGCGAAAAGTAGTTACACAACAGTTAGAATTTCTTATATAAAGCAATGCTTAGAGAGACAAAGAGAGAGTCGGAGATGACGAGTTGTGGAATCACCAGACTATTCGTCTGGGTGATTATCTAAGGGATTACTGTAACTTCTGAGTTTTCTGAGTAATCTATGATCTACTGGTTTCTATCTGTTGTCTGTGTCTGTTATTTTTGGATCTTTGATATAGTTATGAGTGTTATTCATCATATAGTAACTCATCAAACTGTGGTCGGAAGCGAATCGTCTGTAAGTCCTTGTTGCAATCGTGTATTAAGAGTGCGACTGGGTTAGTGCTATTTTGTGGAATGTTCTGCCAAGTGTTGAGTAAGGACCGTAGAAGTTGCGATAATGCAATAATACTACAAAGTATAGCACTGTCTTCAGTGTTGTAATCGGTCATCAGACGGTAAGGATTAACGTTGCAGAAAGGAATCCTGAATCGCATACTAAGTCTTTAGTGCGGTGTAATTGACTGATTAGTTCTCTGTGTTTCAGATATTGAGTGGATTATGGTGCTTACCTGGTAAAGGTTGAACCCTTAGTTTATGTCTCTGGCATCTGTGGTAAGATGATCACTGTAGTGTTTTAGTGCATTCATTACATGAGGGCTGAGCTAAGACGTGAACAGTGAAGGTCGGCGTATAATGGAATCTTACCAAAGTTTCAGTAATTCTCTATATCCGAGGTGGTTGCATTTGGGAACTAAGTAAAGGGCCTCTGTCTAACAGACCCCTTCCACTCCCAAGAACGCACGACTCGAGTAGACACGTTCTGACAGTTAGAACATCGAAGTTCTTAACTTCGGTACGCATTTTAGTTAACTTGTAAACTCGAATAACACTTTTCACTTTAACACTGGCACCGTCTGTGGGAAGGTGGCATCAAGATCGCCATTAGTCGGTTGGAATCGAACATTAAGATTACCATTTGTTTGTTGGAAGTGGCAACAGAATCAGATTGTTGCAAACTTATTATGAATTTTTAAACGATAGCGATACTACGTGATTAGTACAAAAAATGATACATGCCGGTTACTTGATCCGTTGAAATGTATCCCAAGAACCGTCAGCCTGGAGCACTCAAATTACTAAAGGCAACTCCAGGAGGAAGAAGTACAACTAGGCTTGACCCAGTTGTCAAGAAAGTAAAAAACGTTAGTAGTGATTCCGGTCATATTCCGGTGAAACGTGTTACGCCTCTGGTACATTCCGGTACTATTTCGGCACAGTCTGTCGAAGATATAGTAACTCCAAAATTTACCAGAACGCAGCCTGAAGTTAGTTTAACAATCTTGGATAAAGATTCAAATTTGTTTACGACTAGAAACAATTTAGCCAAAGAAATTTGCAAAGGCGAAAAAACACCTTATTCTGGCATAAATTTGGCATATTCTGGTGATATTTTGGTAACAACATCACAGTTTTTCAGCGACGGTTTACCATTTCTTGGTGAATCTTCAGCCCAGCCACCGCTTTTTGGAGTAAGTTCCCCTACATTCGACATCAAGAAGGAAGGAAATTTGTTCGAAACCGAAATTCGACACATACTGAATAAGATTATCGAACCAGAAAGTGCACAGGCCAGCGAAACAGACTCCAATAGTTCGGATATTCAGCCTCTGGATACGGGAGAAAGTCATCATACAACCATCAACACAATGAACGAGCAACAACAACAACAACAGCAGCAACAACAACAGCTATGTCCACCCAGGCCGCCTCCAATAGGAGTAACGTACACTAAGTTTGGTGGATTCCCAAGTGATGACCCAGATGCTCATGTACACACATTTGAGATAAGTTACGCAGTACTCAACCATCCACCAGATCCGGCGTATAAAGCTATTGTCTTTCAGTCTACACTGGTCAATGAAGTAGCTAGATGTCTTACAGAATATGATATTAATCACTTCGGCACTTATGAAGCAGTAAGAGATGCCTTTTTGCAGAGATTCAGGCTAAAGAAGAATCCAGCCAAAATTTTTGACTATCTGCAAAAAAACAGACAGAAGATAAATCAAACAGTACAGGAGTACGCCACACTGTTCAGGACTCACTTGAGGCAGTTACCACCAGCACATGCCAACCTATCGGACGACGTTATCACTCAGTGGTTCATCAATGGCTTGACTCCACAACTTAAGCAGATTATGATCATCCGATGTGTCGGAGCGATGACGCTAGATGCACTAATTGCAATGGCTCTATAGCTAGAAAACAAGGTTGGAGGATTTACAGAAGATCTGGAGTGGTTAAAAACAAATAGAAATGTCACTGAAGATATGACTAGACAAATATATTGCATCACATGCAAGAATCCAGGTCATACTAGTGCCACTTGTGCACTTAATTAGTTATTCTGTGCTATCTGCAACACTGCCGAACACACCACCAAAAACTGCGCATACAACGCCAAAGTACAGGGAACTGCAACTGTCAATGCTATTATACAGGAACCAGGACAGCCAGCCAATCATTATGTACCTCCGCAACTAAGGAACAATCAGCAACAAGGATATGGAAACTACAGAGGGCAGAGGAACAACAACTATAACGCAAACCACTGGCAGGCCGGACCAACACCGAAAAATCCCAATCTACCACCACCGCGCTATCATTTCTGTGGTGAATTTGGTCATATTAGAAGATTGTGTAAGGACGCAGCTGAGTATGATTAGAGGAAGAAGGAACACCAAAATCCAATGGCTAATATGGTACAAATCACACCAATGGAAATGCAAGCTGCAGCAATTCAGACCCGCTCCGGTAAACAACTACAGCCAGCAGCAGAAATATTTGAACCAGGTATACATGAACAACAAAGGGTGTATAACAAGGCTAGTCAATGGGCAACCATAGAACCTCCAGTCTTCCCAGAACCTATCCCGGTGACCCAGAATCCAATAATTGAAGAAGGAACACAACAATAGGATTCCAATTTTGTAGCAGGTCCATCATCTTCAACAGACGCATCAACTTCAAAACCGGTGGAACATGCAAGCCAAACACAACAGGCCTGGAAAATTTTATCTAAAGCATCTATCACTCTGCCTTTGGGCCAACTACTTGCATTAGTACCAGGAGTTCGACAACAATTCCAACAGCAGTTCAGCCCTGTGCCTTCTTATATTCCAACAACAGCAGTAGTTCAACCAGAACCCGATTCTACGGTCGATCATTCAGTTCCTTTGATTACGGTATGGTACAAAAATCATAAAATCACGCAGGTACTAATTGATGGAGGATCTGGTGTCAACATTGCTACTGCTGCACTATGTAAAAAGTTAGGGTGGACCGAAATCGAACCAGTTCAGTTTTTTGTCAGAATGGCCGATCAATCAAGAGTCCATCCCATAGGACTCGTACGAAATGTACCAATCACCTTACAAGGTACAACATTTAAAATGACCTTTGTCATACTAGATCTACCAGAATCCACTCTTGATTACAACCTCCTTTTCGGCCGACCTTGGCTGAAGCATGCTAAGGTGATACAGGATTGGTCTGCACAGGAGCTCACTTTCATGGATGCAAATCGTAAATATGTTGTAAAATTAGATGTTATACAACCTTGCAAGTTGCACGCTAGACCGTATTTTGCTGAACCAGTCCATATGCTAGATGGGTTGTCACACGATGAAGAAGAAGAGTTTCTGAAAAATAACATTGATTTGATCTCCCTAGGAGCTGTTGATCTACAATCTGTTGTAGATAACTGGAACCCTTCAGTTTGCACGGTGATGATTGTAACAGAAAAAAATACAGAAGAAGATAAGAAGAAAGATACTGCTACTATAGATGACGCTGATCCGCAACAAATTTTTAAGCCAGCTGATGATACAGAGCAGCCCCGACAATTTTATGTTCCAGAAGATCAGTTGATCACTTATAATTTAGGCGATGAAGATCATCCGCGTCCTGTGAAGATAAAGCAAAACTTACCGGAAACATTTCAAGCAGGATTAATCCAGCTACTCCAAGAATTCTCTGACGTTTTTGCATGGGATTACAAGGATATGACAGGATTGGACCCCCGCATCTATCAGCACAGAGTCGTGCTAAAGCCAGAAACAAGACCGATCAAGCAACCCAGCTACCGGATGAATCCAAACTATGCATCATAGGTAAAGGCAGAACTTGATAGGCTGCTTAAAGTCGGATTCATTGTACTAGTAGAGCATGCTGAATGGATCTCTCCAATTGTTATTGTCCCTAAGAAGAATAAGCAATTACGAATATGTGTAGATTACTAGAAACTGAACGCAGTCATAGTGCCTGATCCTTTTCCGATCCCTTTTCTGGACACAATGCTTGATAGAGTAGCAGGCCACGAAATGTATTCATTCTTAGATGGATACAGTGAGATTTCATCGGACCTATTACACCACCAGCCATCCTCAGTAACAACCGTTATATTTTAACATGTACTGATTATGCTACCAGATGGGCAGAAGCCTGGGCTTTACGATCTGCTACAGCTATTGCGGTAGCAAAGTGTCTGCTAACCGATGTCTTTCCACGTTTTGGTTTACCACTGGAACTTGTTTCAGATCAGGGCACTCATTTTGTAAACAATTTAATGAGGGCACTTACACAGTCGTTCCAGGTCACGCATAAGTTTAGTTCTCCTTCTTATCCTTGTGCTAATGGGTTGGCCGAAAGTACGAACAAAACTTTGCTCAATATGCTTCGAAAATTGATTATGGAAGCACCGGAAAGATGGGATCAACTGTTGCCTGCAATATTATGGGCATATCCGACTACATACAAGGTAACAACAGGATTAACACCTTTCAAACTAGCTTATGGATTAGAAGCAATAGCACCAATGGAGATAGTTATACCAAGTTTGTGAGTCGCAATCGCTCAAAAACTGCTACCGGAAGACTCACTGTCATTCCGGATGGATACACTCAGAGGACTAGACGAGCAGCACTGGCACAGCCCTTTAACTATCCAGGACATACAACTAAGACAGGCTCGGACGCTTGATCGACACTTGAACACTCTAGTTTTTATGGTGGGACAACTTGGCCTTTTTTATAATGCAAAGTCGAATCGTTCTGCTGGTAAATTCAAATTACGATGGTATGGCCCTTACCAAATTTCAGAACAAGTAGGGCCAGCAACTTTTTGGTTGACTACGTTGACCAGAAACCCTCTTCCGAAAGTCATCAACGGGTCGAAGCTACGGCCGTATCAACATGCCTCTACCCCGCACTGAAACATTTTTCGGTGGGCCGCTTCGTTTGGCGCTCGCTTTTCTTTCCTTTTCTTTTCTTTTCTTTTTGTGTGTTTATAATATAAATCTGTAAATATTCGCGTTTTGATAACTAATTATGTCCACAGCCACCCTGCCTTTGCCAGCTACTCACGCATGCACACTGAAGTTAAAGAATTATCATTTCAATACCGCATGATGATTAATCATCCCTCATTACCCTCCATCGGGATGCATCTATTTAAACTTTTATGTTTCACCGAAAATCGCTATTGTGTTTGTGTGCTTGTATGCTTGTGAAATCCTTGTGTGCCTGCATTTTGAGCCTGTTATCTGTGTTGCGCCATGGAAACTTTGGCTAATTATGCTGCTTTCCGTGATGGACTCCCTGCTGACGTAGGAGAGTTCTTGCGCAACCGTGGGCTTGCAAATTTCGCTGAATTGCCTTGGCATTCAGTGGAAGCCCACCCCTTCTTTGCACAGATCATATCCGCCATCGCTCAATCACCAGCCAACGAGCGAAGATGGGCTTTCCCATCGTTACCTTCCCGAACAGTAATCACATTCCAAACGTTCGCTGAGTCATTCCGACTCATACCGCAAGGTCGCGAAAATGGCCCAAGTATACCAGTTGCCCGCATGATAGAATTATTTCCCCGATATTCATCCAATGAGTACGCCATCTTATGTCGACCGGAACCCGAAAGAACCGCACTCCAATTCTTGGTAGCAATCCTAAATCTACAGAAGCGCACTTATGGCATATCCTGACCATTTTACTCTGCCATAGATTTAGCTGCCCGTGAGCCAATAAACTTCGCATCTTATTTCTTCCACCGAATCCATAAGGAGTGCGTAGCAATAATCAAACAAGTAAACAAGGGTAGTACGCCTAGATCTAGATTGCCCCATATCTTGTCATTTCTCTTTCCGGCAATCCTTGTAGCCCAACCACCACCCCGGGGGCCCATTCTGAGACATGAGGAATCGGTACAGCTGCTAGAGGACGATGAGGAAGAAGATGACGAAGAACTCAACCAACTCTTCCGCCGGAAAAGAGTCAGAATCAGCTCATCCGAGAGTGAAGCACAGAATTCAGTCGGAGATGATAAAGAAGAAGAAAAACAAGAGGAAGTCACCTTTCACGACACCACCACTTCGATGCAGCATGATTCCTCAGCGCTATCATCACCATCTAAGCAACAAGAGCAGGAGGAACAGATTGAAACAAAAACGAGTTCTACCGAAGAAGCATCGCAGCAGCAAACTGAGCAGGAACAATAAGAGGAAGAACAACAGACGGCAAAACAAGTATTCGAAGAGCTGCTTAGGGAAGTTGAGTCTACAGCCGCAGATGCTGAACAACAAACCACAAATAAGGTAACACAAGCTAACTCTGCCATTCCCACCCCACCACCGGAACATCGACTTAACCCCATCCTTCCTATCCCATCCAATCCACCACTCGAACCTGCAGCTTCTTCCGCCTCATCCCCCAACTACTCCCCTCCGACCTCACAGCAACTACTTACTGCATCGTCTTCCCAACCTCGTCCCCCTCTTCCACCACCCTCCACCCCAGTATTTTCTCAGTTGGAATCGATGGGTCAGATGCTAATAGAGTTATCAAGACAACTGCCGCAACAACTGAAGCAAATTACAAAAAGTGTTCGCGAAGATTTCCAGCATAAATTGGAAGTCATGGAGGCAGATATCACTCCCCTCCAAGAAGAACTACAGGTCGTGAAGACAGAAAATCATGTGCTTCATGAACAAGTACAGCAGCTACAGGCCAGAATCCAAGAACAGAAATGAATTACAGTTCAGCGAGATGAAGCCGTGGCAGCAGCAAAAGAAAAAGAAGAATTACTACTTGTTGCAGATGCAGAGATAAACAAACTGAATAAACTACTCAAAGAAAAAGAAGATGCAACGATGGGGCTAGGCAATTTACTAGAAGAAACCAGAACGTGTCTAGCCGTGGAAGTAAAGAAAAGCCAAGAACAGCAGCGGGAAGCCAAATTGACAGAAGAAGAACTCCATAGAACAAGTGAGGCTCTAACGGATGTCAACAGAATGCTGAAACATTACCTGGCAAAAGAAGCTCAAGCACAGAAAGAAATCGCACAGCTCCGACGAGAAAGAGATGCCTACTCAACAACAATACAGTATCAAAACCAAGAAATTGAAAGGCGAGAAAATCAACTGAGCAATCAGAAAGAACGAGTAATCGATATGCAGAAGCAGGTTGTAGAAGTAAAACTTTCAAGAGATGCAGCTCTATCTAACGAATTCTACCTGCAGGAAGCATTTTTGCAAACATAGGTAGAGATTTTGCTCACCGAAGCAATACCACTAAGCTCTGTTAGAATAGATGCACAGCTAGTAGAGCCGGAAACTTTAAAATAGATGTTAGAAACTCTAAAGAAAAAAATAGCCCGTACTTTTCGATTTGCTAGGAATATGTATTTAGAAGGAATAATAGACGAACAATAATTTTGTACAACCTGCGGGTTCGAGTCCACCGTGCGTGCCAGTGTTAGTCGGCCGCCGGATGGGGACATGTAAAACCGAATCTTGTGTTCGCACGCCCGAGAAGTAGTTACACAACAGTTAGAATTTCTTATATAAAGCAATGCTTAGAGAGACAGAGAGAGAGTCAGAGACGACAAGTTGTGGAATCACCAGACTATTCCTCTGGGTGATTGTCTGAGTGATTACTGTAACTTCATTTGTAACTTCTGAGTTTTCTGAGTAATCTATGATCTACTGGTTTCTATCTATTGTCTGTGTTTGTTATTTCTGGATCTTTGATATAGTTATGAGTGTTATTCATCATATAGTAACTCATCGAACTATGGTCGGAAGCGAATCGACTGTAAGTCCTTGTTGCAATCATGTATTAAGAGTGCGACTCGGTTAGTGCTATTTCGTGGAATGTTCTGCCAAGTGTTGAGTAAGGACCGTAGAAGTTACGATAATGCAATAATACTGCAAAGTATAGCGCTGTCTTCAGTGTTGTAATCGGTCATCAGACGGTAAGGATTAAGGTTGCAGAATGGAATCCTGAATCGCATACTAAGTCTTTAGTGCAGTGTAATTGACTGATTAGTTCTCTGTGTTTCGGATATTGAGTGGATTATGGTACTTACCTGGTAAAGGTTGAACCCTTAGTTTATGTCTCTGGCATCTGTGGTAAGATGATCACTGTAGTGTTTTAGTGCATTCATTACGTGAGGACTGAGCTAAGACGTGAACAGTGAAGGTCGGCGTATAACGGAATTTTACCAAAGTTTCAGTAACTCTCTATATCCGAGGTGGTTGCATTTGGGAACTAAGTAAAGGGCCTCTGTCTAACAGACCCCTACCACTCCCAAGAACCCACGACTCGAGTACACACGTTCTGACAGTTAGAACATCGAAGTGCTTAACTTCGATACGCATTTAATTTAACACCTTGCGGGTTAACACTGGCGTTTAGTTAACTCGTAAACTCGAATAACACTTTTCACTTTAACACATAGCCTAAGAATCATATATTGTACATGCCGAATTATTCATAGATATTTCATAATCTATGAGCTTATACAACCTAAGACATAAAATGCGAGAAGCAGTAATGACATACCCTTTTGATAGATCATGAACTGTACATCTATCATCAAAACATTTCACAACCAAGATGATCTTGGCTAATGCTAAAACTGAGAACATATTTTTCTTGATCCCTGGTACAAATAAAGCATCCGACAATGTAAAAGAACTACCATTAGCACTAGTCAAAGTTATCTTACCAACTCCCATAACACGATAAGAGGAGTTGTTGGCACATGTGACAGTATTCTCTGTAGGGGTAGGCTCTAGTGAAGTGAAGAAAGTTTGCTACGAGGTAATATGTTTGGTTGCCCCACTATTTAACTACTAGAATTTCGATTCTACTACAGACATACACTATTCATGAGATGATGGGTCACCATAACAAACATGGTACATGCCCATTCTTTATTCTGCATAGGATTAGTAGACTCTGTTTAGGGTGTAGAGGCCTACAACAACCATTCCAACCTCTTACTTCTTTGCCTCTTTTGTAGCTAATTTTGGAAATCTCTTTATGACATGGTCATTTGCTTTAGTATTTGCAAAGCAGTTTTTTCTTTTCTCTTTTCTTCTCATGTCTATTATCTTTCTTTGATTGTGCAGAATTGGCAGATTTCTGCTTACTAGTAGATGAGCTCCATTTATTGTTGCCCTTTTGACTAGCGAGGAAAGCTTGATCTACAACACACATAATCGACTTGTTCTACCTAGACTCGTCTTCCTACAATGAAACATAGACTAACTTCTCAAATTTTAAGGCATTTGGATTACCTTTCATTATCAATAAAAGAGTGGAAGCAAAACTATGATATGAATCTAGAAGACCATTCAAAAAAGTCAGCATAAGTGAACTGTTGGGCAAGATTTCATAAGCAAAAGTCAACTGCTGTTTCAAATCTTTGATCTTTGTAAAAAACTCTCCATGAAATCTCCTTCATTCATGTGCTCACTCTCCAACTCTTTTCGAAGGTAAGCAACATGAACCTTGTTCCTTGCCTTGTATAAAGTAGTTAGTGTATTCCAAGCATCCTTCATTGTTTTGCAGGAGTGAATGTGGGGAATAATGGCATGTTTGACAGACAAGGCTATCAATGCATGTGCCAGAGCATCTATGCCATCCCATCAAAGTTGCTTTGTAAAAGGTGCAGCAGGAACCACAAGACAAACAGGAACCTAAAGAATATCACCATCTTCAATGCCATCTACATCACCTTCAACAAGTGTATTTGCAAGTGAAAATAGGATATTTGTCAACACCTTACACAATATTCCACCATCATATAAGACTATAATGGGTAATTGGTACCATCCAACTTATCCTCAATGGGGAACATACAGAAAAATGACATAAAATACCCTAATGCAAAAAAATGACTATATCTCAAAAAGCTAAAAAGAACTGCCTTCTGGAGGTCTACTAAACTTGTAGTAGATTTCAAGATGCTTATACTAGCGAACTGAAGCTTGTATATATCTTTGGCACAAAAAGATAAAATTGCCTACATAAGCACTACGATAGTGCGTTCAAAGGCCAAAACAAACTCAGATCATGATTTCCACACCACAAGCTGAAGTTGTTTTGAACTCCTAATTGCCCTTAGTATGCTCACCAAATTTTATGCAATTCTGAGACTATGAACGGAGGTGTGTCGATGATAGCCTAGATGTAGCAACGACCTGCTTTGATACCAATTGTTGGAGTTTGAGATGTGTGGAAGCATGGGAACATCACAAAAAAGAAGAAGAATGTTGAAGCACACCACACAATACTGAATGTATTACCAAGAGAACATACAAAGATGAGTGACCCATTAGGGATATAGGTCCACCTAGGCCGCCTCTAACAGGAGTAACGTACACTAAGTTTGGTGGATTCCCAGGTGATGACCCAGATGCTCATGTACACACATTTGAGATAAGTTACGCAGTACTCAACCATACACCAGATCCGACGTATAGAGCTATTGTCTTTCAGTCTACACTGGTCAATGAAGTAGCTAGATGGCTTACAGAATATGATATTAATCACTTTGGCACTTATGAAGCAGTAAGAGATGCCTTTTTGCAGAGATTCAGGCTAAAGAAGAATCCAGCCGAAATTTTTGACTATCTACAAAACAACAGACAGAAGATAAATCAAATAGTACAGGAGTACGCCACACTGTTCAGGACTCACTTGAGGCAATTACCACCAGCACATGCCAACCTATCGGACGACGTTATCACTCAGTGGTTCATCAATGGCTTGACTCCACAACTTAAGCAGATTATGATCATCCGATGTGTCGGAGCGATGACGCTAGATGCACTAATTGCAATGGCTCTATAGTTAGAAAACAAGGTTGGAGGATTTACAGAAGATCTGAAGTGGTTAAAAACAAATAGAAATGTCACCGAAGATATGACTAGACAAATATATTGCATCACATGCAAGAATCCAGGTCATACTAGTGCCACTTGTGCACTTAATTAGTTATTCTGTGCTATCTGCAACACTGCCGAACACACCACCAAAAACTGCGCATACAACGCCAAAGTACTAGGAACTGCAACTGTCAATGCTATTATACAGGAACCAGGACAGCCAGCCAATCATTATGTACCTCCGCAACTAAGGAACAATCAGCAACAAGGATATCGAAACTACAGAGGGCAGAGGAACAACAACTATAACGCAAACCGCTGGCAGGCCGGACCAGCACCAAAAAATCCCAGTCTACCACCACCGCGCTATCATTTCTGTGGTGAATTTGGTCATATTAGAAGATTTTGTAAGGACGCAGCTGAGTATGATCAGAGGAAGAAGGAACGTCAAAATCCAATGGCTAATATGGTACAAATCACACCAGTGGAAACGTAAGCTGTAGCAATTCAGACCCGCTCCGGTAAACAACTGTAGCCAGCAGCAGAAATATTTGAACCAGGTATACACGAACAACAAAGGGTGTACAACAAGGCTAGTCAATGGGCAACCATAGAACCTCCAGTCTTCCCAGAACCTATCCCGGTGACCCAGAATCCAATAATTGAAGAAGGAACACAACAACAGGATTCCAATTTTGTAGCAGGTCCATCATCTTCAACAGACGCATCAACTTCAAAACCGATGGAACATGCAAGCCAAACACAACAGGCCTGGGAAATTTTATCTAAAGCATCTATCACTCTGCCTTTGGGCCAACTACTTGCATTAGTACCAGGAGTTGGACAACAATTCCAACAGCAGTTCAGCCCTCTGCCTTCTTATATTCCAACAACGGCAGTAGTTCAACCAGAACCTGATTCTACGGTCGATCATTCAGTTCCTTTGATTACGGTATGGTACAAAAATCATAAAATCACGCAGGTACTAATTGATGGAGGATCTGGTGTCAACATTGCTATTGCTGCACTATGTAAAAAGTTAGGGTGTACCGAAATCGAACCAGTTCAGTTTTTTGTCAGAATGGCCGACCAATCAAGAGTCCATCCCATAGGACTCGTACGAAATGTACCAATCACCTTACAAGGTACAAAATTTAAAATGACCTTTGTCATACTAGATCTACCGGAATCCACTCTTGATTACAACCTCTTTTTCGGCCGACCTTGGCTGAAGCATGCTAAGGTGATACTGTTGGAATCAATATCCTATTGGTTCAACAATAATAAGATAATACATTGTTTCTTAGTCACTCTATAACAAGCAGCACGGGCGACGTAACAGCGTCTCTATCTGTTCAGTTAGCCCCTTGTACAAACGATAAGCGCTGGCAGCATGGATAGCTCGTCTACCTTCTATAGAACACACCCGGGTTCAAATCCCGCGACGGCCAGCATGTTTCTATCAAAGCATTTTGGTATTTTTAATCTATTTAAAACACATGCGAACGCGAAGAATAAAGGCGACGGACGGCGTTTCAAAATTGGTGCTTTATTCGTAGCTTTATTAGAAGCGATTGCTTTTGGAGGGGTGCTTTTCAAGTACAGAAAAGACTATATAAGAAGTGTTTGGGGTCACTTCTAAGTATCCTTCACCTAGGATCAACACAAGCTTTCTGGAGCTTGAACCTCAGTAGAGGTGGTGTTTCTTCTAGCACATGGGGCAGCCATGGTGCTAACTTGAAGCATGTTGAGGAGCAGCTATGGAGTTCTTCTTGGTGATTCTTCTTGGAGAAGATGAAGGGTGTGCTCACACTCTAGCTCATGGAGAGGAGGTCATCTCTTGTTCATGGCAAGAAGACTTGGTCATTAGCAGCTTGATGGTGAGGATCGCCCATCTACATGATGTATTTGAAGATCATCTTCTACAAGAAGATGTTAGGTTGAAGATTATCTTCTACAAGAAGATGTCTGGCTACTTCAAAGACATTGGATGGGACCATCTACATGATTTTGAAGATTATCTTCTACAGGAAGATATTAGGTTGAAGATTGTCTTCTACAAGAAGATGTCTGGCTACTTCAAAGACATTAGATGGGGATTAACATAAGATTCACATCTTATGTTAAGTATTGAGGTACATATTCTCTTTATGCACACATGTACTACTTGAAGTTTATGGAGGCTGTGGCGTTCATATCAGGAGGAGTCCTATTCGGCATAGGTACAAGAGAATCAGTACTTATATGCTTTATGCATATTTTTATGAGGTGTTTGAGAAGGTGTGTTCACATGAGTTTGAGGATTTCCGGCAACAATCTTGTTAGCATTCTATGCTACTTTATAAGTATGTGATCTTTTCACACACGTATCTAACTTAGGGTCTTCCATAGCCTAAGTTTAGATGTAGGTTTGTTGACCATTAGTTTCACACTGATCCTTCCTCTTTCAGTCACTCATATTCACTCTTCTATAACCTATAAGGTCACACATCTCGTGTATATTCAGATTACTGCCCATACATCCGAATATGTTTGTTACATTGTACATTCACTCATTCATCTATTTCTCATCACATAGAGTGGTTGAGAGTTTTACTCCCACATTGTACATTCATTGGTATATATGATACTATGAGTAAGCGATGGCTTACGTAACACCTTACACATGTCGTCTATTCTTTCTCTATCTTTGTCTCATCATTTGTATGATTAAGTTGTGGTATGTTCATGTTTTGTCAATATGGAAGATTGCTGGAATTAATGTTGTACATGACTGGAACTATGGAACCATGGACCTTTGACATGAGCCTAAGGGCCTACCTCACTTCCAACATTTGGTATCAGAGCACTAAGGTTTTGGTTACAGAACTTTAGATCTTTGGCATCAATGCATTAAGGCTCATTCATAAGCCCAGGTTCCCAGTCTTCCAGATTTACAACATATGATTTGAAAGCATCTTCTAATATTTGACATTTGACATACACACTTAATCTAGATGAGTAGAGATTTGAGAATTAAACATTTCAGTTACATGTGTATTCATCAGTGTGGAGTATGAAGTTGATGATCTGTTAGCAGCCGAATATTTTTGAAGAGTATGCAAATACTTTACAAAAGTATTGTTTGAAGACCCAGACTTGATGAAGAGAAGACTACTTCAAATTCAAGGAAGAACAATGGTTTAGAGAAGATGAAGAAATCAGATCAACATCAAATCACAGGTATCAGTTTCTACTATCAGATTATCATTTGCAGGTCATGTCTTAGAAGAGCAGTTATGAAGAGATTTGAAGAAATTCAAGGAATGCTTTTATACGCTTTCATCATTTGAAAGTTAAAGGCTACATCAAAACAAGTATCTAGAGGTTTTTCTAGAAAGTTTTGAGAGATCTCTTTCATGGCAAGAAAGTGCATCTAAGAAGACAAGTGCAGAGATGAGATGAGTTTTTTCAGCCAATTTTCTGTTGTAAGTTGGTTGGATATCAAGGTACAAATATATCTAGAGAAGGTAACTCTAGAAGGGCAATTCATCATTCAGACAACGATTGGTGAATTTAGTCGTTTCAGACATTTGAAGTAGAATTTTGATTCAGAGATATGAGGAGATGGTAAAACATGTTTCTATATTCACTTCCATTTATATACCATGTTTGTTTTATCTCTTACTCTTAGTATTAGAGGAAGAGAAAAGTTCATTTGAAGAGGTCAAGAGTGTTTGCTACTTCAAAATGAAGAGAACAAAAGGTATGGAAGAGAAGTTTGAAGATGTTGACATCATCAGGTGGAAGAAAGATGCAGAAGAAGAAAGTCCATCATTTCCAAAAGAAAAGTAAGGCTTCCTTTTCTCATATATTTTCCATATACTTTTCCTATTTTATCCTCTACACCCAAAGACAAGTCTACGAGAACATCTTGTTTAAAGAAGAAGCAATTTCTTGTTTTTCATTACACTTGGTCATGATTTAGTAGATTTGACAAAGAATTTCATTGAGAGAAACAAAAGCACTCATATGTGTATGAGTTAGTTGAAGCTTTTAAGCAGGCAGCTTATATGTTCCCTCAAAGAATTCTTGGAGTGTCAATACAGAGCTACTTGGTATATGACAAGTTGAAAAGAAGTATATTTCTTCTTTATCTAACTCTTGAGGTAAAAGAGTTTTTTGTAGCAGATGTTGAAGACTTGGGTTGAGGTTTTATGTTTGGAAAAGGTTACCTCATATTCAGTACTTTCAGAAACTTCAGAAAATTCAGACTTGTTGATGTACCAGTCAGTTGAAGAAACTACTTTTTATGATTGTCTAGACTTTTGGATACATGTTTGTATTCAAAAAGGTGTTCCATCAAATCCTAACACTTGATTGAAAGTGGAGTTAGCCAAAAGAAAATCAAGCAGGTACTATCACATTTCACCCGGGTAAAATATGAAAGTTATGAAGTATCAACTTGCAGCTTTTGGAGTTCTCAAGGTGAGAAGTTTGTCCACTTATGTTTCAAGTAAGAATTGCAGATTCTTGGAAAGGATTTGTTTGAAGAAAAGTTTTACAACTTTTTGAGAAGCATGGACACTTGGAGACATTCAGGTAGCAAATCAAACATTCAGACATGAAGGTTTGATGAGAGCAGATTCTACACAGGAGAGATCATTGATCTTGTATGATCTTGTATGATCTTGAACATTTATGAGTCAGTTGTCTATCCTTTGTTTGTGAAGATTCTTAACATTGGAAGAAGTAAGTCAAAGATTCAGATTCTATCAGATTTGTGTTGCAGAGAAAAAGAAGATACTTGTTATGTTACAGAAAAATATGGATCCTAAACTTTTGATTCAGATACAAGTATTGATCACTCAAGATCAGATTTATTGAAAGAAGGAAGACGTTCCACATTTCATAAAGTTTGATATATTTGAAGAATTCTGGATACTAGCGTTAAGTCATCCAGGGGGGTGATGAAACATGAAGACTTATTTTCAGCCATATGTAAAAGAATGCAGAGTCATACCTACAGGTATTCCTATATTTCCTTTGTCAGGTTCTCTTTATGTTCCAGCTTTGAAAGAAGAAGGAAGAAGAAGAATGTTTGGAGAAAATTCCTGTTAGGATGTTCCTGTTTAGGATAAGGTTCCAAAATTCTATTGAAGAGAAGCTTGATATTTCAGAAAGGTATATTTCAGACGTGCGCACATATATGTTTATACCAGGTTCTGAAGGAAAGAGGTATGAAGGATTTAAAGGATGAAGACATGATGACATCATAGATTTTTTGACTCATATTGAGTTGAGTACAGTCAGAGATGAACCAGCAGTGTTCATAATACACTAAGTTGTGAGTTGACAGTCACAGGTTCCAAGATTCAGTTCCTGATTTTGTTTAGTGTATTTACATGACGCAGCAGAAGTACGTTGAGAAACCTTTTTGGAAGGTAAATGCAAATATATGGATCCCAGTGTATGTTTTTAAGGTTTTTGAAGACAGAAGATAGCAGGTGCAGAGACAGTATATGCTACATTTGTTGTCAAGCAATGATTGCTTGATGTATACACATTGGATATCTAGTTTGCATATTTTCTCAAGTATTATGGTTCATATTCAACAAGTTCAAGTTTTTCAAATTCTGAAGAAGACTTTTGAAGGTCAGTTCTGAAGTACGGGAGTACAAGCTTGAAGCTTGTGGTAATTTGCAGATTATAAAGTTTGCAGATCCAGTCCAGATTGTACCAATATGACATTGCAGGGGGGATTGTTGGAATCAATATCCTATTGGTTCAACAATAATAAGATAATACATCATATGTTTCTTAGTCACTCTATAACAAGCAGCACGGGCGACGTAACAGCATCTTTATCTGTTCAGTTAGCCCCTTGTACAAACAATAAGCGCTGGCAGCATGGATAGCTCGTCTACCTTCTATAGAACCCACCCGGGTTCAAATCCCGCGATGGCCAGCATGATTCTATCAAAGTATTTTGGTGTTTTTAATCTATTAAAAACACATGTGAACGCGAAGAATAAAGGCGACGGAGGGCGTTTCAAAATTGGTGCTTTATTCGTAGCTTTATTAGAAGCGATTGCTTTTGGAGGGGTGCTTTTCAAGTACACAAAAGACTATATAAGAAGTGTTTGGGGTCACTTCTAAGTATCCTTCACCTAGGATCAACACAAGCTTTCTGGAGCTTGAACCTCAGTAGAGGTGGTGTTTCTTCTAGCACATGGGGCAGCCATGGTGCTAACTTGAAGCATGTTGAGGAGCAGCTATGGAGTTCTTCTTGGTGATTCTTCTTGGAGAAGATGAAGGGTGTGCTCACACTCTAGCTCATGGAGAGGAGGTCATCTCTTGTTCATGGCAAGAAGACTTGGTCATTAGCAGCTTGATGGTGAGGATCGCCCATCTACATGATGTATTTGAAGATCATCTTCTACAAGAAGATGTTAGGTTGAAGATTATCTTCTACAAGAAGATGTCTGGCTACTTCAAAGACATTGGATGGGACCATCTACATGATTTTGAAGATTATCTTCTACAGGAAGATATTAGGTTGAAGATTGTCTTCTACAAGAAGATGTCTGGCTACTTCAAAGACATTAGATGGGGATTAACATAAGATTCACATCTTATGTTAAGTATTCAGGTACATATTCTCTTTATGCACACAGGTACTACTTGAAGTTTATGGAGGCTGTGGCGTTCATATCAGGAGGAGTCCTATTCGGCATAGGTACAAGAGAATCAGTACTTATATGCTTTATGCATATTTTTATGAGGTGTTTGAGAAGGTGTGTTCACATGAGTTTGAGGATTTCCGGCAACAATCTTGTTAGCATTCTATGCTACTTTATAAGTATGTGATCTTTTCACACACGTATCTAACTTAGGGTCTTCCATAGCCTAAGTTTAGATGTAGGTTTGTTGACCATTAGTTTCACACTGATCCTTCCTCTTTCAGTCACTCATATTCACTCTTCTATAACCTATAAGGTCACACATCTCGTGTATATTCAGATTACTGCCCATACATCTGAATATGTTTGTTACATTGTACATTCACTCATTCATCTATTTCTCATCACATAGAGTGGTTGAGAGTTTTACTCCCACATTGTACATTGAACATTGGTATATATGATACTATGAGTAAGCGATGGCTTACGTAACACCTTACACATGTCGTCTATTCTTTCTCTATCTTTGTCTCATCATTTGTATGATTAAGCTGTGGTATGTTCATGTTTTGTCAATATGGAAGATTGCTGGAATTAATGTTGTACATGACTCGAACTATGGAACCATGGACCTTTGACATGAGCCTAAGGGCCTACCTCACTTCCAACAGATACAGGATTGGTCTGCACAGGAGATCACTTTCAAGGATGCAAATCGTAAATATGTTGTAAAATTAGATGTTATACAACCTTGCGAGTTGCACGCTAGACCGTATTTTGCTGAACTAGTCCATATGCTAGATGGGTTGTCAGACGATGAAGAAGAAGAGTTTCTGAAAAATAACTTTGATTTGATCTCCCTAGGAACTGTTGATCTACAATCTGTTGTAGATAACTAGAACCCTTCAGTTTGCACGGTGATGACTGTAACAGAAAAAAATACAGAAGAAGATAAGAAGAAAGATACTGCTACTATAGATGACGCTGATCTGCAACAAATTTTTAAGCCAGCTGACGATACAGAGTAGCCCCGACAATTTTATGTTCTAGAAGATTAGTTGATCACTTATAATTTAGGCGATGAAAATCATCCGCGTCCTGTGAAGATAAAGCAAAACTTACCGGAAACATTTCAAGTAGGATTAATCCAGCTACTCCAAGAATTCTCTGACGTTTTTGCATGGGATTACAAGGATATGAGAGGATTGGACCCCCGCATCTATCAGCACAGAGTCGTGCTAAAGCTAGAAGCAAGACCGATCAAGCAACCTAGCTACCGGATGAATCCAAACTATGCATCACAGGTAAAGGCAGAACTTGATAGGCTGCTTAAAGTCGGATTCATTGTACTAGTAGAGCATGCTGAATGGATCTCTCCAATTGTTATTGTCCCTAAGAAGAATAAGCAATTACGAATATGTGTAGATTACCGGAAACTAAACGCAGTCATAGTGCCTGATCCTTTTCCGATCCCTTTTTTGGACACAATGCTTGATAGAGTAGCAGGCCACGAAATTTATTCATTCTTAGATGGATACAGTGGATATAATCAAGTTAGAATGGCTGAACAGGATATAACGAAAATTGCATTCATTACCAACTGGGGTGTATTTGCTTGTAGTGTTATGTGGTTTGGATTAAGAAATGCCCCAAGTACATTTCAAAGGTGTATGCAGGAAATATTTTCTCCTTATCTTACTTCGTTTATGCAAGTGTATCTCGAGGATTTTTCAATTTTTGGTAAGATGATAACACACCTATTCCATTTATGGTGTTGCTTTCAGAAATGCAGAGAATACAGACTCTGCTTAAACCCAAACAAATCCGTGTTTGCGGTTTCATGTGGCAAGCTACTTGGCCACATCGTATCTGCACAAGGTATACGAGTAGATCCAGACAAGATCACGGCAGTATTAGAAGCTCCGGTGCCCACTAAACCGAAAGAAGTAATGCGCTTCATGGGCCAAGTAAGATGGCACGGACGACACTTACGATGGCTTGCTCACTTAGCGATACCACTAAACAGATTAATTACCAAGACTCCCCAACAGTTTGAGTGGACTCAGGAATGTCAGACAACATTTGACCGTCTGAAGTGTTTATTAACACAGGTTCCAATCTTACAGCCTCCGGACTGGGATCACCCATTTCATGTCTTCGTAGATGCTTCAAATATTGCCATTGGTAGTGTTCTGATGCAACAAACCGATAAGTGGTTCCGACCTGTTTACTATGCTAGTAGAAGACTTGCTCCTATAGAAAAGAATTACTCTGTAACAGAAAGAGAATGTCTAGGCTTAGTATACTCTGTCAAGAAATTCAGACATTATTTACTGGGCCGTAATTTTACCTTTCATATAGATCATGCTGCCCTTGTCTATTTGGTTCGGCAACAACATCTAGGTGGTCGATTAGCACGATGGGTTCTACTTTTACAGGAGTTCGACTACGAAGTCATTCATCGGCCAGGCAGTTCACATGCCTTAGCAGATTTTCTCTCCCGCTTAGATTCCGGTGAAGCTCCGATCGGTATAGATGACTCGACACCAGCAATTTATGCTTCTAAACCGACCCATGATGACACTACAGACCCGCCTTTGCCATCTACATACTATGATCAGATATTGACTTTTCTCACTGACAGATGCTTTCCATTTCAGACTTCTAAGGCAATACGCAGGAAAATTGCACTGTTTAGTCGCCGATTTCGGTTGATTGTTGGGGAAGTATACTATGTGGATCATACCGGAATCTTACTTTGCTGTATTCCACCACATGAAGTTAACTCAGTTATTACTTTGGCTCACTCAATTCCTTCCGGTGGTCATTTTGCTACAGACTTAACACACCGGAAAATTCTGCAAAGTGGTCTCTGGTGGCCTACTATGTACAGAGATGTGTCACACTTTGTCAAGCAATGTGATAATTGTCAGAGATCGGGACAGCCCCTGCAACGTCATCTTTTCCCTCTACAGCCTGTCTTGCCACTTGAACCATTTCAGAAATGGGGCTTAGATTGCATCGGACCTATTACACCACCAGCCATCCTCAGTAACAACCGTTATATTTTAATATGTACTGATTATGCTACCAGATGGGCAGAAGCCTAGGCTTTACGATCTGCTGCAGCTATTGCGGTAGCAAAGTGTCTGCTAACCGATGTCTTTTCACGTTTTGGTTTACCACTGGAACTTGTTTCAGATCAAGGCACTCATTTTGTAAACAATTTAATGAAGGCACTTACACAGTCGTTCCAGGTCACACATAAGTTTAGTTCTCCTTATTATCCTCGTGCTAATGGGTTGGCCGAAAGTAAGAACAAAACTTTGCTCAATATGCTTCGGAAATTGATTATGGAAGCACCGGAAAGATGGGATCAACTGTTGCCTGCAGTATTATGCGCATATCCGACTACATACAAGGTAACAAAAGGATTAACACCTTTCAAACTAGCTTATGGATTAGAAGCAATAGCACCAATGGAGATAGTTATACCAAGTTTGTGAGTCGCAATCGCTCAAAAACTGCTACCGGAAGACTCACTGTCATTCCGGTTGGATACACTCAGAGGACTAGACGAGCAGCGCTGGCACAGCTTTTTAACTTGAACACTCCAGTTTTTACGGTGGGACAACTTGTCCTTTTTTATAATGCAAAGTCGAATCGGTCTGCTGGTAAATTCAAATTACGATGGTATGGCCCTTACCAAATTTCAGAACAAGTAGGCCCATCAACTTTTCGATTGACTACGTTGACCAGAAACCCTCTTCCGAAAGTCATCAACGGGTCGAAGCTGCGGCCGTATCAACATGCCTCTACCCCGCACTGAAACATTTTTTGGTGGGCCGCGTCGTTTGGCGCTCGCTTTTCTTTCCTTTTCTTTTCTTTTCTTTTTGCGTGTTTAATAATATAAATCTGTAAATATTCGCGTTTTGATAACTAATTATGTCCACAGCCGCCCTGCCTTTGCCAACTACTCACGCATGCACAGTGAAGTTAAAGAATTATCATTTCAATACCGCACGATGATTAATCATCCCTCATTACCCTCCACCGGGATGCATCTATTTAAACTTTTCTGTTTCGCCGAAAATCGCTATTGTGTTTGTGTGGTTGTATGCTTGTGAATTATGCCGCTTTCCATGATGGACTCCTTGCTGACGTAGGAGAGTTCTTGCACAACCGTGGGCTTGCAAATTTCGCTGAATTGCCTTGGCATTCAGTGGAAGCCCACCCTTCTTTGCACAGATCATATCCGCCATCGCTCAATCACCAGCCAACGAGCGAAGATGGGCTTTCCCATCGTTACCTTCCCGAACAGTAATCACATTCCAAACCTTCGCTGAGTCATTCTTCCCTCATAGATCTTCTTAGGCCATGATGTGATGATTCTGCCTCATGTCCAAGTTCCTGCAATTTTGCTTTATCTTTAGACTTCCATGCTTTGATCTTTTCCATCTGAGATTCTTCATCATCCTCTGAGGTGTCTTGTTCTTCAATCTTAGGTTGTTCTCTACCAAGCTTTGGAAAATCTTCTTCAAGATTATATGGTAAATTGACCTTCCTGCATGAATCTTCATACCATGAATTGTTCTCATCAAAAACTACATCTCTGCTTACCAAGAATCCTTTGTTGGTAGGGTTGTATAACCTGTAGCCCTTTTGATTGTTGTCATATCCAATAAATACACACCTTTCTGCCTTTGGATCCATCTTGCCTTTAACCTGTGAAGGAACATGAGCAAAAGCAATACATCCAAAAATTTTACAATGATCTAAGCTTGGTCTTCTTCCATTCCAAGCCTCATATGGAGTCATCCCATCAAGGGATTTTGAAGGCAACCTGTTAATCAAGTAAGTGGCTGTAGATACAGCCTCAGCCCATAAGTAATTAGGTAAATGCTTTTCATTTAACATAGACCTTGCAGCTTCAACAATTGTCCTATTCCTCCTTTCTGCCACTCCATTTTGCTCAGGACTGTACCTTGTAGTTACCTCTCTTTTGATTCCTCTTTCTTGAAGAAAAGAATCAAAATCATGGGAGAAGTATTCTCCCCCTCCATCTGACCTTAGCCTTTTTAGTGAATTACCTGTTTGATTCTCCACAAGAGCCAAATATCTTTTGAAACATGAAAAAACTTCATCTTTGTGTTTCATAAAGAATAGGATAGTCCATCTGCTGCAATCATCAATAAAGGAAACATAATACCTTGATCCAGATATTGAAGCTTCCTTGCTAGGTCCCCATACATCTGTATGAACCAACTCCAAGAGATCTCCATGCATATAACCTTTCTTCATGAATGGTAACCTGTGAGACTTTCCAAATTGACATGCACTACACTTATAAATCATATGTTGTTTTGACAAATTAGGAAGTCCAAGTACACTTTGGTCCCTGCAGATTTGCTTTAATGACCTTTCACCAATATGTGCTAACCTTTTGTGCCATACTTCCAATTCTGTGAGTGTCTGACTACCATAATTAAAGAGGGCAATGTTTCTAGTGTCCTGTAATGCAAATGTGAACAATCTACCTGTCTTTTCACCTTTTGCAATTCTTCTGAATCCTTGACTTGGATCTTCAACAAATGCTCCTGCTTTTGTGAACCTGACTTGCAACCCTTTCTCTACTATCTACCCAACACTTATCAAATTCTTTGTAATGGTAGGGACATAGAGTACCTTACTGAGTAGGTTGATGTTTCCATCAGGTGCTTTGACATTGCCTATTTTCTCCACAAGATGTTTTGTATCATCTCCTGTTTGTACCTCATGCTTATTCCTTGGATCTTCTAAATCTGATAGGAGTGCCACATTTCCTGCCACATGATTTGAACAACCTGAATCTATGTAGAAAATATGCTCATCAGATTTACCTTGTGGCATAGCCATGTTCATGATCAATAATGAATCCTCTTTGTTTGAGTCTTCTGTGTAGTTATTGTAGACTCTCCTTCCTTTGTAGCCTCCTTGATAGTTTGAATGATTGTAGTTGTTGTAGTTGCCATGGTAGTTGTTGAACCTTCCTCTTGAGTAGCCATAACTTCCTCTATTGTATCCTCTGCCTCTTTGATTCCTGGAATTCCTAAAGCAATTTTCAGTTGTATGATTAGTTAATCCACAAATAGAACATGAGTTGGAGTCTTGGGATCTCCCCTTGCCTTGTCTACCTCCTCTTCCTCTACCTCTGCCATGTCTTCCTCTACCTGCATAGTTAGCTTGATATGTACCTGCTTCATCATCCACTTTCTTTGCCTTTCCTTTGTTATCTTTAGACTTGCTTTTATCCATGTATAAAGCTGAAGATTGATTACCTTTAGAGCTTTCTCCATTTTTGATAAGCTTTGCCTCTTGAGTAAGTAGTTGTCCAATGAGTGTGTTGAAATCAGGTACATGCATGTCCATGTACAAATCCATAGCTGTGGTGAATGCTTCCCACTTATCATCTGCCTTCAAACCATTGATGACTTGCCTTACAATTTGCTCTTCATCTATTACCTCTCCAATGCTTCCCAACTGATCCGCTATGTCCTTGAGCTTTGTGACAAAATAAGTCACATTTTGTTTGGGAGCCTTCTTGAGAGTTGTGAACTCCAGCCATAGTTGATGCTTCCTAGCTTTGGTACTTGAAGAAAAGAAAGCTTCAAGTGCATCCCACACTTCCTGAGATGTCTTACAACTTGTAATGTGAGGCAACAAAAAGTCTGAGATAGAGTTGAGGAGATAAGACCTTGCAAGTGCATCCTTGGAGCACCATGTGCTCAATCTTTCTTGCTCTTCTTGTGTTGGTTGACTTTTGTTCCTGAAACTTGGCATAACTTCATCTCCAGCCACATAACCATATAAACTTCTACCTTGGAGATAGGCTTCCATTCTTAATGACCAAGCTGAGTAGTTACCTCTGTCTAATTTGTCAATTGATGAAGGAAATCCATCTGCCATGTTGTCCAACCTTGCTCTGATACCACTGTGAAGATATGGATAGGTATGTGCTTGAAGATGAAGAGGTGTTGCAAAATCCTTGATCTACACCAGCCAAATGAACTCCAGGAGTATATGGTGGGCCCTTTTAGCTTGCCAATGGATGTATTAGACACCCTATGTACCTTGGAAGATCACTCTCAAAAAGATAGATCAAAACAGATAAGTTGGAGTTAGCTCAGAGGTGAAAACTTGCTATTCTTGGTTCATACACCTGTCCAGTGTTTTACATAATTCTCTGAGCACAGCAGCAATTAGCTCAATTCCTCTTGGGGAAGTCTAGGCAACTTAAAGAGCTAACTTTCAAGAGTAATCTCATAAAAAATAATGAACCACACACTAAGAATGAGTTTTAACAAGTGATGACATCATCTTGATTTTCACGGGCTGCTATAGAAATAGACCAGTAAGCCAAAAAATCAACATAAATCAAAATGTAGACATCCAATGATTATGAACATTTGTATGGTTATACTAGACAGTAAGCTGCATCCAACAAGCTTTAAATCACTGAATTTGGATAAGTAACCACTGAGAAATGGCTCTGACAAGATGAGTGAAAAAGTTGGGTACCTGATAGAGAAGTGAAGATGAACAGACCCTGTTGACTTCAAATGAACATAACTGAAGATTGCAACATCCAAATGACATGAAAATTTGTGAGCATATAGTAGACTTATAGAGCTAACTTTACCAAGTTAAATCACTGAAAAAGATGCACCAAGCTCAGAGAAAACATCTCTGCAAGCTGACTGAGAAAATTGAGAGTAATGGCAGTGAGTAGTACACTTCACAAGAACATGGAAAGATGAACTCAAATAATCATGAAAATGAAAGTATATTGCTTGTACAATACAATGACTTACTGATACATATGTGTGTCTTGTAATCACACCTTGATATGGCATAAAGCTCAGCTCTTGGAGGTCTTCACATAGGTCTCTCTAACCACGACTAAAACTGCCATCTATTTATAGTTGAGTTTGGGAGGCTAACTTCCCTCAATCACTCTCCAATCAATCAATGATTGATTTGATTCTCTACCTACCACAAATCACGAATTCGTGGCTCCTCTTTCCATTCTTGATCAAGTGGACTCAACCACTTAAGATTCTCTTACTTTTACATTAAGTAAACTCTTCAAAAGTTACAAGAGGTAGTTCACAAGTGAACTTTACATAGTCTTCTTTTTAAAGCTTCTTCTAAGACTTTGTGAGACTCAAGCCAATACTTAGGCTTGTCATAGACTTGCTCCAACAATACACACATGTATATGCATACACACATGCATATGCATATACATACACACATGCATATACATACACACATATGTGCATGGACACATACACATGCATATCCATACACACATACACAAATGCATATGCATACACACATGCATATGCATATACATACATGCATACACATACACACATGCATATGCATACACACATGCATATGCATACACACATGCATATGCATACACACATGCATATACATACACACATGCATATACATACATACATACACACACAAATTGCATATACATACACACATGCATATGCATACATACATACACACATATATAAATACACACATGCATATGCATACATACAAACACATATGCATATGCATACATATATACATACACAAATGCATATGCATACATATACATACACACATGCATATACATACACACATGCATATACATACACACATATACATGCATATGCATACATGCATACACAAATGCATATGCATATGCATATACATATACACATATGTGCATACACATGTACACATGCATATGCATATGCATATACATACATGCATGCATATGCATACACACATGCATATACATACACACATGCATGTGCATACACACATGCATATGCATACACACATATGTGCATACACACATACACAAATGCATATGCATATACCTACACAAATATTTAAATTTTAAGATTCTAAAAATAGGATTTTTGAGTTTTTACACAACAATAGAATTAATATATCAAAAATAGGATTTTTGAGTTTTTACACACACACACACATACATAAAAGCGCATGCATATATATACATACATTTTTACGAAATATTAGAGAAAAATATAAATAATTAAATATCTAAAAATAGATATTTAAATTTTTAGGGTTTCTATATATATATATATATATATATATATATATATATATATATATATATATATATATATATATATATATATATATATATATATATATATATATATATATATATATATATATAAATCCTAACTATATATATATATATATATATATATATATATATATATATATATATATATATATATATATATATATATATATATATATATATATATATATACACACACCAAAAATAGGATTTTTGAGTTTGTATACAATAAAATATATAGGAAAATATCCAAAAAATAAATCTATAGATTTTTTGGGGTTTATATTTACATATCTTAACATCTCCACATTGGATCAGATGGGATCTCCACGGACACTTTGGGGAGCACATGACCATGATGACTCCAAGTGTATATCACATACGTGATGGAGCTTCGGTCATGGATGCAACCAGAAAGTCCATGCATCAACACATTCGATAGCTTTGCTCCATAGAGTTTGGACATTTTGTCATGTTAAAATGGAGTGAATAGGATAAGGATTCCAAACATTATATCACACAGTCGATATATGAAGAGTACGGGCCAGCACCTGGGCATCCTATTGTGAGGTCAGAATGGATTCAGCGTATGGCATGCGAGGTGATGTCTCATCGGCGGTCGGAGGCTCGCAATGCTTTCAAAGTAGGCTTATCAAAACCTGTATGGTTAGATGTTGAAAAGTGGGAATTGATTCAAGATGAGCAACAACATACTCCTGATCGATATTGTCAGCAGCGAGATGCGGCGACCATATGTTTGGATACGATTGGAATGTCGCATTTAGGTAGCAACAGATACGATAGTATGCACTAGCAATTTATAAGTATCATTTTAATTATTGAATTTGTTTGTGTTAAGCACATGATGTATGTTCATCTAACATTTTGCATATTTATCATAGGAGTTGGCAATGGGTCATGCTTCGATGCGAACCGAAGAAGCTTATGGATATCATCATGGATTGGCTCTTCTATTGCAGGACTTAGAGGGACGCGGTGCGATCATTTCATGGGAGAATCTATGATGAGGTAAACTTATAACTTGGTTTCAATTTGTCTCATTTTACGCATATGCTTTGTTGCAGGATTGTAGGTGTAAAAGTTTTGATCCCCTTGAGCATATGTATGGTAGTGCTTTGCCACAATTTTTTAGTACACTCCTATGTGGCAATGATGCACCATAATTTTGTATTCGGTTCCTATATGGAAGTGCTTTGTCACATTTTGTATTCGGTTCCTATATGGAAGTGCTCTGTCACATTTTGTATCCGGTTCCTATATGGAAGTGCTTCGCCACACTCTTGTACATCCTTCATTTATGGAATATAAAACTTTTTGTACATGATTCATGGTTCATTTTTGCTCATCTCTTTTGTGTCCGATAGTATTTTGCTATAATTAGAGTACATATCACATGTACTCGGTTTTCTTTGGGCAGAGTGTATTGTCTTTTGCTAAACAACATCATGGTAATGTTGTTGTAACAAAAGACAACACAATCTACCCATATCGAGTGGCTATACCAGTGCTTCGGATCTGATGCTCATACTGACGGCAACACCGAAAATGTGGGAAAATTGTGCCTGTTCATCTTCCTTGGTAAAAGCCTTGGTACACCCTCGATATGTTGTAGTGTAAGTCAAAGGATGAAGGTTTTTCTTGCATTCATGAAATGCCTTCTTGTGATAGAGAATGAAAAGGCCTTAAAACTAAAAGAACTAAAATTTTATAATGGTGGAGACCATAACTAATGATTTCAAACAATCTTTAAATTTTAGGGAGCTTCCTTGATGTCTTACATTTACTCAAATAATAAATGCTTGATCTAAAAGGATGATCATATCTATTCATGAGGGAGTAATTTCTATGTTACGAATGTGAACCTTACTCAAAATACTTGGTAAATATTATTCTTTATTATTGTTCATGTCATAATCTTGAAGGTTAACACAAACAAACATCAGAGGTTCCATAAGAGCTATGGATTTTGAAATCGCTGCATTATAACCAGCTTTTTGTTTTGGATCTAAAACATATGGTCATGATCTAAACGATCATCTGGAATATGTTGATCACAATTCTAGAAAAGAGATTTTTTCTCGGGTATTTGAGAAATGGGAGGTTTGGATAGAACTTTTGTGGGCCTAAAACATGCTCTATGATCAAAAGTAGTCAATGGCCATCTCATTTTTGATAAGGCTTAAGATGCACAAACATCCATGGTGGACATTTAAGTGAGAAGCTTCATATTTAAGAATATGAGTCCTTTTCCCAAAAGCCACAAGAATTGAACAAAAGAGGTTGATCGAGAATGTTCAACAATATTCTGTTAGTGTGGATGATGTGCAACTATTTAGAAATTGTGCACACATCTCACATTAACCTAATTTTTCTATTACATGAATACATTTTGTCATTTTTTGGTGTGTGTAGAAGTGCGATGGACACATGAGAAGCACACACAAGGAGCACAAACGCAACACAATATACGGATCATACCTGAAGTAAGAATTGAGTAATATGCCTAAGTACAAAGTACCACCACATATGAGTGAATCATGTATGTTGTAAGAGGGGGAGAAAACCTCCAGCTAGCACTAGAATAATAAGAACCCATATATAGGGAAAAGGTTCACATCAAAGCTACTCAAGGAGTCCATAAGTGTAACAAACCACCTTGGAGAGAATGATGTGAATAGATACAAGGAGAGATAGATAAGGAGCCAATAGGAAATAATCCGAAATCTTTGTGAAAAGCTTCAATTTTTTCTTGTAGAAGAGCTTTGATGAATATGTCTACCACATTATCTTGTGTAGGCACATATACCAAATCAGTATCTCCTACATGAAGGCACTCTCTCACATAGTGATTATGCACCTCAATATGTTTGGTTTGTGCATGAAACACTAGTTTTTCTGCATGAAACACTGATTTTCATGCAACAGCCAATGCACTCAAACTATCAATGAGAATATGCATGACACCATCAATATCCATGCAAAGATCCATCAATAGCTTTCTAAGCCATATAAACTCCACTATAGCTATGAAAACTAACTTTTACTCAGCTTTACAACTCAATTTTGCAACCATAGGTTGCTTCTCACTCAACCAAGATATGCATGAGTCTCCAAGGAAAAAGCAATAACCATGTGGACATGTGAGTATCATAAAAACGAGACCAATCACTATTTGTAAGACCATGCAAGCAAGGCTTAATATCTCTACCATAAAGGAGACCTAAACTCAAAGTTCCTTTTAGATATCTAAACACACATTTAACGACTTGCCAATGCTTAGTGTTAGGGCCTAGGTTGCATTATTCGCTATTGGACAATTCATTTATTCGTGAATAATTATAGAATTTTATGGCAACCCCCTATTATTTGATCGAATTATTTGGTGCCATGTCAACTTATATGTACATGAGAGAATACTTTTTGCATGGTAATTTGATAATTTTTGATCGAACGTACTTTCGATCGAAAAAGATCAGAAAATTTATAGGTCAAAATTTCTTCAATCAAATATTTTTCGATCAAAACAAATTTGGTCCAATAATGTTTTATAAAAGAATACAACTAGATTCATTTTCCATAAAATTTACTTTGTTTTTTTTGAACTTACAGTGTCATAGAAAGAACAACGTATAAACTCTTGCTATGAATATTAAGTACTTTAGTACTAAAATCATAAAGAAAAATATTTTTGTTTGCAAATTAAAAACTATTGTGATTGTTTGACTCAATATTGATTCTTACTTTACAATACTATATATGTTTGTGTGTGTATGATTGTAAGTAAACATGTATTGTGATTATTTGAATCAATATTGATTCTTACTTCATAATAGTATATGTATGTGTATATGAGTGTATAACTGTGAATGAAATTGATTGTGATGTTTTGATTCAACACTAATTCTTACTCCATAACAATATATGTATGTGTGTGTATGATTGTGAATAAAAATGTATTGTGGTTGTTTGAATCAACATTGATTCTTACTTTACAATAGTATGTGTATGTGTATGTGTATGTGCGTGTATGTTATATGATTGTAAGTGAAAATCTAATATGATTGTATATGTGCATGTATATGTGTGTGTATGATTGTGAATTAAAAACTATTGCAATTGTTGGAAAAGATTTTATGTTTTTTTAATAATGTGAGGATTAAGAAGGTAATAATAAGTGAAGAACAAAGGCATCCAAGGTTGCATATCAGCTAGGAGAAGGTTCTTGTTGTATCGACTCAATATAACCTCATAGATCTATAGATCTTCTTAAGGAAGTTGTATTGTATTGATACAAGAAAAACCTTCTCTTAGCTGAAATATTGGGCCTTGGCATCAAGACAATAGCATCAATAGGGACTTCTTGGGAGGAAAGAAATTGACTTTTTGAGACAATAGCATCAATAGGGATGGTGAAGTTTTGATAGAAATCGACTTATACACTTGATCCTTGGATACTTACGACAAAAAAGATGCAAACAGGAAGTTATTCTTGATATAGAGTGTTCTAACATCAAGGATAGCTTGTTCTTTTCGAGATTAACACTCTCCATCAATAGCATATGCACACATACCTTCACAAACTAGAGGCAAGTTGGATCCAAAGGTAGAGAAGTGTATATTCATTGGTTATGATCTAAATCAAAAAGGATATGGATTATATATCCTAAATAATAAAGTATATTTCATGGTTAGTAGAGATGTTGTTTTTTATGAAAACAAATCTTGGTTTGAAGATGAATGCAGGAGGATTGAACTTCCCTATGACCTAGACAAAGATTTCCCAACATTACCCAAGAGGATTGAGCATATGCATGAAGATTCAAGTGACTGTGATGATGATTAGCAGAATCCAATAAGAGAGATCAAATCTCGGAGTTACAAAGCCAGAGCAAAACTAAAGGATTGGAAAGATGTTGCAAAATCATCACAACAAACCATAAGAAGATCAACCAGAGAAAAAAGGAAGCTAGAAAGGTATGGTTATGATACATCCTTGGTCACTAAGCATTCAATTTATATTGCTTAGGACACAAAATCAGAAGAACCATCAATTTTTGAAGAGGCCAAGAAGAAACAGAATGGAGAGGCAATGGAAGAAGAAATTGAAGCTCTTCAAGAGAATCAAACTTGGAAATCAGTTCCCAAGAAGCCATCCATGAAAGTCATTGGATCTAGATGGATCTACAAGATAAAGAAGAACTGAGATGGATCAATAAATAGGTATAAAGCAAGGCTTGTGGCTAAAGGGTTTCCTCAAACCCAAGGTATAGATTATGAAGAGACTTTCTCTCCTGTGGCAAAAATGCCTACTATCAGAGTAGTCATGAGTGTAGCATCTTCTAAGAATTGGAATATCTACCAAATGGATGTTAAAAATGCTTTTCTTAATGGTTGGATTTCAAAGGAGGTTTACATGGCTCAACCTTCTTGCTTTGAAGATCAATCATATATAGAATGTCTATGTAGGTTGAAGAAAGCCTTGTATGGCTTGAAGCAAGCACCTAGGGCTTGGGATCACAGGTTGGTTACTTACTTACAAGATAAAGGATTCATGGTAAGCAAGGTTGATCCTTCCCTCTTCATAAAGAGGAACCATTCAGAGATCATATACCTCTGTGTATGTGGATGCTATAATCATTAAAGGTAATGATGCAGATGGAATAAATAGCATCAAAGCACAGATGAAGGAAGAATTCAAGATCAATGATCTTGGTTCCTAGGATTGGAAGTAGTATATACAGAGAGATGAATGTTTCTAAATCTGAGGAAGTATATTAGAGACATGCTCGCAAGATTCAAAATGGAAAACACAAAGGTTATAGGTAATCTCCCATGGAGGTAAATCATAATCCAAGTGCTCATGAAGGTGAACTAATTGAAGATATGACTAGTTACCAAAGTCCTGTTCGTAGCTTGAACTATGCCACCCTAACTAGGGTTGATATATGTTATGTAGTTATTGTGCTAAGTCAATTTATGCACACTCCAAGGAAGCCTCACATGGAAGTAGCCAAAAGAATTTTGAAGTACTTGAAGGGTACAATTGATGAGGGTTTATACTATCCTTATACCTCAGACTTAGATATCAAATTATTCTCTAATGCAAATTGGGCAGGTTCCAAAGATGATAGGAGAAGTTCCTCATGCTATCTCACATTTGCAGGTACAAAATTGATTTCTTGTTCATCAAAGAAGCAACCCACAATTGCTCTCTTATCAACTAAAGCTGAATACAGAGGTCTTACAAATGCTACTCAAGAGGCTATGTGCTTGATATAAAGTGTCTATTATACACCTACAAAGATTCATTAGCTTTGGTTCAGCCAATCTCGAGATATGTACTGATGAAGTAGACTATGTCTGCACATCACCTTCGTCCTGAAATGTCGGGATTTTTGAGATATCAAGCTCAACATGTGATGATAGAGATGACACGTATCACTTTTTCATTTCCTCACATGTATAGTGGTAATGTTGGTATATGTGAGGGATACTTCATTAAGCTTTACTAGATTTATCTACCGAGAGTGATGGCACATTTGTTTTCTTGCTAGCTCACTCATTTGTGGACATTAGGTTTTTCCTTATGAACTATTCTTTATATATTGCACTTGTTGTATTGTAGTTTTTAGGTCATTCTTGTACATTCCTTTTATGTAATAGAAGAATAATAAGAAGATCATTCTTCCTTGCCTCAATCTATATGTGTGCTTCTCTTTGATTGTGAGAGTGTTTGTGTGAGATATCTTCCTTATCTGATTCCTCGTGACATGGTATCAGAGCCAATGTGGCTATAGAGAGCTCGTGGAGAAGGCCAACAGTGAGGAGTACATGAGAAGGCATGGAGAAAGCACGATTCATAAACAACCTCAAATTGTTAAAAAAGTTGGCATGAAGGTAGAAGGCATCTTGACCTCCGTTTTGAGCTTGCAAGGTGGGGCCCACAAAAAATCAAGTCAGTTTGCAAAATTGTGACTTGTGTCATCTCTGACAATGCTTATATATTCTAAATCCAAAATTTCAAACAGTACTGTGTATTGTTGGTACATGAAAATTGTGTTTCTCTCATATCAAACTGTAACATCATAGTGCAATAGTATTCAAGTAGAAGTGCTGCCTGTAGTGTTTTGCAATGTTGTGAATTGCCATGCAAATGGCTAATGCAGATGAAATGAGTCATCTTATGAGCGATAAGTTGGACATGAACAACTTCCATGCTTGGAGATTTAGAATAACAAATTTCCTAATGGGAAAAGGATATTGGAGGTACAACGAAGGAGAGAACAAAGCACAGTTACCGCAAAGGAATCGGACTGCAGATCAATTAAGAGCATATGAAGAATGGAATCAAGGAGCATGAAAGGTAATATATTGGCTATCTGTTAGCATACATGATAGCATGATTGGGCATATACAGGATGCGAAGACTCCAAAAGAGGCTTGGAATAGTCTGCTCATATTGTATCAGACAAATAGAAAGGCAGGAAAAATGCAACTCAAGAATAAGGTGCATACACTGGAGAAAAAGGGCATGTTGATAAGTGACTACACCCTGAAAATCAAAAGTATATGTGAGTCGGTTGCATCTATTGGCGTGAATGTAGATGATGATGATAAGGTGGAGGTATGCCTTTGTGGTTTAGGAGCTACATATAAGCAATTCATAACATCTACTTAGACCAAGGAAAATATTCCAAATTTTGCCGATTTGTTGTCCATGTTCATTATTGAAGAAAATAATCGTGGTGAGGACTCGAACTCTCAAAGAAAACCTATCTCTCAATAGGTATTCTACTCTGGCAGAGGTAGAGGCTTTGAAAGTGCAAGAGGACACAATAACCAAGACCAAGGTCAACAACAGAATCATGTAAGAGGTAGTGGAGAGTTTTGAGGCAGGGGGGCCAAAGAGGCTGCAAAAATTTCCAAAGAAATGATTCAGGAAATGATAGTAAAGGATGTTGGAATTATGGTAAATTTGGACACTTTGAATGTGATTGGAGGTTGAAGAATCAAAATAAGAGAAGGCAGCAAAACAACTATGCATCCACAAATGCAGATGATTCTGAGAAGCTGTTCATGGTTCAACATCACATGATGAATACCATGTCTACTGATGTTACAAATTCAAATGATAATGTGTGGAATGTTGATTCTAGTGCTTCAAATCACATGACGAGTCATGTGGAATGATCATGTTGAAATAGGTGATGACACATCACACCCTATCAAGCATACAAGAAACATATCACTATCTATGGAGGATGGAAAAGTAAAACATCTTGTTGATGTGTTGCACATTCCAAATATAACAAAGAATCTAGTTTTTGTTGGACAAATGGTTGACTAGGGATTACAAGTCAGGTTCAACGATGATGGGCTATATGTGGAAGATTACAAACATGATGGAAGATTGATTGCCAAAGGAAACAAAGTGGGTAGGATGTTCACCTTAAATGTGAAAATTCTTGAAATGAATGCAGCCATGTTTACAAAAGGTGTAGGAATTATTATTGATATAGAGATCTAGCACAAACGAATTGGACATGCAAACTTTGTAGAGGCTAAAATTGATGCATTCAAAGAATATTGCTAATGGACTACAAAATCTCAAAGCTGCAAAAATGCAAAGGGTATGTGCAACATGCCAATTTGGTAAACAGTCAAGAGCATAATTTTTTCATGACAAGCATGTTAGTGAGAATGTACTAGAAATAGTACATATGGATGTTTGGGGTATTGCAAAGACCACATCTATGGGTGGTTGCACGTTTTATGTTACTTTCATTGATGGCCATACACAAAAAGTACGGGTATGTTTCATGAAAGAGAAGAGTGAGGTGTTCATTCACTTCCAGAATTTTAAGGCCATGGTGGAAAAGCAAACAAGAAAGTATATGCAGACATTAAGTTCTGATGGAGGAGGTGAATACATATCAAATGAGCTCAACAACTTTCTTAAAAATCATGGAATTCAAGGTCAGTTTTCATGCAGGTACACACCACAAAAGAATGGTGTTGCAAAACACAAAAATAGACATATTGCAGAAATAGCAAGCGCTTTGATGGCTGAGAACAATATGCCTCATTGTCTTTGAGCAGAAGCTATGCATACTACTGTATACATCATGAATAGAACTCTGACTACTGTTATACATCAAGTTACACCTGAAGAGACATTTACGGGTAAAAAGGAAAACTTATCACATATGAAAGTATTTGGCTATATTGCATATGTACATGTTCCAGATGAGTTGAGGACAAAGCTTGATCCAAAAGTAGAAAAATGTATCTTCATTGGGTACTCCCTTGAGCAAAAGGGTTATAAATAATATAACCCACTCACACGATAGGTGAAGGTAAGTAGAGATGTCATATTTGATGAAATGTCAAGCTTCTATGTAGATGCCAAAGAAAGGACTGAATCTTGAACCAAATGACAAAGAAAATGCTCAAAAATCAAGTGCAGAATCTCAAGCTTTGAGTAGACCCAATGCATCACCAAGCAGTAGTTCCAACTCAAATCGATGGAGTGGAAGATTGCATGGAAATTTCAGTCGAGCAAATTCATCAAATACATCCAAGAAATGTTAAGAGAAGCTTTCTGTTGGAAGTAAAACATCTATAGGTTTTGGAGACATTGATGGACATTCAAGTGGTTCAGAAAAGAGCCTTGATGAGGAATTCGGATTTCGCTCTACGAAGACTCCAAGAGTTAGAAAGGCACATGGAAATGATACAAGGAGAAGTGACCCAAGACTAAGAAGATCGGGGAGGATGTGGAATTCAGTGCAACAATTGACGTATGACAATTATATGGCTCCTCATTCTACCTACATGACCAAGGTAATAAAAGATGATGAACCTTCTTGTTTTGAAGATGCAACTGGAAATGAAGATTGGGAAAAATCTATGGATGAGGAGATGGTTGCACTTTATGGAAACAAAACATGGAAGACAGTTCCATTGCCACAAGGAAAGAAACCCATAGGCTGCAAGTAGGTCTACAATGTAAAGCACAATGTTGATGGTAGCATAAGTAGGTACAGAGCACGATTGGTAGCAAAAGGATATGCACAAACATATGGCATTGATAATAAGGAAATGTTCAGCCTTGTAGCTAAAATGTCTACTGTCACGACATGTTGCATTAGCTATAGCAAAAGGATGGACTTTACATCAGATGGATGTGAAGATTGCTTTCCTACATGGTGAGTTACAAGAAGAAGTATATATGGACCAGTGTTGACCTAAGTACCAACTTAGGGACTTGTGGAGAAAGAGACTATACATTAATCCCCCTCAAGTGCATATAGTGGGGATTCACGCTTTAATTATCAATCGGATGATTATACAAACCTAGCCGAGTGTATGAGAACATGCAATCAAGTGATGATCAATGCAAATGAACTACTCAAAGAGTGCAAACAAGGCAAAGACTAATCCAAACAAGCTTCAACTGTCGGTCATGGTGTCACGATACTTGGTGCAGCAGCCGTCAGTAATTTGGACTTTTCTCTTAGCTCCGAACTCCAAATATAGGAATAGCATATGCGTTTCGAAGCTCTCGAGAAGACGCATCCAGTGGCGGTGGTTTCACTCAATTCTGACACTCCTACTTCAAATTATGAGAAAAATACTGAGTCATAGGAAAACCTTCCTACACTTCAGCACTTCCTACACTTCAGCACTTCCTACACTTCGCACACACCTTAACAACAGCAAACAAACACTCTCATGGATAGACAACACTTCCTAACACTCTTTCCAAGCAATACAGATGCATACAAGCTCACAGAGAAGAAGATACAGAGTGAAGAAGACACAAATTCGAAATTCTGTGCTCTCCATTCTCACAATGGCAAAAAGTCTTTACAAAGAGTCACAAATGGACTTATATACTTGTGCCCTAAAAATGGTCCTTTCACACAAGAGACTGGCACTTTATTCACTAAAAGACTAATTTCCTACTATTTTACATGGGTAAGTTTCTAATCTTCTGAGGGGATCCATCTAGAGGACTCGTTTAGTGCATTTACAACGAAAAATATATACAAAAATGGTTATAATACAACAATTGGGTGTCCAAATCGGAAAAATTTTGGGGCCCGTCTTTTTCTCTGCGTTGTGCTCTCTTTAACTCTGCAACACTCTCCCCCTCTTCGTCTCTGTCGTCCCTTGACAGGCTTTACTTCTTGTTTTACATCCTCTGGGCCTGATACATTTGTCTTGCTTGATAAGTGGGGTTGCCACGCACGCCACCAGTGGAAGGTATGAGGATAAGGTGCTACAGTCTTCGATCTGGACCTGCCAAAGATCAAGAGGTTGTAACACCCTTTTGGGCTGCGTCCTTTCCTTGGTGTGTGCGCCCCTGCGGGGCTCTGTGCAGAGATGGGTGTTGCGCCCCTACGGGGCTTCTTGTAGAGATATATCTTCAGATATTCCTTTTTAGTGAAGCTTCTTTCGTTGTCTTCGTCTTTTCTTTCTTTTACTTGATTCTCCCTCAACACTGCCCCCCTCCTGGACTTTGTCGTCCCCGACAGGCTTTGACGAGCGACGGGCATATGTTCTATATATTTTTTGCTCTGTTTCATTAAGCAAATTGGCTTCACGTATCATTAATTGTTTCCATTGTTCTGCCTTTACACCATCATTGGGTGGCTGTCTGTGATCTGCGAAGAAGCTAAGTTCGTATTCCACTAATCTGGCATTCAAATTAGAGGACATCTTCAAAAAGACTTCGGAATCAATTTCAAAAAATCATGTAAAGAACGCTTCTTTAAAAGTTTGCATATATACACTTGGCAAGAACATCAATCTGGAATAATAAGCCATTATTGTTGGTCGGCTAGGCATAACGGATAGGTAAAAAATGAGGATTTCTGTGCCTTGATTAATACCAATGAAATTCAAAAATGTGTAGCCCGCATGCTTGAAAACCTTCAAAACTGTAAGTACCATACTGAGTATTTTATTTGTCATTTTGACAGTTAGGTCAGGTACTGTCGCATAATTCTGCAGCCAAAATTCGATGGTTTTGACCATATAATCTTCCGTTGGCAAGTAGTTATGTGGTGGGCTTGGAAGCAGAGGGTAATTCAGCCATTGTTTATTTATAGTGCCATTTCTTTGCAAGTCCAAAAATTCTCTAGTATCCCTTCTGCGTGGTATAGGACGAAATGAGGGGTTTACCTGTAAGAAATATAGTGTTGCTTGCCGATGCACCCGTAGTGTGGGATGTTTCTCCAAAAACTTTCTTCTCCAAACGGGTTGTGCAACTTCGAATTCTTCTTGGCTGTATGCGAATATGTCCTGTTTAAAATTTAGCTGCTCATCTGGACTTTTCTTTGTAATCTTCTTTATATATTGTCTGGTTTTCTCTTTCAACAATCCGTACGGAATGTTGAAAGGCTTCATGATCTTTTCCAAGTCTTTACCCTTGATCTTGGCTTCCTTCATTACTTTGATAGGCGGCAGAGAGATCTCTCTTAGTAATAGGCATTTGAGTTCTCGTAATCGTTGGAAGAACATGTGTCCGCTTTGATTGGGGTGTAGCTTGGGCTTCTTCCTCTCTTAGAAGCTTTGTACCCCTCATGGGTTTCTGTGAATTGGTTCCTGCTTCTTCAATAACAAGAGCTGCTTTCTTTCTCTTGGGGATTGTGGCGGATTTTGCATATTTGGCTAGCCCTTCTGAGGTCGGCATCTCACGTAAGCAGTTTTTCATTTCAAGAGCTTCATATATGAGTAATGTCAAAGCTGAACCCCCATTTAGAAACTTCTTCTGGCCCCACTTTTTTTGGGCTTCAAATAATCTTTCTTGGATATAGCCTGTCATATTTACTTTATTTCCCACTTGTCTCATTGCATGCGAGAGTAGCTGTACGACAATCTTTTGTGGTGGTGTATATCTGTGCATACTTGGGAAACAAAAATGTTGGTGCACCAGGCGAACAGCCTCTTCAATATCAGTCCGGTTGATATCCAAAAATGACCTCTTTTTGGGATCATGACATTCCTCTTTGACATTAGTGATTCCATCTTGATTCCATTCGAAGGCTCTGTTGATTAGTTCATGTGTGAATTGAATAGTTTCCATGTTCCTACTTTATCCAATACTCGTGCTTCTGGAACAGATATCTTTGTTGTTGCAGGCTGCAGTGTATTCATTATTTGTGTACACCTTTGAAAATCTGGTATATAAATCGGCAATTTGAGAAACGCTTCTAGGCCTGCCTGTTTCCATACATCTTCGATATGCGGTAATCCTTGTATTATAGTTTTGAACTCTTGCGACATGATAGGGAAATAGTGATCCCTATCCATGATTTCGCTAGTGGCCATGAAAATGAGGTCTGACACTGGTTGGTCATCCCGAAACCAATGGCCTCTTGCTTTTGTTATGGATTCGAGTGGAAGAAGCTGGACCTCTTCCTCTTGCGTAGCTTCGGAATTAGTAGATGCCATCTGCACTCAATATAGAGTATGAATTAGTGGCCATATACTCTCAAAAATCCTCCTTTATTTTTTTGTCATAAGCTTGACATTGCTCCGAGTGAATGGTGTCGTCCCTTTCCCGTGGGTGTGAGAAGGGTAATACCTGGATTTTTTTTTTCAAAAATTTTTATAGATTTTTATGTTTTCATCTGAAAAGAAAAACAGAAAAGTTAGATCATAGCCGAAGCGGTTATTATTTTTTTGAGTGATTTTCTCAATATATGTACAAGTGCTCTCCTATTTCCCAAGAGGAAAATGTGCTCGACTATCCTGAAATAGAAGAAAGATGTGCCGAATGCTCGGCCTTGTAATGTGGCCCTATCATGCATACTTTGGGTCCTGATAACTCCATATGTGTGCAACTAGAAGTAGTTGGATGATGCATGCAATCTGTCTTGTCTTTCGGCACCCAAATTTGCTTCATTCTGTTGGGATGTAGTGTATTCTGCACATTCCTAATGAATGTGGTTCTTCCCCTATTGTACGTCTGCTCTATCTGCTTTTTGAATCTCGGATTGGCTTGTGTTGCAACTGCAGACTCCTTCTTTTTCCAGTAGTTATTCTTCTTTGGCTGTTTTGCCCGTAGACCATATTGGTTCTTCTTATGCTGATGTTCGTCGTTTCGGTTTAGCATCTTTGGAACACATGATTTTGGAATCCATATTTGCGCTCGATCTGGTTGGGCAGCTACTACTTTCTTTAGGATCCATATCCTAGTACTTCGTTGTTGACTTTGGTGCTCAAAATGATTTACTTTCTTATTTGATTGGTTGCTCTGATATCGAAGATGTTTCTGTCGTCGAAGATATTCCTTCGCTTGATCCTTCCTTATCCACGCTTGGTTGGTGTATGGAATAGGGTATATTTTAATAGGTACAGATTTTGAATCTTTCAGAGGACTAGTCTCTCTTGTGCATTGTGCTTTACTATGGTTGGCTTCAGATTGATTGACACTCTTGTGACTTGCTAGACTAGAAGATGGAATGCAAGCAAGATTCAATGTGTCCTCACATGAAGTACTTGATGAAGGGGTTTCTATAGTGCTATTGAACATACACTCATGACTTTGTTCATTGGAATGAACTTTTGGCTCTATACTTGCGGCTTGGATTGGTCGTTCATCTAGCAAACTGAATACTTCATGATGTCCTATCCTGGCTGAGATGTACCCTAAAGCCAATTGAATGGTCACCTCATATTCATAAATCCAGTCTTGACCTAACACTAACTCTTCAAGTAAATCTTGATCATGACACACTAATAGCTTCTGTTCCATAGTGTTGTTGCCAAGATGCAGAGGTAAGGTGATCTCACCTATGCATTGAGTAATTGTTCCTCCTATTCCTATCAACTGTGCCATTGATGGACGTAATTCCTCCTTGAGTTTTTGGGTCAAAGAAAGTTTGATACAGCTTATGGCAGCTCCTGTGTCAATGAGAGCATCCACTAAGTGGTACTCCGTTTTACCTGCTCCCAAATTCAAATATGGTTGTGTTCTCTGTGAAACTAGGTTTTTAGTGGCTCTAAAATTAGCCATTGGGATGAGTTCTTCTCCTAGTCGATATCTCTCATCTCTCTCTCTCATCCACTCTTTCCGTTTCTTAATTCGTTCTAGTGCTTCATGTCTCGCTTCTTCTCGTATCCTTTCCTCTTCCCTACGTCTATTCTTGCCCTTGACTAATCGAGACATTGTTTCTTCAGTCAACGGCTCTAGATATTTTTTCACTCGACATCCACTGATAGAGTTTGGTAATACATCCCCATCTAGGGTTGCTAAGCTAATGGCTCCACTTGTCGATATGTGATTGATGATTAATGGGACATACCCTCTCTTCTGCAACTTCTTAGCGTGTTGTTTCAACGTATATACCAAGACTAAATCTCCTTCCTTCAAATTTTTATCCTTGATGTGAGCATCAAAGTAGGCTTTCTGTCGCTGTTTAGCAGCATAAATGTCTGCTACTGCTTGTAACCTAGTTTCATGAAGCTTTTCTATTTGACCCAATTGAGCTGATAGTTCATGTCCCGTCCACTCGTAAGTGGTTGCTACTCTCAGAGTTGGAATTAAGAAATCAATTGGCAAAATAGCATTTTGTCCATATACTAAGTTAAAAGGAGTAGTGCCTATGGCGGTTTTGTAGGCTACACGAAATGCCCATAAAGCATGATGTAATTGCTTATCCCAATCAGATCTACCATTGTTAACAATTTTTGTGAGAACTGTACACAAGATTTTATTCGAACTTTCGGCTTGTCCATTGGCTTGTGGGTGGTAAGGAGCTGATTTCTTATGAATTACTAGGAATTCATTCAGTAAGGCTTCTATAACTTCATTCACAAAGTGCGTACCTCTATCACTCACAATTTCTATCGGTAGTCCAAATCTAGTAAAAACGTTCTCAAAGAGAAACTTGGTCGTAGTTCTTGCATCATTTTTCTTAGTTGCTTTGGCTTCAACCCATTTGGTCAGATAATCTGTGGCTACAATTACATATTCGGCATGGGATCCTTTTGCTCGTGGGCTAATAGGTCCTATGAAGTCTATTCCCCATTTGGTGAAAGCTCTGGCACTTATCATGGGTCTCAGTGGCATCTCATCTCTTCTAATTGGGTATTTTGTCCGTTGACAAGTATCACATCGTTGCACATATGTTATGGCATCTTGATGTAGAGTTGGCCACCACATTCCAGCAAAGAGGATCATTTTTGCTGTTTTATCTGCAAAGAAGTGCCCTCCTGCAGCTCCTGTATGTGCCATCTCTAAAACAGCAAGATATTCGTCTTCATGAATGCACAATCGTAATTGATTATCTCTCCCTCGCTTGAAAAGTTGTTTTCCTATAATGGCATAATCCTTGCTCTGTTCTACAAGTGCATGTTTCCTTGCTATAGTGGCTCCTTCTGGGTATTCTTGGATCTTTAAGAACTTTACCAGAGGCATGCTCCATCTTGGCGCTACTGTGGAGTAGCATAGAGTAGAGTACTCTTCTGGATTTTGTTCTTGACAGGTTTGGCATGCTGATACATAGTTATGTGCGTCTCTCTGCATGGTTGGCCAATATGTGCCTAATCTCCTCAGGGTTTGCCATGTTCCGTTTGCATTCAAATGAGTTTTCCATTGATTTACATGTGCTTTTTGAAGCCACATTTCTTGTTCCTCCTCTTCTACGCATCTCATGAGTAATCCACTTGAATCTTGGTGATACAAACTTCCTGCAATGATATGAAGGTTTTTAGTCTTCCAAAGGTCCTGGGTTCGATTTGGTGTGATCCCATCTTTAGGTCCATGTGTGAGTATAGGGATCAACTTTTTTGCCCACTGGGGACATACTTCCAAGTTAAAAAGGTACATATCTGGCAGATCATCGAGTACTCCTATGGGTGGTTCTCCATGGGTCATTCTTGATAAGTGATCTGCTCTTATGTGGGTATTTCCTTTCTTGACTACTACCTCAAAATCAAATTCCATTAGCAATAAAAACCATCGTACTAGCCTTCCCGTATTGCAAGGTTTATTGACTAAGTACAATAGGGCTTGATGATCAATGAAGAATTTGAATTTGTTTGCCAACAGGTAATGTCTAAATTTTTTTACTGCGTACACCATCCCTAGGCCTTCTCTCTCAGTGGTGGTATAATTGCATTCTAAATTCCATTTTTAGAGACAATATGTCCTAATATTTTTCCTTGTCGAACCATGAAGACACGCTTTTCTAGATTGAGGCATACTCGATATTGTCGACACTTAGCAAAGATTTTTTCTAGTTCAGGGATGTGCTTTGATCATATAGCTGAATAAGTACATAGATCGTCCACGTATACCTCCATACTTTTTCTTAGGAACTCTTTGAATACATGGCACATCAATCTTTGGAAGGTGGCTGGGGCATTCGTTAGACCAAAAGGCATGACTCTAAAGGCGTATACTCCCCATTCAGTTGCGAAAGTGGTTTTGTGTTGGTCCTCAGGAGCAATGGCTACCTGATTATACCCTGAAAAGCCATCCAAAAAACTATAAACTTCCTTCCCTGCCACTCTTTCCAACAGATGATCCGTAATTGGTACTGGGTAACTATCCCTTATGGTCGCAGCATTTACTTTCTTCAGATTGATGCACACTCGTAACTTCCCATTCTTTTTCGGTACAACCACCAAAGGTGACACCCATTCCGTGTGCTCAATCTCGTATATGAATCCAGCATCTAACAATTTATCTATCTCCTCCTTTATCTTTGCTGAGTACACATCATTGTATGTATATGGTCTTTGTTTAGAAGGTTTGGCTTCGGATGTCATGGGGATTCTATGGGCACATATAGATGGATCTACTCCTTTCAAGTCCTTATACGTCCAGGCAAAGACATCCCGATATTCCCTTATGAGGCGTATTAACTCTTGTTCTTCCTCCATTGAGACATCTTGTCCTATGAAAGTACACCGTTCTTCTCCTTCTTCTAACATTACTACTATCTTCTTGGTTTGTTCTTTATTGTCATAAGCTATTCCTGGCTGTGCCTCTCTTTTAGGCATTTGAATAGCAATTTTTCTCTCTTCTACTTCATATTTTTTGAAGTGAGCTGGCACCTCAAACTGATCTTGTGTCTTGTTTTCTTCAACTTCTGGCTCTTTATCTAACTCCAGCTCTTCTTCCTGTGTAGGTTCTTGGTTGTTTTCGTTAGCTGTGATGCTTATTTTTTTATTCTCATCCTCGGGTTCCATTGGTTCGGGCTCCATCTCAATGCTCTCATAGTCCTCCTTCCATTCTTTTTCTATCACTTCTCCTTCTTCAGCCTCCTGAAGGACTACTACATATAGACTAACGTCGTATCCTTCCTCGTCAATACATTTATTCATAGTTATTACTTCTTCGTTCACACATACGTCGAGGGTCGCTAAAATCTCCATCCAACCATGGGGTTAAAACTCTTCATCCAAAAAGACTTGAGGCATGTAAGCTGGATCTTGTACAGACCTAGCTATGCCTTGCCTTTGCTGCCATCCCTTTCTCCTATCCTCTTCCTTTTTGGCAGTTTGGCATATCCATAGATGAGTGTCCTCGTTCATCCAAGATTGGTCACTAGAACCTATGCTGTGAATTGACTGATCATCTTCTTCCTTATGAAATTGATTCCATTGTAAGGGGGGAACATCTTGATATGTATATGTGTGGAGATTTATTCTCGTGGTGGTTCCTTCATGTTGTAGGTATACCGCATCTTTTCCCCAATCTTGCACAACCTTTAGCTGTCTCATGAAAGGTCTCCCGAGTATCATTTCATAGTTGCTTGCCCTTTCAAATTGACATATTGCTAAGGTGTGTTCAAATTCAACTCCGCATGTGGTGAAAACTACTCGTTTCAATAATCCCAAGGGTCTTTCTCTGTGTCCGTCAGCCATTTGTATCTTCATACGCGTTGGTCTTAAAGCTGGTTTTCCCCATTTCTCCCAGATTTCTCTAGTAGCAATGCCTACACCAGCTCCGGAATCTAAGATGGCTTTGGTGGTATAACCCCTATAAGTAATTGGAAGGCAAGTGTTTCCTTCATCTCCCTCACTAAAATCTCCTACCTTATCGACAGGGATCTTTACTGTGTTTACTTCTTCAAATATCCCTTTTTCTTCCGTCTTGATCTCCAATTGACTGGTCAATTTCTCCTTCAAATGTGGTTTAACCTTCAACAGTTCTTCTAATGTTAGGGTACAAGGGATTTTTACCTTTCTAAGGTGTTGTATGATATCCGATGTTTGGACTGATGGGTTCGGTTCTTTTTTCCTTATTGAGGGGATGCAATACAATTCTGAATTATGTTCGTACTCTCCTGTGTAATTTGGCAAATCCTTTACTCCATCATCTCCTTTGTCACTAGGATCCATTGGTACAATTTCTTCTAAATTTAATTCAGGTATTGAACCCTCTATTTCATCTTCTGCTTCTAGTTCTTCAAAGGGTGGTTCAATTCCTTCCACTTTCTTCCATTTGTCTTCCTGGACTCTTGCCCACAAATCTTTAGGCCATTCCCCTTCTACTTCGGGAACAATGGATCCTTCCCTTTTATCCTCACAATAATTGCCATTCTGTGTCTTACTTACTTCAGGTTTTGCGTGTTCATGAGTGATGACGCACTCTTGGAATTCTCTTTTGGAAATTCGAGCATTGGGTAATGGCAACGCAGGTTTCTCTAAGGTCTATTGAGCAGCTTCTATTAATTTTTTGCAGATCTCCAACCTCTCTTTCTCTAGGTCACCTCTAGGATATTCTCTTTCATGTTGTTCTATGGTAGGTCCTGCTCTTATTCGTGCCTTGTATGCCTGAATCCACATGGCTACTTCTTCAGGCATGGGATCTGCTAAGACTGATCCAACCTCTTCTTTTTTATACTTTTCATTTTTGTTTTCTTCTTCAATTTTCTGTTCCTCCTTTGGGTTTTGTTCGTTCTTCTCATTTTCCTTCTTCTGCAGTAACTTCTTTTCTTTTATCCTATCTCTACGGTTCTTCCATCTTTGCGTTCTTTTACTTACAACACTTTTCTCAGGCTCTTCCGAGTCTTCAACTCTCTGTGGTGTGGGTGTATTCATCTCTAGGTCACTTTGATTTTGTTTTTCAGGTTTTTCTGGGGTCTCTCTAACTTTGGCTCTTGTTATCGCCTTCAGTGGTATAGTGTATTCCTTGTCACTTCTTGATGACTCGATTACTTCTATTACGTTGATTTGCACGTTGGATGTAACCTTGTTGGGGTTCTTGGGGCAATCTCTGAAAAGGTGTTCCTTACCACAATCACTATAGTAGCCTTCCCAGACTCGTTGTCGTGGTGGTGGGTTTGGCAATGTGCATTCTCTGATATAGTGATCACCTCCACATCTGTAGCATGGTCCTCTGGGTACAGGCGGTCTGTTCATGGGCCGGGGTGGTATGGTTGCTCTAGGGGCTGTGTACATTAATGACACATAGTCCTGCTCATATCCGTAGGCACTATCTGGTACTTCCATGCCATAGGCATATGGTTCGTACAGTTGTCCATATTCTACCATAGAGCTCTCATAATTGGGATATGCTCCTTGACTATGGTTGTAAGATGAGTCATATGGTTCATTACTAACCAATGGTGTGGCTGCGACTATTGCTCTCTCTAGGTTTTCTTCAGATTGAGCTATCTTGACTGGGACAACGTTCTGAGGATGGGGCGGTTGCTGTCCTAGCACTGGTTGTGGTTGGGTGTATCCTTGATAAGCATATGGTCGTGGCACTGGTGCCTGCTGCTGATAAGTAGGGTATCTCCACGCTTCACCTCCTTGCTCTCTCTGAGGGTATCCATAAGGTCTCATATATGGCTGTGCTGGTTTTGATTGCCTATTGTAAGGGCAATTTTCCGTACTGTGATTTGTATATTTTTGTTCTATACTGCAATATTGTAGAGGTCCTGGGACAGTGGGTCTATTATAAGCATAAGCAGGTGGTGGGACTACACCCCTAGTACACAAGTGAGAAGGATGATCACCTCCGCACTGCATACATCTTCTGAGCATGGGCACTCTTATAGGGTTATTGGGGTAGTTCCTCTGTCCTTGAACGTTGAGTTTCTTTGCTACCAAATCGGCTATCTCCTCTACATTGTTTTTAGGGTTTGATGTGCTACTGGCCGAATCTTCACTTTTCAAGCTACCTTGAGGTATTTTCAAATCTTCCGCTAGGTTGTCTTCTAAATCAATACATTCCTTCATGCACTCTTGCAATGTTTGAACTCTCTTTACATATACCAGGGATCTTAATGATCCGTTCAACAATCTTTCCAAAAATAATGACACCATTTTATTTTGGGTAGGTCTCTCTTCCACTGGGCATCTGTCCACATACTGCTTGAATCTTCTTGCTGCCAATCTTACTGATTCTGTAGGGGCTTGCTTAAAGCTATGGATCAATGATGATGAGTTGTTTTTAATTCCCGACTTAGTGAATTCCTCAATCATTTCTTGATAGACTTGTTCCATGTTTTGAAAATTATTAGGGTCCAATGGCTGGAACCATGCTAACGCAGTGTCTGACAATGTAAGACCAAAGGACTCATATTGGGTCAAGAAATCTTCTACTTGTTTGGCTCTGATTACTTGTTTGAATTCGGCTATATGATTGTAAGGTTCACTAGAGCCATCATAGTGGTTTCTCATGCATTTGGCAACTTGAATTGGCCTTAATCTTCTTCCTGCTTCGGGCGGCCTAGGCATTACTGGGAAAATTGTTCTTCCTATGGGTATGCCTGGTCCTCTTGCTACAGGTGGTCTGACCGGGGCAGGAATTCCATGTCTTGGGTCAACTGGTGGTTGAGGTCGGTAATTAGGATTATTTGCAGGCATTGCAAACTGCACAATGTGTGGTCTGACCGGGGTTTGTGTTTGTTGTGTTTTTTGTGTTTGTCCTGACTGTTGATATGAATCATTCTGAGATGTTCCAAGTGGGTTTCTTGAAGTAGTGGCTTGGTCCCTAGGGGGGAACACTGGAATATTCTGATATTTCAACTCAGCTCTTTCCAATTCTGTTAAGGGCCAATATCTTCTCTGATTCTTATCCAAATATGTGATGATGGTGGGGAAATCAAGATCTTGTAACTCATAGATGGTGACAGGATTAGGGGCAACTTCCCATATTGAAGAATGTGCTCTAAGAAGATACTCCATCCCATTGATCAGATACACATCCATTAGGGAGTCATCCTAGGGAATCAGATCTCCTCTCCATATCCTAGCAACAGTAGATCTCCCTCTAGGAGTAGTTACTTGCTCTTCATTCCCTCCTCCATTTAAGTTTGAAGCATTGTTTTCTTCCCCATGTTCATTAATGTTTTCCGGGTGTTCCGTGACAACATACTGGATATCTCTTTTGTCCATGTAAAGTCCTCCTACATACTTGACTGCTGGCCTAGGCATTATGTAAGCCTCTGACGCCTTCTTTAACCTAGCCACTCATCTGTTTAGACCATCCAAATAAATAGGGACCTCATTTTGGTTGGTGTTCACATACTCCAAGGAGGTCCTGTACTCTCCTTCAATGATTGACATCATGCAATCATGGGTACTGTGTTCTGCATATCCTCTAAAGCCATGGGAATTTCTTCCTGTGACTCACTGGAGGTCTCCGAGTAATGTGAACGGCTACTTGGCTCGGCTACACTACCTACAGAAGAGATTACACTTCTTCGGCTTCCTAGGGTTCTTCCAGATCTCAGGCTCATCCACTTCACAACTCTGATCAGTCCTTGCTAACCTCTAGCTTCCAGAACTCTTCACTATGGATTAGAATTCTAGAAAAATTTTGGCTGGGAAATGACTGAAAAATGAACTTTTCAAGTCACGATACTTGACTGCTAAGTTACACGATACACGATCTTTGAACACAAACGATACACGATACTTGATCAGGGACCATGATACACGATCTCTAGATGCCCATGATACACGATACTTCAACTATAACGATACACGATATTTCGCAAGTATCGCGATGGATGGACCACGATACTCGATACCTGGCACTCACGATACTTGGACCTCACGATACACGATCTTTGATCGATATCATGATCGTTGTATTAACGATACACGATACTTGACTATCACGATACACGATACTTCGATAAAGACGATACACGATCGGTGACAAGTATCGCGATCTGTGAAGACACGATACTCGATACTTGGCTCAAACGATATGCAATATTTCTGAAGTATCGCGATCTTTCCAGAGGCGATACACGATACTTGACCAAATGCGATACATGATACTTCTCAAGTATCGCGATCGATAGATCACGATACACGATACACGGTAGGTATCGCGATCGGTGACAACACGATACACGATCTTTGGAGAGTATCGCGATCTTTGGAACGCGATACATGATATCTGGGAAATATCGCGATACTCAACCACAGGAGATCACGATACTTGCTAAGTATCGCGATACTCGACCGCGGGAGAACACGATACTTGACCCTTTTTCAAATTTTTGCTAGATTATTTAAGTTTTGATTGCACACAGATGTTTTACAAGTTCTTCTACCCTCTCCTCACTCTCTGATTCATTCAACTCACACCTTTTTACCCCTGCAAGTCCTAAACAATACTTGATGCAGATCGTTTTGTTCTGAAAAAATTGATTTCCTGAGAAGTTATGAGTAAGAGGTGAGTTTGCTTACCTTGGATACTCTTTCCCAACACTCCTACCACCCCCTCTTGCTCAGCACAACTCCCGATCACTGTATAGATCAAACGCGATACTCGGCAGCTCCTCGCACGATACTTGCTTACAAGACAAGTGATTTTCAAATGGCAGTTTTTTGGCTTTTATACTTGGCTTTTCCTACTTACTGAAAATGAAAACAACAAAACAAAGAGTGAAAGCTACTCTAACTACCTATCCTACTCCCTTACTCCTCCTACTCTACTCCTTCTACTCACTTCTCTAGACTAACAACTCACTACACACACTCCAAGAATGAGAAGTAGTAAGTGCGACTGAAAATGACTTACCAAAGAAGAGAAAATCACCACTCCTCCTCTCACTTCAATGCAAAAAGCTACTTACCATCACACGAATGCCTCGGTTTGATTCGACACTCTCTGGCAACGGTGCCAAAAAACGTGTTGACCTAAGTACCAACTTAGGGACTTGTGCAGAAAGAGACTATACCTCAATCCCCCTCAAGTGCATATAGTGGGGATTCACGCTTTAATTATCAATCTGATGAGTATACAAACCTAGCCGAGTGTATGAGGACATGCAATCAAGTGATGATCAATGCAAATGAACTACTCAAAGAGTGCAAACAAGGCAAAGACTAATCCAAACAAGCTTCAACTATCGGTCATGGTGTCACGATACTTGGTGCAGCAGCCGTCAGTAATTTGGACTTTTCTCTCAGCTCCGAACTCCAAATATAGCGAATAGCATATGCGTTTCGAAGCTCTCGAGAAGACGCATCCAATGGCATGGTTTCACTCAATTCTGACACTCCTACTTCAAATTATGAGTAAAATACTGAGTCGCGGGAAAACCTTCCTACACTTCAACACTTCCTACACTTCACACACACCTTAACAACAGCAAACAAACACTCTCATGGATGGACAACACTTCCTAACACTCTTTCCAAGCAATACACATGCATACAAGCTCACAGAGAAGAAGATACAGAGTGAAGAAGACACAAATTCGAATTTCTGTGCTCTCCATTCTCACAATGGCAAAAAGTCTTTACAAAGAGTCACAAATTGACTTATATACTTGTGCCCTAAAAATGGTCCTTTCACACAAGAGACCGGCACTTTATTCACTAAAAGACTAATTTCCTACTATTTTACACGGGTAAGTTTCTAATCTTCTGAGGGGATGCATCTAGAGGACTCCTCTAGTGCATTTACAACGGAAAATATATACAAGAATGGTTATAATACAACAATTGGGTGTCCAAATCGGAAAAATTTTGGGGCCCGTCTTTTTCTCTGCGTTGTGCTCTCTTTAACTCTGCAACAACCAGCCACAAGGATATGAAGATTCAAAGCACCCTCAATATGTTTGCAGGTTGAAAAAGGCTTTGTATGGACTTAAACAAGCCCCTCGTGCTTGGCATGCAAGGATTGGTGATTACTTAACCACCATTGGGTTTTCTATGTGTGATGCAAATCATTCATTATATGCAAGGAAAGGTGATTATGGCATCATAATTGTGGCTATTTATGTTGATGACTTGATTGTAGGAGGTGACCATGAAGCATACATTAAAGAGGTAAAGCAACTTCTTATGCAAGAATTTGACATGAAAGCTCTTGGTGTGTTGCCCCACTTCTTGGGCATTGCGTTTATACATACGAAAACAGGTTTATGGATGTCACAAAGGCAATATGCCTTGAATATACTGCAAAAATATGGTATGAATGATTGTAAGATAATTTCTATGACATTAGATCAGAATTTGAAGTTGGATACTACATTAGGTGAAGCATTGGAAAATGCTACTATGTACAGGAAAATTGTGGGAAGCTTGATATATCTCACAATTACAAGGCTTGATCTAAGCTACACTATTGGACTTGAAAGTCAATTTATGTAGGTTTTGAAAGCCACATTCGGATGCTTTGAGGCACACTCTACATTATGTGAGTGCTACTTAGGATTATGCATTGTTTTATGAAGGCGGTTTAGATTTGCAGGTTCATGGATATTGTTGGCAGCAGTCAAAGCACCCAAGGACTCACAAGACAAGGAAGCCAAAGAAGGGAGCCCGAGCGGAGAGAAGGCACAAGCAGACAAAGTAGTCAACAAAGATCTGGCAAGTAGGCCACTCAAATTTTTCCAAAACAACATCTTCATAACAGTGATTCTCATCACTAAAAATCATTGTAAATACCATTTCAGCTATTTGTAACTCCATTTTGTGCAAGCCGATGAGTCCTCAAGCTTGAGTATTAAAAGTATCATCGTACCAATTTTCATGATTTTTTGACTCCGTTTGAGGCCTCAAATAGGCCATAGAACCTAATTTTTAACTAGGCCGGACATTAGGTCTGGACAGGGCCAAAAGCTAGTCAAAAACTATAAATAAAGCTAGAGAGCTCATTTTTTAGGTTAGCTTGTAATATATTTGAACTTATATGAGCACATTTGAAGTAATTTAAAAGAATTCCATTGTCTCTCTCTTTGTTCTTGCCATGTGTGTGTGTGTATGTGTGTGCATATTAGTGTGCTTCTCACTCACGCACTTGTGCCATCACTTGTTCGAGGTCTTCATACCATCCTCACGTCTTCCCGGATTGACATTAAAGGAGGTGCTACTCATCACTTAGCAAATTTTGGCGCCATTGCCGGGGATCGAGCTTTGAGGACGAGCGTGTGATGGTAAGATGTAGAGTTGAGGCATTGGAATCATAGGTAATTTCTTTACTTTTATCTATTTTCTTTTGTTTCATTCATCATCATCATCACCATCATCATCCTCACCATCTCCCACCTTCATCTCCATCATCACGAAAAATTTTAGTTTTTGGTCATATCACCCTACCCATACCATTCCCCTCATTTCACTTGTGAGAGAGAGCGAGAGAGCGTATGTGTGTTTGTGCTATTTTGTGTTTTTTGAGATTTTCTGTAGGAATCAGCATCCCTAGCAGCTGCAGCTGCACCAGCTCCAGCAGGTAAAAAAAATATGACTGTGCAGGTCCCGAGGCGTTGACCTCTCTCAATCACGACTGACAGAAAAGTTGACTTTTTTGCAAAACAAAGTGCATAACCATGATGTGTAGCCTAGGGCATCCTAAATATGTGTTTGAAATTTTAATATGTCTCTGTTTTCCATCAATCGCGATTGACCTGTCAATCGCGATCGACAAACGACGACGGATACCAGTCGACTGACTCGTCAATCGCCATCGACACCTCGATTGCGACCGACTGAGTCAACGACCGACTGACTATGACCGACAGAATTTACGTGCACCACGTGTCAATCGCGATCATGCCATCAATCGCGATCGACCCATCAATCGCGACTGACAACCCTGACGGACCTATCAATCGCGATTGACCTAGTCAACGACTGTTTGACCACGACCGATAGACCCCCTCGTGACGGACCTGTCAATCACGATCGACCCCTCAATCGCGATCGATAGAGTCAACGACCCTTTGACCACGATCGACTGAATTTCTGGGCCATGTGTCAATCGCGATTGACCCATCAATCGCGATTGACCCATCAATCGCGACTGACAGCCACGACGGACCTGTCAATCGCGACCGACACGTCGATCGTGACTGACATCTCAATCGCGATTGACAGACTACTCGATCACGATTGACGGGCAAATTTGGTCATTTTGTAGGGCAAGGATAGTCGGTCTATTTTGGGGTAATATTTGGGCAACATTAGAAATTTTTGAGAGCATTGTGAGGCCACTACACAAGTATTTCGAGAAGTTCTCTTTGCTTGTTAGCCTGTTTCAAGCCTCTTTTAACCCTAGAACGCTGAACAGTCATAACTTTCTCATAGGAAATCCATTTGCTGTGATTTTTGTTTTGTTGGAAAGCCCGTGGGGAGTACAACCAAAACTTCCACTGGTTATGGTAAAATTAATATCAGGATTATTAGATATAGTATTTTGAAGTGACCATACCTAGGGGGAAGAAAAACTAAGGGATCTTTAGGATTGTTTCGCATAAAGCCAAAGAACATGTTGATCTCTGGATTGCATGAATTAAGATGGGCTGTTGTGTCAATTGAATTCAAATCCTAAGCTAACTTTTACAAGTCCTTTGAGAGCATCGAAGGGTACTCAAAGCAAGAGCAAGTGCAAGCTTGGGAATACGCTTCTTGGGCACACAAGGCCAATCGAGGAGAGAAACAAAGGTTGGAAATTCTCAACACCCTCTGTCAATCCCTAACTTAGGCTAAGTACGGATAGAGGTTTTGATCAATTAGGGATATGTTAAGCACGACCAAGTCCAAGAACTCTAATCACTCAAGTGCAAGTGCCAGGAGATTACATTTGCGAAACAACCTAAGGGAAAAGAATTTAAATCGAGCGACCACACTCAAAGTACGATAAAACTTAAGTGTTCCTTGTGACGAAGATTGATTGGAAAACAAGTGACATCCTAAGAAAAATTAAAAAGAACAAGCGACTAATACAAAAGAACCCAGCAACGAAATTGTACTTGGGAAATTTGGGATTATTCAATTGGGCTTATGAACCTTAGATCAGGACGACACCTAGGAAGAGATAGACAGAGTCTTAGGTCTTCAGAGGCTAGTGTCAATCATACTGCTAGGTCTTGGGCCTAGTAGTTGAGCCACTATTTGCACTACCCTAGCTCTGAAGCTAGCGAGTCTGAAATGTCTCATGGTATGGAGAGACCCACAGGAAGTTGAGGTGTGCCATACCTACAGAGGGTCGAAGGCCCTTACAAGACACAACTCGAATACCTTAGGACCAACCGATTAGGTGCTTGCATCTATGAGGGCGGTCTAGGATGGCCCGTGGTCCAAATTAAAAACCCTGACCAACCCATTGGGATTGAACATCCAACTATCAAATTTGAAAATGGAGCATACTTGGACAAGGAAGGAACCATATACGTAGTCACCAGCCACCCAGATAGGACAGATGAATTTGGTAATGTGATCCCAAAGACAAACATATGTGGAGAGCCTAAAACCCCCCGAGGCAAATCTATTCTTACTAGAATCCTCACACCAGAGTGGATTCCCCAGGACAACAAGAGCATAGATCTACTCTTGAACCGAGAAACTGACGAAGCCTTTTGGAGGTATAAGCCTGATCAGTCAAATGAGATAGGAACGATCACAATATATGAGTTCAAAGATCCTGATAGCCCAGGCAAAGTGACCTATCTAGATCACACTTCAGAAAGGATCTTTGTGGTCACAGAACATGGTAGACATGCCTACACTTGGAAGGGGGAATTTATTTTTCCCCAACCAAGATCTAATGTCTCTTTTGGCCACCAAGGGGCTGGAACATCCCAAGCTCATGGTGCTCAAAGGGATAGAAGTAGAGATAGGCCAAAAGTGAGCTTTGCCAACCCAATAGGAAGAGAACGAACGTGAATAGAGACAAATAGAGAAGAAACAGAGAGAACTAGAGTTCCAAGGAACCTAAGAAATGCTGAGGATCTTCCTTTGCCAAGGCTTAGGGAACACACCAGGACTTTGAGACCTACACAACTAGTTGAGTCCATGAAGAATTACTTCGATGGCACTGGAGATCCATACGATCATGTGGTCGAGTTTAGGCAAGTCTTGAGAGTTGAACAAGTTGAGGACCTATTCATGTAGTACAATGCCTTTGGTCTAACACTTAGAAACACCACTCTTACGTGGTTTCAACCACTAAATGAGAGGCACTTCAGGAACATAGACCAACTTCTAGAGGCATTCATTATTGAATTCTCTAAGAGTGGCATAAGGCATAATACTTCCTCACTGATTCATAGCTTCAAGCAAACCCCTCAAAAGACGGTTAGACTTGCAGGAAGAAGGTTTAGGCAATATTTAGAGAGATGTCATGTTTCTGAGTTACCCACACCATCCAAACAAGTGGCTTTATTCCTAGATGGACTTCTAAGTACAAAGTTGAGATCATACGTGTACTTAAAGGACCCGAGGACCATAGAAGAGCGTGTATGCATGTGCATCGACATTGAGGATAACCTAGGGGAGGAATTAGAACTTTCCGAAATCTACAAAGATTCAGATAGTTCTACTAGCCTCTCTTCCTCGCAATCCACATCTATTGAGGAACTCGCTGAGAAAGCAGGTAAGAAAGAAGGAAGATTGTTCACATTGAAGATTCAAGGTAATGTTGGTCATGCCTTGTTTACTTATGGAGGGCATAATCTCTGAGTTAGATCTTTGGCACAAGAGGCTTGGACATTTCAATGAAAGAGGTATCAAAGATATGGTTAACAATGGTTCAGTGCTTCGATTGCCTAATGTTGCAGGTCAATATATGACATACAGATGTGAGGCATGTCAATTAGGTAAGGCTCATAAGCAATATTATTCCAAGCATGGTTTTATGTATTCAGAGAAGCTTGAATTGGTACACACAGATGTGTGGGTACCATCAAAGGATTTCAGTATCAATGGTTCAAGGTATTATGTGATTTATGTTGATGATGCTACCAGACGGATCACTATCTATGTGATCAAAGATAAGTCATAGGTATTCAATACATTCAAACATTATCATATGTATGCAGAGAGAATTACATGTCATAAGTTGAAGAGACTAAGGTCAGATGGAGGGGGAGAGTATTTCTCTAATGAGTTGAGTGATTACTTGTGGAATGTAGGTATAAAGAGAGAGGTTACTTGCAGTTACTCTCCTCAACAAAATGGTGTAGCAGAAAGGAGAAATAGAACTCTTGTTGAGTTTGCAAGATCCATGATGAAGGAGAAAAATTGCCCAAATTACTTGTGGGTTGAGGCTGTAAATACAGCTACTTATTTGGTTAATAGGTTACCATGTAAAGATTTGCAGGGTATGACACCATATGAGACTTGGTGGGGTAAGAGACCTACATTAGACCATTGCAAAGTAATTGGATGTTTGGCATATGCATATGTGCCATCACAATTAAGGCACAAATTGGAATCTAAAGCTGAAAAGTATGTATTCATTGGTTATGATGATAAGCAGATGGGATATAGGTTGTGGAGTCCATCCACATAACAATTCCTTGTATCAAAGGATGTTACATTTGATGAGCAAGGTACTTGGTATGCAGGTACAATCAATATTAATGCAGATGATGAAGAAGTTGTGAATCAAAAGAAAGGTAAATCAAAGGTTCAGATATTTGATGAAGAGGAGAATAATGAAGTACAGGTTGAAGTTGAAGAAATGCCAAGATTTGATCCTGAGTGTGATGAACCAAAAACCTCAAGCAGTGGAGAACTTAGAAGGTCATCAAGACACAAGTGGCAACCTACAAGGTATAGCTATGACACTTCTTTTTTGGCTACAAAAGATTATGCTTATATGATAAAGGCAGATGAAGACCCTTCTACATATGAAGAGGCAAAAGGTAAGGAAAATTGGGAGAAAGCTATGCAGGAAGAATATGATGCATTGATGGAGAATCAGACATGGGAGTTGGTTCCTAAACCAAATAGCCAGAAGATCATTGGATGCAAGTGGGTCTATAAGACAAAAAGGTATGCAGATGGAAGCGTGTCTAGGTATAAAGCTAGACTTGTTGTGAAGGGTTTTGCTCAGACTTATGGTGTAGATTATGATGAGACCTATAGTCCTATGGCAAAGATGACAACCATCAGGACACTCATAGCTATTGCTGCATGTAAAGGTTGGAAATTATGTCAATTAGATGTAAAGAATGCTTTTTTAAATGGTTATATTTCAGATGATGTTTTCATGGAGCAACCACAAGGATTCAGAGATGGAAGGTATCCAGATCATGTGTGCAAGCTCAAGAGAGCTTTGTATGGTTTGAAGCAGGCCCCAAGGGCATGGAATTATAGACTTGTGAAGTTCTTAAAAGAACTTGGGTTCCAAGTATCTAAAGCAGATAGTAGCTTGCTTGTTAAAGCAAGTGATGATGGATTCATTTACATGTGCATATATGTTGAGGATATAATTCTTACAGGTACAGATGAGAAAGGCATTCAAAGCCTAAAGAAGCAAATGGAGAAAGAATTCAAAATCAGTGATTTGGGAGACTTGTCATATTTCTTGGGCATGGAGATTTCATATACTCAACATGGAATCTATGTGACTCAAGAAAAGTATTTGAGGAACTTGTTAATCAAGTTTAAGATGAATGATTGTAGGGTAGCACCTACTCCAATGGAGGTGAATCATAAATTGAGTAGATATGGAGATCAAGAGTTCAAGGACATGAAATTATATCAGAGTTTGGTTGGTAGTCTAATCTATGCTACATTAACTAGACCTGACTTGTCATATGCAGTTGGAGTTTTGTCTCAATTCATGCATAGTCCTAGGAAAGAACATTGGATTGCAGGTCAAAGAGTGTTGAGGTACATTATGGTTACACTCAAAGAAGGTTTGTATTATGGTTTTACATCAGATACAAACATCAAGATATATAGTGATGCAGATGTTGGAAATGAGCTTGTATTCTCATGTGACCCCTCTCCTAAATAGAGGGTAATCTTATCCTCCACTTATACCTTTTTTTATTGGCCCAAGAGCCACATGAAGTTGTATAAAGACATACCTTTTGGAATGGAAAAGTAAGGCACATTCATGTCATATTCGTGCATATACATGTATGGAGAGAGATTCATCTATCTCTCTCTCTCTATCTTATCTTTTTTATCTTCGATATCGGTGCATACGTGAGTCTCTCTCACTGTTCGCACTTGCGCTTGTAGTAGGACATCACCATTACTGCTTCTTTGCAACACGTGGTATCAGAGCATCGAGAATTCTGTACACTCGTTTGCTATCTCTACCAGAGATTATCAACATATCCTCTTCTCACGTTATCTTCAGCATAGTGGACCTGCCCCTTCTTCTTTTTTTCATTGTGTCTGCTGAAGCACCTGAAGAAGCGAAACCTCTATGCGACTCTCAAAAGCAAGCAACCATCATCAAAGAGAAGAAGCTGATGGCAGCGCAACCACACCTTGTTCCAACGTGTGCAGAAATGGACATGTCAGCAAATAACTTAAGTTCAATCACTCTACTGTGCGCAGAGCTATCCAACATAGAGTTTGGGTTAGAGCGGTGGTGAGTCTCTTGTTCTATGTGCCTAATGCATGAAATATAATCCTCTATTGTTCTATTGTTGACCATGAAGATGATGAAGATAGTTAGTCATTCGAGGTCTATTAATTCATCGCACAACATGCAAAGCTCATCTCTGCGGCTGTCATCAAGCTTGTGGATAAGCTCCTCTGTCACTTCCTTACAACTCTTTCTCATCTTTATCTGTGATAAAGCACTATCGGCAGATTGACAACTTATCTCTCTGGCTGTCATCAAGCTTGCGAATGCCAAATTCCATCTTTTACATTTCGAAGCTACACGGATTTGCATTTCTCTCAGCACTACGAGTTATTCATTCAAGAAAGGATTTGTTCTACGGCCTCAACATCATTGAGCTTATCCTACCTCAGAGGCAAATCCGAGGTAACCCACTTCACATGCTATTGGCGTTCAACATTAATGCTCCACTGTGGCATCGCATGGAGCAATAAAAGTTGTGGACATTGTGGATGTGAGCTTCATATGCTATGTTGGAAGATTTATATGCTACGCTCATTGGAGGTGAAAGAGCAACCATCCGAAGAGTAGGAAAAATGGGAGAAGACCTGGAGTTCAATCTATAGAACTGAAGTGGTTTACATAATGGTTGAATTGTAGAGTCATCTACTTCGTATCCGCTAAAGGGTGTCATTGCTTTTTGTGTTTGTAGCGTGTTTGTAGCCACGTCTTATGAAGCTACCATTACATGCCTTTCACATATTGTTTCAATATTAAGCCAGTTCAATTGCTATGTTTCTCAAACATACTGTTTTGGATGCCCTCCGGATTTGCTGTTAATTCCTAAAGTTAGCATCTAAACAGCACCAGATGAGTGTTGGATGCATCGCGAAACTCTGTTTTAGAGGGAGATGATTCTCCTCACTCAGGAAAAGAGAGTATTGAATAGAAGCTTGTATAAGAAGGTGATAAGTGGCATTGATTGTAATACACTTCACAAAAGAAATAAACATGTCCAAATCTCTACAACGTTTTTAAAGGGATGGCTCTAATGATCTGGAATTCTAAGTACGGTATCATACATGATGGCCCGTGCTAGAGGCCAAGGAAAGCATGGTGATATAGCTGACTCGGACTCCAGCTTTTATTGTTACGTTATGTTATGATCCATACGCAAAAAAAAAAAGTACAAAACAATCATAACAATGTCAAAAAAACAATGCTATAAGTCCTTCAATCCTTTGTACCACCCTACTTTGTCCTAGGGAAGGAGGATATACATGTACCACCCTAGGGTGAGAGAAGGATACAAAACACATTGTTCCACCCATTAGTTTGAGAGAAGGAAGCCAAAAATATTGTACCACTCTCTTTTATACATGGGAAGGATCTTTACCACTCATATTGTATGTAGGGAAGAAATAATCCCTAAAGAGCTATATACAATCAAGCTCAAAGGGGGGATTGTTGGAAATGAGCTTGTATTCTCATGTGACCCCTCTCCTAATTAGAGGGTAATCTTATCCTCCCCTTATACCTTTTTTGATTGGCCCAAGAGCCACATGAAGTTGTATAAAGACATACCTTTTGGAATGAAAAAGTAAGGCACATTCCTGTCATATTCGTGCATATACATGTATGGGGAGAGATTCATCTCTCTCTCTATCTTATCTTTTTTATCTTTGATATTGGTGCATATGTGAGTCTCTCTCACTATTCGCACTTGCGCTTGTAGTAGGAGATCACCATTGCTGCTGCTTTGCAACAGCAGATTGGGTAGGTAATCCTGATGATAGGAGATCAACATATCGATACTTGTGTTATGTGGGAGATAAGTTAATTTCTTGGTGTTCAAAGAAGAAACACACAGTTGCTTTGTCATCTACAAAGGCTGAGTACAAAGGCATGGTTGAAGCTGCAAAGGAAGTAATATGGCTTAAGACTCTGATGAAGAGTTTTGACATCATTCAGAGTACTCCTACTATTCATGGAGATAACATGAGTTCATTGTATTTAGCTGCTAATCCTGTTTTTCATGCCAGGACTAAACACATTGAGATTCAGTATCACTTTCTAAGAGAGAAGGTGATGGATAAAGAGATTGAAGTCATACATACTTCAACAAAAGATCAGATAGTTGATATGCTAACCAAAAGCTTGGATGGACCAAAGCTACAGAGATTCAAAGACATGGCAGGTATAAAGAAGATAGAGAAAACCTCAATTGATGATTGAGGGGGAGCTGTTGGTGCAGGGCAATCAACAATTGAAGTTTTAATGAAAGTTTGGAAGTCAAGGACTGAAGAAAAGTTCAAGCTATGAAGCATGGAGGAAGTGCATATTTAGAAGTTGAAAGAGATGTACACATATGTACATTAGTTTAGAGATAGTTCACTTATACTTTTGTATGGTCATGATATTGTAAATATTTGTCTATATATACAAGTAAAAAGTTGGGGCAAATATGAGAGAGCATGAGAATAGAGTAACCAGTAGTTGTATGAGTCATTAGACATCTTAGAAGTGAGTTGAGTCTCTTTCGTCACTCAGTTGTAAATTTCTTCAGAAATGGAAGAAAAATTGCACCCGATGTTTCTGTGCATTCTCCTTGTGTGCTTGATCATTTCAAGAATCCTTTTGTAGATGTCTAAGTCCATAGTTAATGAGTCTATGGTTAAAGTTTGAGAGCCTAATTGTAAACAGGCCATGAGAATTATGAGTAAGAACATTCATATGTGAAGAAGTGTTCACTCGTTCCTGAAACAGACGCAAAATTTGATGTCAATGTTTTGGTCAGTTCTCCTTCCACAGTGTACAGTTTTGAGCAAACAAGCACTCAATCTTTAAGTTCAAAGGTAAGCTACTTGTGGTTAAAAGAATTTTCATAAACCGGTTCTAGATTGAGAGAACCAAGTGTTAAAAGTTATAGGTGTCTAAATCGACTTCTCAGAAGAGGAGTTTTAGACATAGGTAACTCGTTGAGATCATTTCTCAAGATATACTGAATCTTTTGGAGTGATTCAACTTGGAAAAGGTGCACAAACCGTAGGCAACACCTTGTGCAAAGTTTCATCAAAAACTTTACACAATTGATAAGGTAATGAGAGAGATATGTGCAGCAGACTTTCTGTGTAGTCATCTCCTTCATAGATTTTGCAAAATCTTCATAATTAATCATTGATCCTCTAAAATTGGTGAAAGTTTGAGTTACTCTTGTTATAGAGGTGCTCTAATTACAAGAGTAGCTTGTTCTTTTGGAGATTAACACTCTCCATCACTTATCATGCAGTTTGATATAAGATGATCAACTTGATGACCTTCATTGCAAGGTGGTTTTCTTATTTTTGGCTACTTGCATTATATCTCTCTAATTTTTCTATTTGTGATCATTGTAAATATGGAAAGCCAACTACGAACGTTCATAAGATGCATGTCAAATCTTCATCCTATGCCTACAAGGTCAGTAGGTGGTTCTCTTTACTTTGTCACTTTCATAGTTAATGCTACTAGAAAGTTCTGGGTATATCCTATCAAATCGAAAAATGAGGTATTCCCTACTTCAAACATTTCTTCCTTCAATTGAGACTGAAAATTGAACTAAGCTCAAATTTTAACATTCAAATGATGAGGATGAGTATATTTGACATGAATTTAGCCTTTTATGTAAGTGTGGAGGAATTTGTAGAGAGCTTACAACTCCTTATACCCAACTACAAAATGATCTAGTTGAAAGATGAATAGGAGTATTCAGGATAGAGTACTTTCTATGTTGCCTCATGAAAAGCTTTCACAAGGCTTTTGGGAAGAAGCAATATTTCCTCTAGCTCATTTGATCCACCTAGCATGTCCAAAGGTTTGAAATTAGCACAAGAGTTATGGATAGGGAAACCATCATATTATGACCATCTTGTTGTCTTTTGGTGTGAAGAATATGTTCATATGCCCAAGAATTGTAGACAAAAGTTGGACCATAAGTCTAAGACATACATTTTTCTTGGATATGGTTGAGAATGCCAAATTCTATATCCTTATGGGATCTTGAAACATGGTCACCAATCAAAAGTAGTGATGTCATTCTTCAATGAATCGAATATGCATAAACTACACATTCAGCAGGTTGAAGTTAGAAGAGTAGTGTTTCATGATATTGGTCCTTTAGTTAGAATGCATAAAAATTCTACACATAGTGATGTTGAAGAGAATGTCCAATCAGACCAATCTCCAAATGTTTCTATTCAGCAATGACTAAGACATTTTGCACGTCTTTCATCCACCTAAAAGATATGTTTGAGGTTTGGATTTTTTTATGCCCGACAAAGTGCAAGAAGGATTTACCATTTAAATGGGCATGTAAGTTGAAATTCATATTGGATAGTGCTTAACCAAGGTATAAAGCATGCTTCGTTGCAAAGATTTTAAGCAACAACATGATGTTGATTTTGAAGAAATCTCCTCTCTAGTAGTCAAGATGACTACCTTGTGCATGTCGTCTAGATTTGTTGCAATGGAGGACTTAGCACTAGTCCAAATGGATGTGAAAGTTTCTTTCTTGCATGGATATCTTACATATGAGATCTATGTGGAACAATGAGAGGGTTTTGTAGTTCGTGGCAAAGGAAGCCTGGTTTGTAAGCTAAGGAAGAGTTTATATGAACTCAAACAATCCCCTATACAATGGTACCAAAAGTTTGATGCTTAAATGAAATCTCAAGGATATTCTTGAAGCAATAAAGATCATTTTATCAGCACAAAGAGATGCTCTGATGGAAGGCTGATATGCTTGATACTTTCGGTGGATGATATGTTGATTGGTGGGAAATCCCTTGATCACTTCTCATGCCTAGAAAATAAGTAGCATTAGACATTTGATATGAAAAATTTGGGTGATGCCAAGCATATTTTTGGCATTCATATTACTCATGATGGGAGTAAAAGATGCATATAATTATCTCAAAGTGAGTACATATCCGAAGTACCTCACAGGCTCAATATGTAGGGTGGAAAATCATTGAGTACTCCTTTACCTACATATTTGAAATTGAACAAGGATGATTGCCCCAAATCTGATAAGAATAACAAATTCATGAACAATTTTTTTTTATCAATCTATTGTTGATAGTCTTGTTCAAAATCAAGCCTCA
>CM035410.1:60086272-60091272 GCA_020310875.1 Ceratopteris richardii | reverse complement strand
AGCTTGATGAGTGCCAAACTATAAGGGGTTGATGATTGGAAAGGTTGAGTGTGACACTAAAATGAAGTTATGGACCATGCAATGGGTGATGAAACTTTAGGATCCACTTCCCGTTTTACTTACACTATGCAATCAGAGAGAGATATTTGGTGGTTGGGTGCTATAGAAAATCCAAAAGAAATAAAAATGGTTATTTCGTGGATTTTTAGTAGGATTCCATGGATTACAAAAGTAATCTCTTCTCAAATACATGGGCAAAATCTTTATGTAGATGATATAGGTCTTCTTGAGGTAGAATGGCATTTGGATGGAGACCTTAAGAGCATAAAATGCATATTAGGTTGTAAACAAGGAGCATCTTCTCTCTATCCTTGCCCATATTGTACACAAGGTTAGAAAGGATCTAAGAGACCCTGTAACCTTGCAAGGGCATTGATGAGAGTTGATGACTCTAAAGAAATTGATGACACAGACTCATGGAATCATAGGGAATGCAAGATATCACTTTGGAGGTGTCCAATGTTAAAAGAACGGACTCGTGATAAAATAAGCAATGATCGGAACCCCATTGTTCCATTTCCATTACTCAATGTTCACTTTTATACTTTGCATGCATTCATGAGGATCTTTGATAAGCTTTTGAAGCTCCATGTTGAATATGCATTTGCAATGAAACCACTAGAGAGGTCTACAATAGCAATCCAAAAAATAGAAGATCTTATGAATTCTATTAGTTGTCATGGTGGTCATGTATCTCTAGTTGTTAAGAAGTATGGTGTCTCAAGAGATTTTACAACAAGTTTCAATGATTGGAAAGAAGGAAAGATGTTTCTTTAAAAGAGATGTGAATAGTCAAGGTGAAAGGGAAATGGGAGCTGTGGAAAGACATCTATTCAATTATGACAGACAATGATAGTCAGGTTGATCTCATCAATAAGCAAAAGAAGGTTTGGTCATCATTAGATTTGTTGTTACATTTGATGGGTTTGGTTTCCACTAATGCTTCACAACGAGAATTATTCTAAGTGACTTTGGAGGAGTTTACATAGTCATTCATGTTATTACGGGGAGAAAGCAACATTACACATTACATAGTAAGTTTTGCTTACATTTCTTTATTTGGTCTTAAATACCACATGTATATCTTATTGACCAGACCATAGCATATTCTTTTTGCACATGGAACATATTTTATGAATCGATATGGACCATCACACATTTTTAGTACACAAGGAATAGAGAAGTCACATTACAGGGCTAGAGGTGTTAACTTTAAAAAAACCCATAATAGGGGTGGTCTATTGCATTCAAACTATTTAGAAGAAATGTCCAACTAGTTTTTTCTTACAACATTCGCTAGAAAATATGCAATGGAAGGAGCATGTGAGTCAAGAATAGCAAAGATTTCAAGAAAGATACAACATGATATTGAAAGAGAGAAGTGGATGTCATCAACAGGATCACTACATCATGCCCAATGGCATGCACAAAGAGTCTGCAAGGGTTTTGCTTGGAAATAGTTTCTCGACAATGCATTATTTCTTATCAAAACTTTTCTCAGGCTTTGTATATTTTCTTTCTCTTCAAATTAATTTTCAATGATTTTTTTAATATTCTTTTAATGTTTTAAAAATAGTTTTTATCCATTTGAATGTGAACAAGACGAATCTTAAATGAAAGGCTATAAATAAAGGTGTCCTTCTTCATTTTACCGCTTTACATCCTAATAGAATGGCATGCACAAAGTAGACTGCTAGAAGGTATCATGTCATCTAACCTAACCATGTGAAAGGTACTCAGTGACCACCATGGATGACACCCCACAAGAGGCATCGAGCCACAATCCACTCTTCTAGATGAAACTTGGGTGCAAGGATGTACTATGGAAGCATTCCATCATGGGGGAATGAAGATTCACAACAAGAGAGAGAGAGAGAGAGATGTAACACAAGAAATGCAATCTTCCCCTTCTATATCTGATGATGAGCCCCCACATAAGACATCATTCAAGGCAAGGCCCAAGAACAAGGATGGAGACAAGTTGTGTTGGAGACACCATCAAATTTCGAGAGTTCCTCAGATGAAGAAAGTGTTAACAAGCCACCATGGAACCATGATTATATCCCGGTGAACCATCAAATAACACAAGGAGGCAAGACACTCCCCACAGGACAAGGACAAGGACCAATCAATGAAGAAATAAAGCAAGGTCGGGTAGAGCAGGTAAATGATGAGGCAGGACCACCTTGGCATGCTTCAAGAAGAAAAAAGAACTATCTACCATGTCGTAGACCACAATGACCACAACCCAACATCCCTCCAAATGCAAGAGCATCGCAAAGATGTTGAAAGTAATCTAGAGCCTTTGTAGAGATTTGGCATTATCAAAAGTCTATGCAGCTTCTTATTCCATGAAGGCCATTAGCAAGAGTTGTGAAGGAAGAGATCCAAAGCTATTGGGCTAGACTTCGTATTCAATTGATAGCCATTGAAGTCCTCCAAGAAGCTGCAGAGGCATATCTAATCTCAATGTTGGTGGACTCTAACCTGTGTGCTATCCATGCAAAGAGAGTCACAATACAACCTAAAGATATGCAACTAGCTAGAAGGATTCGAGGGAATAACCTTAACATTTGTAAACTCTCTTGTTTGGAGAACTTTTTGTATATCCCAAATGATTAATATAATCTTCTTCTTATTATATTTGCTCTCCAAAGTGTTTGTCTCTTAGTGTACATGTTTTGAAGTCCATTTCTCCTATGTATCTAAAAGTGTCTTTGAATTCATTGCACATGAGTATCTTAGTCTTTAAGAAATTTTATCAAGTTACGCAAATATTTCATGTACATGGAGTGTGTATTTTTTATTAGAGTGCTTGCAATGGCCTTAGAATGCATAAAAAAGGTCTGCCACATAAACGTGGAATTGGCCCTGCAAAAGTTTTGTAGGGCCTAATCCCGCGTTTCTATGGCAAGCCTTTTTTATGCTATTGTAGGTCATTAAAACATATGGCATGCACATTGCAGCATATGGTATGCCTTAGCTAGGGTGCAATTCATGCAAACCCTTTGTCCAATAGAGCAATAAGCTTGATGCACACTCACATGTACTTAAAAATTGATGCACACTCACATGTACTCACAATAGAGCAATAAGTTTAGGTTATAATTGATTTACATAGACTTTCAATATTGTGCCCATAGTGCTTGCAATGGCCTAGGAATGCAAAAAAAGGGCCTGCCATAACAATGCGGGGATGGGTCGTGCAAAAGTTTTGTAGGCCCATCCTCACATTTCTATGGCAGGCCCTTTTTCTTTTGCATTCCTAGGCCATTGTAAGCATTTTGGAGAACATCATTTTAAAGGATAAATGGAAAAAAGACTAATTTAATTATGAAAAAACATTTGAAGTTCTTAAAAACATAAAGACATAGTAGACAATTGAATGCACATGGAAATTGGAAATAGCATAATTGGTATTATAAATTTTTACAATTGGCTCTTGGCCTTGAGCCTCTCCACTACATTCTTTCTTCTTTGAAAAGATAGTGGCAATCGGTAAGTCAAAACTGATTGGGATATTAAATGGTGGTCTATCAATCCAAGACCCAAAGTTATTCCTATTTGACCTAATACTTTTCCTATAAAGTTAACTCCTAGGGTAGTAAGGGCAAAGGACTTCCTAACTAAAATTACACAGTTGGCCCCTTGCATTATTGTAAATAGGCACAAAAGTTTTCTCAAGGCCTTCACACACCAAGTCATGAAGAGTCCTTGAGGGGAAAAGTCCTTGTGGGTTATAACAAAATCTTCCTTTAGAAATTTTCCAATGTAATTTTCCAAGGAAGAACCATTGCCATGGGCAACACGGTCACCACCAATCCTTGCTGAGATTCTATCAACTTCAATTGCTTCCTGCACAAAGATAATCATAAAATTTATTAGATACTTACATCTTGTACAAATATGAGACATAGTCAATCATAAATGCCATTAGATACTTACATCTTGAAGCCTATCTTCATCCTCTCCTCATTCCAAAATTTTTGAAATTGCCATTGAAAAGAAGAAGGTATATACAATATCTAACATGTATTGTTTGTCCTACCTTTTACAAGTTTCTTGAAAGTGCAAAAACCATGAGATACAATGACTAAGACCCAAAAATTGACATTATCAGGTTGCAAAAGAACTATGACAATGAGAGTTCAGTTTCATCTTTGCTCCAATTTACAAGGACTTTCATTTTGTATTTCAATCTTCTTCGCACCTATAATCAATTTGCAAGAAATTGAAGTTACAAAACAAAAATAAGCAATAATCAAAAGATTACTCTAACAAAAGCACAAAACATTTCTCACATTATGTCCTTGTAATTTGAATTTGGATTGAGTTAGTCCTTCAAACCCCATAATCACCAAGTGTTCTCTTAGATTAGCCAAGGTCCAATGATATTTCACTAAAATAGTTTCTGTTTCATTGTTGGGCAATTTAAGCTTTATTTCAAATGAATGTAAAGATCCCTCTGAACTTTTAAATGGTATCCATTCATCAAGTTTGCACATCCAATGATCATAGTAGAATCTAATGTATAATGAAGTACATTGTTTCAAATATCAAAATCATATACCTATTCCACCTATTTTACAAAGATATTTATCATCTTTTGCAATTCCTTCTATCAACCCCAATTTTCACCAAGAAAACTTTTGACTTGCTCATATGTGATATCTTTACAAATGAACATGGTGGACGTCTCTTGGAATGAGAATCCTTGGAATAAATATACAAAACAATGAATGAGAAAAGAACTAGTGCAAACCTATAGATCTAGACACTTTTGTGAATGTCAAAGAGTTATGTATATCCATTACCATCTTGTGCTTCAAAGATGATACGGACCATATATCAGGTTTTGGCCACTCCAAGCTAAGAAAAGAATGTACTTGACTTCTTTCTACCTTCCAAAACCATTCATTGTAGAGGGTACAACATATCTT
>CM035410.1:59943772-60081272 GCA_020310875.1 Ceratopteris richardii | reverse complement strand
GGTTTTATATGGGGACAGTCACTACCACACCATGCAGGTATTCACACAAGAAATGAAGAACAATGAATTTGAATTCGGGTACCTCACAATTCATATAAATGAAAGAATTAAAATCATAAAAAACTCAGAAATCTGGTTTCAAAAAATGGATTTTGTTCCTAACGCGTCACGTGAAAATTTGGGACGCTGTGTAGGTCATCTGCTTCGATAGATAGTAGATGCAGCAAATGAACGACCAAGTTCCAGGAACGGGGATACAGGCTGAACAGAGATGTCTTATCGAAAGCAAAAGTACAGAATACAGTTAATGCCGACATGAAGCCACACGAGCGAACTAACAGTTTTAGAAAAAATGCTTTAAAGCGATCTTTGTTTCTGTTTAAGGATTTGATGTACAGTTACAAAGCTTATTTAATGTACAGTTACAATTTAGAAGCTTGTTAAGTTGTTATCTCCATGAGTAAGAGAGAGTTTTTCTCTGATTAATGGTGTTTTGATCCGGGGGATGATCAACTAAAATCAATGGCTGCGCCGTGCACCTCTCGCATGAGGGAGGACGAGCAGCGAGCTTAGAAAACGACGTCCAGAAACGCTCACAAATGAGGATAAGGGGTACAAGCGGCAAAGCCCAACGCTTCTCTGATCTCCGCAGTAGAGCAGAAGGGATAGGCATAGATATATGTGAAATTTAATAAATGTAGGTGCTTGTTCAGCGTATGAACCCTTCTGTCTAGATGTACGGTGTGCTCTATGCACATGACATGTTCCTTCGGGTGCGTTTTTATGCCTGTTGTAGCCATGTCCCTGCATTGATGAAGCTCAGCTGTAGAAATGGCTGCGCCTCAGAGTCCGAGAGCTCATGAGACCATGACACCCTCCCATCTGTGTTTGCACCTGGCCCGGAGCACTTATACTGCCCATAATAAACGGTTCTGCACAAACGACATGTCATTCAATCAACTGATGGAGCTTACGAAGTGTCTTGCTTGGAAACATCATAATGATGCCAAGATAGTCATTGTCATTACATTAACACAAAGTTCGGAGAAAATCAACCACTAACGCCTGTGTTCATCATGAAATTTTCCAGATTTTTTAACTTGATTTTTACAATTTCAAAGATTACATGCACCTGTCTAGAATGAGTCATAGACAGCTTTCCGTTCCATTTCAAAGAATCAAGCTTTTGCATACTGTCATTGATAGACAACTCACTTAAAAGGTTACAACGCATACTTGGTTATAAGTCGTGCAAGAGTAATGGCAAATAATGATGCATTAATAACGATTTTAACTATAAAGACACTAACAAATCGAATCCTCTACTCCCGTCCACAATTTGCAATCCACAATGTCACAAATGCTTTTACAGATAAAATCATTCAATCGATGGGATGGGGCAATGTAAATGCAACAGCATTTTTCAAACATATGCTAAGAGTTCACTGTGTTCTCAAGTAATGTAATTTGTAAAGGGTCAGATGATTCATCCGATTACATACCTCTGTCGTGAAGGCTGGCCCCAATCATACCATCCATCGGGAACAATTATGTTGCTCATGTATGTATTCAAGAAGACCACACGCGAATAGGATCCCCAAGCTCGACCAAGGTAGACATAGCCTGTCCCCATAATGGTGCAGTTCAAGAACACGAAGCCTCCCTGGTCATCAGGATCATTACGATTTTGCGCTGTGATTGAGCCGGATATATATCCTGATTGGGCAGTCACAACCAAGTGGCATCCCTGCTCCGTGCAAAACATTACAATTAAGTTGTATCAGGTTTTATACTGCACACGCTTTAGGTCTATAATGCCAACAGAAGTTCTGTGAAACGAGAGGTTAACAAATTTACAGTTACATTCTCTGGAAAGAAACACATGATTTGATGTGACTACCGAAAGTTCTTCATTGTGCAGTATCGAACGGCATGTGCATCGCCAAAAATGGGTGAATCACAAACAATTCATGAACTGCATTGAGGCCCAAACATGCTGACGATCAACTACCACACACTGTAAATGCCTTCGTACGAAAGGCATTGCTTTCCGCATGAGGCCTATCGCTAGGAACTTTAAGAGTTTTCATACACTTCGCATGATACGTTCACAGTTCGTCCATAATCTCAACGCATATCTTTGCACTCAAACACTAGTTCGTACATTGCAAATCTGAAACATATTGCTGCCTATTGACTGTAACGGGGTTATCTCACATGCATGATAGCTGCAAACGAGAAATGAGTTGAACACCTTTGGCAATGTTCTCCGTGATTGAAGAGAAACGGGACATGATCAGATTTTTCAAAGCCTGAATAGCTGTGAAGGAAACTTTCTCAGAACTGAAGCGAAAGAGATGTAACTCTTTGACTCGCAGAACTAGATGGCGCTAGGTGCCTTTCTGCATAAAATATTGCAGCTCATGCTCTTGCTAATATACATGCAGGTCTTATATATAAGTCTGTTCATTTATCAGAGGATAAGTACCTTGAATATAGATTGCCCATGACCGAAGATGAAGTCGATCGACCCTTCAATGTAGCAATCCTTGAAATAATGCCTTCCGTAGTAGTCAAAAAGAGTGTCTTGCGCTCCAAAGAAGGCACATTCGTAAAACGCCATCATGTCTCCATTCAGTAGAACAGCAACTGCTTGTCCTCCGTACGCTCCAGGTGATGGAGGAGGGGCAGCATTCTGGTAAAAACAGGCCGAAAGTTTTTCATGGAACGATGAAATAAAACCTCTCTCTCTCTCTCTCTCTCTCTCTCTCTCTCTCTCTCTCTCTCTCTCTCTCTCTCTCTCTCTCTCTCTCTCTCTCTCTCTCTCTCTCTCTCTCTCTCTCTCTCTCTCTCACCTGCACATTCAGAGTGTCTATTAGAGATACAAGGAAAGTATATACGCACCCGAAATGCAACACCTTTCGCGATAAATCTGGGCGTATTAACAGAGAAAGTCGCGCTGTTCGCAGTCCCGAATACGCTAGCCCTATCTTGCCAGGTAATGACAGTGTTTTCTCTGCCTGCTCCCTGGAGAGCAATGAATGGCTTGTTGTATGGAATTGTGACCTTTTCACTGCGATGGAAACAAATCAAAGGCGTCATTTTCTCGTATTGCTTTCTTGAAGTTTCGCGCAGAAGAACTAAAACTTATAAGGCGATCATGCTTTCTGGACAATGAACTTGGCTTTGTAGTATATACGAGACTGATTCGAGTAAACGAAGCCATTTCCCAAACACGGTTCTTTAAGCAAGCGATCACATCCCTACAGACTGAGATTGTGGCATGAAGATCGTACGACACAGACAAGTAACAAGAAAGAGAAAAAGGGTAAGAAGCAAACTCCTCACCGGTAAATCCCAGGTCCGATATTGATGTACACCCATTGGTTGTTGTTAATGGGAACGGAATCCACAGCAGCTTGTAGTGTCTTAAACTGTCCGTTGCCCCGTTGATCCACGATGATTGTTCGAGCGGACGATGCCAGCTGCTGGAACGTGGGAAATAAACTCTCCGACAGTCCATTGACTCCCATGGCCGAAGACTCTGGATTTTCTCGAGGAAATGTATCTCTAATTCTGAGAAGTCCGCGTCCTGAAGGTGCATTATTCCAGTGTTGCACTGATTTATTTGTCAGTTTGGGTGGTTCTTCTCGCACCTGTCTGCCATTGCAAGGACCTATGCAACATGCTGAAAGAAGAATGAGAAGGAGAAAGGCACTCATCTCTATTAAGGTGAAGAATGGCAAACAAAACCAGGGATTTGATGAGATGAGGAAGGCACTGTGGAAATTATGCGCTCTGAACTGCAAATCCAGCAAAAGTTAAGAAAGGAATTGTGAGAAAAGGTTATTTTGCCGCCGCGGATCTCTCTCAAAGAATACAACGAGGTTGAACAATGGAGGATTTATATCCAGTAAGGCTACTCAGAAGGAGAGAAGCAATCGCCTGTATGCTGAATCGTGTCATGCAGAAGTAGACTCTACAGACAACAAGGAGATCATCCGCTGCGGACCACAACAGTGAGCTAAAAGAGCCCCGTCGGTGCATGAAGTCTCCATCAAGATTCAGTTTACTTAGAGTCTCCATCTTCGCGATGTGCACATTCTGTATTAAACAACATGCTTCCCACCTCTGAATTCCGTTGGCCTGTCGTAGGAGATCGAGTAGACAAGCCAACCGCTGATAGCAGAAATGCAAACAATACGATTATACGAGCAGCTCATGCAGACGGCAGGGTGCTCTATCATAACATATAAGACGAAATAACCATGACTTTTAGCATAGTTTTCTGCAACCGTATTCGCATAAAATATCAAATGCACAGGACAAGTCAAATAAGTTGCTTCTTCATCACCTTTTTCGTCTTCGACAGAGAACTACCTCAGCAACTTGGAGGACTATGTTGGATTGTGTTGTACAAATCAGAGTACTGTAGGTGGCTTGGTATGGCCAAAATACATGCTCATGTTGAACTACTTTGCACCATGGAAGCTCTCTATGCCATTCTCCATGCTCCTAATGTAGTTGATAGCATGCTTTTCACACACTTTGAGTTCCCTTCTTTGTGAAAAGTGTGAGAATTCCTTTGGAATTATATGAAATTCATGAGTTTTTCTATACATAGTACTTCTCCCTAACAGCTTGGTTTCATTCATGTCTATTATTGGATTGAAACGATTCTGAATATTTCCCTATCTTGTTTGATGATAGGACCCATCAACTATATATTTTGACATGGAAGGTTGCTCGGAATATTTTGCACCACTTGATCTTGTTTGATGATAGGACCCATCAACTATTACTGATGTTAACATGGAAGATTCTCTCATGTTTCAAAAAATGTAGTTCTTCGAGGTCAATTGCTTCTTTCTTCGATTTAATAATCGTAGTTAAAAATCTTCCCCTTCCCTTTGTGCATGATGGTAGCCCATGTATTTAAGATTAAAATGTATGTCACATAATCCTAGTAGAAGATGGTAGAACCATGCCTTAAGAGAAAGAATTAGGAAGTAATCCTCAACCATGGCTTTTGGGGCAAGTGGTTAGCCCATCACACTCCTAACGGGGAGGTTGTGAGTTAGATTCCCAACATTGGTAGTTTTCTTGGTATGATAAAAATTAAATAAAAAGGTCATCTATAGATTCAATTTTATCCTTCGATTCCTCTTTATCTTTTATTCTTGAGGTTAAAATTAAGTTGACAACATTCATCTCCATCATAAGGCTGAGAAAGTAGGAGTAAAATGCATTGCCTACAGAGAATATAATTAGTAATCCACCTACTCTTAGCAAAAAATTAGTACATTTTCTCTCACTTACAAGAATGATCAATATCTTTTCGTGTTTAGCACTTCATATTGTTGATCAAATATAGTAATGTAAGAAGAGAAAAGGAATGGTGTGCTTGGGACTCTCCTAGCAACCAATTTATTATCTCACTCTGAAGTTAGATAGTCTTTAGAGTGATCTCGCATGGACATATGGGCAACACACACATTCACTCTATTACCTTCCATGGATCCTTAGGATGACCCTTAAGCTAAGGATCGTAGATAAATTGCCCTTATCCAAGACTACATACGTCTTTCCTAGAATATCATGATCCTGAATGATCAAGAAGAGAGATCCAAAAATTATGTACTAGAACATCTCATTCTTGTATGTGTTTGAAAGTGAGCATAGTGTTACCAATATTAGACGCTCTCTATAACAATATATCTTTCCTCTCTAATATAATATACCTAAAAATAGTAGTACTTGCCTTGAAAGTACTCCACAAAACCATCAAAGGCATCTCAATTATCATTAGAGCTATTTTGTGGTCAAAAGGAGGGCTTTGTAAGTAAATCATTTTTCCATATTCTCTCTCTATAATAGTAAATGAAACTATTTAGTTCCTATCATAAAAGTTTTTCTATATTGATGTGGAAGGGTTCCTTTCTTGACTATAAACTTGCAATCCATAAAGGAAGATCAATTAAGTACATGATACATTGTTCTCAATATTTTTCTATTCATCTTTGTGCACTCTAATAACAAATTTTGCTCTGGTTTCCTCTTGAATTGTGTTAACTAATTCTTTTCATAAGGTTGTAGATGCTCGCTATTCTTTATTTGTAAATATAGCACAAGCCCTAAATAAGCACTAAAATATGCTTTTCTTCGACACTGGGATGAACGATGACATCCAAAAATACTTAGTGTAGTAAATGTCTCTACCAACATGACCATCTCATAACGACTAGGAATAGGATATAAACCTAATAGATGAATAATGATTTGAAGAAGAAAGTGGCTACCATACCCTTGTTGTTGAGGTTGGTGTGGCAGAACAAAATATTTGGCTTCCTAGTTGCTTTTAGGTGGTGTCTAGGAGGTGCATCATGACCATCATATTAAATTTATACCTTGCTAGGGATTCATCTACTTTTCCAAACATTTTTGGTAAAAGAAAAAAATCCATGTAGAGCATTAATTGAGTGTAATTATCACTCGCAAATCAAAGAATTGTATGAGATCCTCTTACCTCCACCATCTCTTTGTTGATATATTTAGGTAGTGATGTATGTGAATAGACTAAGACCACTGGGGTACTTTTTCCCTCTTTATGAGATTTTTTTCTCTCTGCTTGTATATATGGCTATAACCCTAACGGGTAACTTATCTTTGTACATTCTAGTGGTAATACATTTAGTATTGTGTGTTGTGCTCCAAGCTTCTTCTTCTTCTTCTTCCTCGTGCTACTCGTGTGCTTTTGTGGACCTCAAACTCCACAAATTGGTATTAGAGCACATCGTCACTTCATCTAGGGCATCGTTGACACCCCTCCGGTCATAGTCTCAAAATCGCACAAAATTTGGTGAGCTCATTTTGGCCTCTGAATGCACTATCACAGTGCTTGTGCAGTCTATTTTGTCTTTTTATGCCAAAGATATATATAGGTTTCAGTTTGCCAATATAAGCATCTCAAAGTCTACTACAGGTTTAGTAGAACTCGATAGAGTAGTTTTGTTCAACTTTTTGATATAAAATCAATTTTCAGCATCACGGTATTTTAGTCAGTGGGCATGGCTAAAAGTAGTGATGTATTCTGTATGTTGGCTTTTGCGGATAAGTTGGATGGTACGAATTACTCATTATGGTATTATCTGATGTGTCATGTATTGGTCACAAAAGGACGGTGGAATATTGTGTAGGGTGCTGAAAAACGTTCTATTTCACGTAGAAATATAGGTACGGAAGCTGATGCAGATGGCATCAAAGATGGTGATATTCTGGAGATTCTTGTTGGTGCTGTGGTTTCTATTGCACCTACTACAAAGCAAATTTTTTGACATGGCAGAGATGTTCAGGCACACGCATTGATAGCCTTGTCAGTCAAACATGCCATTATTCCTCACATTCACTCTTGCAAAATAGTTCGGGATGCCTAATACACTTACCACTTTATACTAGGGAAGGAATGAGGCTCATGTTGTTTACCTCTGAAAACAGCTCGAGAGTGAGCATATGAATGAAGGTGATTCTATGGACAATTTTCTGACAAAGATCAAAGACTTGAAGGAATAGTTGATTTTTGTTTATGAAGTTATACTATATAGCTCACTTGTGCAGACCGCTCTAAATTGTCTTCCTGATTCATATTAGACTTTTGCTTCTACTCTTTGTTTGATGATGAAAGGAAATCCAAATGTCATGTCATTTAAGGATTTCGTCTTTGTTTTGTTGCAAGAAGATCAATCTAGGTAGAATAGGTCCATTATGCATGTTGTAGATCAATCTTTCTTAGCTATTCAAAAGGGCAAAGGTAAATGGAGCTCATCTACTCATAAGCAAAAATCCACAAATCTTGCACATTTCAAGAAGGAAGAAATATGAGAAGAAATAAAAAAAGTGAAAATTCTTTTGTAAGTACTGTAAAGGAAATGATCATGTCATAAAGAACTATCCAGTATTGGCTTCAAATGAGGCAAAGAAAAAAGAGGTTGGATTGGCTGTTGCAGAGGCCTCTACACCAAAAATAGAGTCTCCTAATCTTGTGCAGAATGTAGAATGGGCATTTATTAATGTTTGCAGTTTTGACCCATCTTCTGCTGAACAGTGTATGTTTGCAGTAGATGCAGATGTTTGTTACTTTGATAGTGGGGCAACCAAACACATTACCTTGCAGTGCAGTTTCTTCACTTCACTCCAGCTTGCTCCTACAAGGAATATAGTCACATGTGCCAACAACTCCTCTTATCCAATCATGGGAGTTGGTAAGATAATTTTGACTACTATTGATGGTAGTTCTTTTACATTATCGGATGCTTTATTTGTGCCAGGGATCAAGAAGAATCTGTTATAAGTTTCAGCTTTAGCCAAGATTGCGTTGGTTGTTAAATTTATTGATAAGAGATGTACATTTCATGATATCTCAAATGGAAACATGATTATTTCTTCTCACATTTTATGTTGTGGGATGTATAAGCTCATAGACTATGAAAAATATGTGAATGATTTAGCATGTGCAGTACATGATTCTCAGGCTATGTCAGATGCAAAGGTTTGGCATGCACACTTTGGTCATCTGAAGTTTGCTAGTTTGCTACATGTGCAAAAATCTGAAATTTTGTCCCTTCTACCCAAATGTGAGGCACCAGGTAAACATGTATGTGAAGGCTATATTTTGGAAAAAATGGAGCGTTCGTGATTCCCAAAAGATGGTTTAATTAGAGCTACTCAGATTTTGTAGCTTGTTCACAGTGATGTTTGTGGTCCTATGCAAACACCCTCGTTTGGGAACTATCTCTACTTCATGACTTTTATTGATGATTTTTCTAGGCATGCATGGGTATATCTACTAAAAAAAAGTCTCAAGTGTTTATGTGCTTCAAAGAATTTTTTGTTTTGGTTAAAAATCTTTCAGCAAGTAAAATGGGCACCCTCCGTTCTGATCTAGGGGGGAATATATGTCTTCTAAAATTAATGCATTTCTGGTTGAAGGTGGGATAAAATATCAGTGTATAGTGTTAGGGGAGCACTCGATTGTGTTCTCTGACTACAGTAGACAAGATTTCAGAAATACACTTTTGATAACAAGAACACCCACGAAGGCAAAACAATACAGGAATATGTGATTGATACAAGATGTCCCACAACCCGGGACTGATAGGTATGAATAACTCGACTAGAGATGATACAGGAGATCCCACAACCTGGGATCGTAAGTATGAGACAATATATCTGGATTACAAGAACTCCCTTCTCGGAGATCAACTAGATATAAGAAATAACTCGACAGGATCTGGTACTACGAGATTACAAGAGTGTTTGTGCATGACAATCAACAATTGATGTTTTGATCAAGAGTTGAAGTCAAGGTTTGAAGGAAAGATTCAAGTTGTGAAGCAAGGAAGAAGAATACATTCAGAAGAGGAAGATATGTACACATATGTACAGATAGTTCACTTATATCTTTGAGAAGTCATAAAGTTGTAATTTTTTGTATATATATACTATGAAAATGTCGGGGCAAATATGAGAAAGCATGAGAATAGAGTAATCAGAAGTTGTATGAGTCATTAGACATCTTAGAAGTGAGTTAAGACTCTCTCATCACTCAGTTGTAAAAATTCTCAGGAATGAAGAAAATGTTGCACCCGATATTTCTGAGTTTTCTCCTTCTGTGTTAGATCTTTTGTGAAATTCTTTTGTACAAGTCTAAGTCTATAGGTGATTGACCTCTATACAAATTTTCAACTTCTAATTGTGATCAGGCTGAGAGAATTGCGTGTAGGAACATTTAGATGTCTAAATGGAAAGAAGAGAAGTTGTAGGAGGCGCAAAATTTGATGCTAATGTTTTGATCAGTTCTCCTTCCACAGTGTAAATTTTTTAGCAAGCAAGCACTCAATCTTTAAGTTGGAAGGTAAGCTATTTGTGGCTAAAATCATTTCCAGAAACCGGTTCTAGATTGAGAGAACCAAGGGTTAAAAGTTATAGGTGTCTAAATCGACTTCTTAGAAGAGCAGTTTTAGACATAGGTGACTTGTTAAGTTGATTTCTCAAGATCTACTGAATCTTTTGGAGTAATTCAACTTGGAAAAGGTGCGCACTCTATAGGTGACACTTTGTACAAAGTTTTATCAAAAACTTTACACATTTGATAAGGCAATGAGTGAATTATGTGCAGCAAACTTTCTGTGTAATCTCCTTCTTCACAGTTTGTTCAAGAAATTGACAATTGAGTATTGATCTTCTAAAATTGGTGAAGGTTTGAGTTATTCTTGTTATAGAGGTGCTCTAAATACAAGAGTAACTTGTTCTTTTGGAGATTAACACTCTCCATTAGTGGTATCAGAGCAGGAAGCATCAGAATTGAAGAAAGGAGGATCCCGACTGCTGCAGCTACAAAGAATTCAACATCTGAAGGTTCAAAAGGTGAAAGCTTGAGAGAAAAGCTTGAGAAGGAGGTCATACGACATTAAGAAAGACAAAAGGAGTATCATTCGAAGTAAAGGTACATCTATTACTCATAGAGGTTGAAGAATTTAATACACAGGTGAAGAAAGGATGGGAGATTCTCTTCAAATAGAGAAGTTGGATAGAGAGAACTATACAGCATGGTCAATGAGGGTGGAAGCTCTTCTAATGAGCAAAGAATTGATAGCTTACATTACAGGTGAAGAAGAAAAGCCTCAATTCAGAGATCCTAGTGTTCCAACTAGGGAAGAATTATCAGATTTGAAGAATTGGATGAAGAGAGATGCTCAAGCTAGGAGCATTATCTACATGGCAGTCAATGACTACTTGCTACCTCATATTAGAGGTCTTGAAAGTGCAAGTGATATATGGAATGCTTTGGAGGAGCATTTCCAAAACACCACAAAGTCAAGGAAGGCATCCTTGTGGGCAGAATTTACCACTTTCAAGAAGAAGGCCTCTCAATCCATCTCAGATTATGTAACAAGGATGAAAGACATTGCAGATGCATTAGGAGCTGTTGATGAAGACATTGAGGAGGATAAATTGGTAAGGCAAATCCTTACAGGTTTGAGAGGTGATGACAAATGGAAGCCATTCATTTTGTCTACTGAATTATCACTTGATCATTTCACTCCTGATTTAAATCAGTTGCTAGGTCACATGCTAACCTTTGAGCAGGATGTCAAAGGAGAAAGTGATAAAAGTGAAGGTCATGCAATGTATTCAAAGGATAAGAAGAAAAATAGCAAGGGAAGCAACAAGCAAATGAAGATGAAGGTACAACTAGCCAAGCTAACTTCTTAAGAGGAAGAGGAGGTGGCAAAGGTAGAGGAAGAGGCAGGAATAATAAAGATGGAGTCAAAGTTTGCTAGATTTGTGGTAAGACAAATCACTTAGCTAATGATTGTTGGCATAATACTCAGAATAATGGTGGATATAATCAGAATTTTAATTCAAGAGGAAGAGGTGGCAGAAATCAAAGAGGTAATTTTAGAGGTAGAGGTAGTAGAGGTTACTTTGGAAGAAATGCAGGTAAAGGATTCCAAATTCAACAATATAACAATACCTACTACAATTATGCTTCAGATCAGAAGGAGGATTCAACATTGATAATGAATGCAACTTGTGAAAGGCAAAGTGAAGACCAAAGAGTCTTCTACATTGACTCAGGGTGTAGCAATCACCTGAGTGGTAACATAGCATTGATGACTGATTTGGAGAATAAGGTATCTAATCATGTTGTTCGAATAGGTGACAATACAAAGCACAATGTGAAGTCAATTGGATCAGTGAAGGCCAAGGATGGTAGCAACTTATTGAGTAAGGTCTTGTATGTTCCTACAATTCCTAAGAATCTGATAGGTGTAGGACGAATTGTTGAAAAGGGTTATGAAGTTAGATTCACTAATGAAGGAGTGTTTGTGGAAGACCCTAGTAATGGGTACAAACACATTATTTCAGGGAAGAAAGAAGGAAGATTGTTCACCTTGAAGCTTCAAGGTAATGTTGGTCATGCATTATTCACCTATGGAGGAAATAAGATCTCTGAGATAGATCTTTGGCACAAGAGGCTTGGACACTTCAATGAAAGAGGTATCAAAGATATGATTAACAATGGTTCAGTGCTTGGATTGCCTAATGTTGCAGGTCAACATATGACATATAGATGTGAGGCATGTCAATTAGGTAAGGCCCATAAGCAATCTTACTCCAAGCATGGTTTTATGTATTCAGAGAAGCTTGAGTTGGTACACACATATGTGTGGGGACCATCAAAAGATTTCAGTATAAATGGATCAAGGCATTATGTGATTTATGTTGATGATGCTACCAGATGGATCACTATCTATGTGATCAAAGATAAGTCAGAGGTGTTCAATACATTCAAACATTATCATGTGTATGCAGAGAGAATTACAGGTCATAAGTTGAAGAGATTAAGGTCAGATGGAGGGGGAGAGTATTTCTCTAATGCGTTCAGTGATTACTTGTGGAATGCAGGTATAAAAAGGGAAATTACTTGCAGGTACTCTCCTCAACAAAATGGTGTAGCAAAGAGAAGGAATAGAACTCTTGTTGAGTTTGCAAGATCCATGAAGAAGGAGAAAAATTGCCCTAATTATTTGTGGGCTGAGGCTGTAAATACAGCTACTTATTTGGTCAATAGGTTACCATGTAAAGCCTTGCAGGGTATGACACCATATGAGGCATGGTCGGGTAAGAGACCTACTCTAGATCATTGCAAAGTATTTGGATGTTTGGTATATGCATATGTACCATCACAATTAAGGCACAAATTGGAACCTAAAGCTGAAAAATATGTATTCATTGGTTATGATGATAAGCACATGGGATATAGGTTGTGGAGTCCATCCACAAAACAATTTCTTGTATCAAAGGATGTTACATTTGATCAGCAAGGTACTTGGTATGCAGGTACAATCAATATTAATACAGGTGATGAAGAAGTTGTAAACCAAAAGAAAGGTAAATCAAAGGTTCAGATATTTGATGAAGAAGAGAATAATGAAGTGCAGGTTGAAGTTGAAGAAATGCCAAGATTTGATCCTGAGTGTGATGAACCAGAAACCTCAAGGAGTGGAGAACTCAGAAGGTCATCAAGACACAAGTGGCAACCTACAAGGTATAGCTATGACACTTCTTTTTTGGCTACCAAAGATTATGCTTATATGATAAAGGCAGATGAAGACCCTTCTACATATGAAGAAGCAAAACGTAAGGAAAATTGGGAAAAAGCTATGCAAGAAGAATATGATGCATTGATGGAGAATCAGACATGGGATTTGGTTCCAAAACCAAATAGCCAGAAGATCATTGGATGCAAGTGGGTCTACAAGACAAAGAGGTTTGCAGATGGAAGTGTGTCTAGGTATAAAGCTAGACCTGTTGTGAAAGGGTTTGCTCAGACATATGGTATTGATTATGATGAGACCTATAGTCCTGTGGCAAAGATGACAACCATGAGGACACTCATAGCAATTGCTACATGTAAAGGTTGGAAATTATGTCAATTAGATGTGAAGAATGCTTTCTTGAATGGTTACATTTCAGATGATGTTTTCATGGAGCAACCTCAAGGATTCAGAGATGGAAGGTATCCAGATTATGTGTGCAAGCTCAAGAGAGCTTTGTATGGTTTGAAGCAGGCCCCAAGGGCATGGAATTATAGACTTGTGAAGTTCTTGAAAGAACTTGGGTTTCAAGTATCAAAAGCAGATAGTAGTTTGCTTGTCAAAGCAAGTGATGATGGGTTCATTTACATATGCATATATGTTGATGATATAATTATTACATGTACAAATGAGAAAGGCATTCAAAGCATAAAGAAGCAAATGGAGAAAGAATTCAAGATCAGTGATTTGGGAGACTTGTCATACCTCTTGGGCATGGAGATCTCATACACTCAACATGGAGTGTATGTAACTCAAGAAAGGTATTTGAAAAACTTGTTAATCAAGTTTAAGATGAATGATTGGAGGGTAGCACCTACTCCAATGGAGGTAAATCACAAGTTAAGTAGATATGGAGGAGAAGAATTCAAGGATATGAAGCTATATCAAAGTTTGGTTGGTAGTCTTATCTATGCTACATTAACTAGACCTGACTTGTCATATGCAGTTGGAGTTTTGTCTCAATTTATGCATTGCCCTAGGAAAGAACATTGGGTTGCAGGACAAAGAGTGTTGAGGTACAGTAAGGGTACACTCAAAGAAGGTTTTTATTATGGTATTACATCAGATACAAACATCAAGATATATAGTGATGCAGATTGGGCAGGTAATCCTGATGATAGAAGGTCAACTTATGGATACATGTGTTATGTGGGAGATAAGTTAATCTCTTGGTGTTCAAAGAAGCAACACACAGTTGCTTTGTCATCTACAGAAGCAGAGTACAAAGGCACTGTTGAAGTTGCAAAGGAAGTAATATGGCTTAAGACTTTGATGAAGAGTTTTGACATCATTCAGAGTACACCCATTGTTTATGGAGATAACATGAGTTCATTGTATTTAGTTGCTAACCCTGTATTTCATGCCAGGACTAAACACATTGAGATTCAGTATCACTTTCTAAGAGAGAAGGTGATGGATAAAAAGATTGAAGTCATACATACTTCAACAAAAGATCAGATAGCTGATATGCTAACCAAAAGCTTGGATGGACCAAAGCTACAGAGACTCAAAGACATGGCAGGCATAAAGAAGATAGAGAAAACCTCAATTGATGATTGAGGGGGAGTTGTTGGTGCAAGACAATCAACAATTGATGTTTTGATGAAGAGTTGAATTCAAGGTTTGAAGGAAAGATTCAAGTTGTGAAGCAAGGAAGAAGAATACATTCAGAAGAGGAAGATATGTACACATATGTAGAGATAGTTCACTTATATCTTTTAGAAGTCATAAAGTTGTAAATTTTTGTATATATATACTATGAAAATCTCGAGGCAAATATGAGAGAGCATGAGAATAGAGTAATCAGAAGTTGTATGAGTCATTAGACATCTTAGAAGTGAGTTAAGACTCTCTCATCACTCAGTTGTAAAAATTCTCAGGAATGAAGAAAATGTTGCGCTCGATATTTCTGAGTTTTCTCCTTCCATGTTAGATCTTTTGTGAAATGCTTTTGTACAAGTCTAAGTCTATAGGTGATTGACCTCTGTACAAATTTTCAGCTTCTAATTGTGACCAGGCTCAGAGAATTGAGTGTAGGAACATTTACATGTGTAAATGGAAAGAAGAGAAGTTGCAGGAAGCGCAAAATTTGATGCTAATGTTTTGATCCATTCTCCATCCGCAGTGTAAAGTTTTGAGCAAGCAAGCACTCAATCTTTAATTTGGAAGGTAAGCTATTCGTAGCTAAAAGCATTTCCAAAAACGAGTTCTAGATTGAGAGAACCAAGGGTTAAAAGTTATAGGTGTCTAAATGAACTTCTCAGAAGAGCAGTTTTAGACATAGGTGACTTGTTAAGTTGATTTCTCAAGATCTACTGAATCTTTTGGAGTAATTCAACTTGGAGAAGGTGCGCAATCTATAGGCGACACTTTGTACAAAGTTTTATCAAAAAATTTACACATTTGATAAGGCAATGAGTGAATTATGTGCAGCAAAGAAATTGACAATTGAGTATTGATCTTCTAAAATTGGTGAAGGTTTGAGTTATTCTTGTTATAGAGGTGCTCTAAATACAAGAGTAACTTGTTCTTTTGGATGTTAACACTCTCCATCAAAGATGACAAGATAGGATGTCCAAGAACTAGACTAGAACAAGGAACAAGACAAGAACTAGAACTGGAACTTGAAGAGCACTTACTTGGCAGTCACGACTCCTTGAGCTCCCAAGACTAGTATTGGCAAGATTGATTATGAATGTGGCCAACCCTTCCTTATATAGGTTTTCAAGGGCGGTTCCCAAGGCGGTTGCAAACTGATGATGTCATCGACTTGAATCAAGACCTTCGGGTGTCAGAATTCAGCAAATAGATAGTCGATCTTGGGGTTTTGGCACATTTCGGATGCAATGGAAGCATTAGTTTGTCCAAAATCTTCACCAAACTTGAGATATAGGAAATTCACATGGAAACTAAGATTTAATATGGTTTTCTCTATGTCCATGACATCACCTCCCCCTCAAGCGACGAGTTCCATGAGGAGCGGCCATGTTCTCTAACTTGGGTTTCATTGGATTGTTCTTATGGAATTCACGAACCTTGATTTTTGCTCTCAAAAGATTTTCTGTAAGTTCCATTGTACGATCACTGGTGTCATATGCTTTGCAATGAATAAGGCATTCCAATATTCCTTGAGAGATTCTTGAATCTAAGATATGATTAACCTCGAATTCTTCATGATCCTTAATCTTGAAAGGTGGTGAAGGACTCGGTCTCCCTTGGGCTTCCTTAGCTTCATGACAAGATAGGTCCTTTGAGCTTTTAGTGACGTGTTGTAGTGTTTCCAACATCTTTGATGGAGTGCCTTGAGTAAGCACACCTCCGTGATTGAACTTAAACTCCTCCTTGTCCTTTATCTTCTTGATATCTTCATAACGTGTATATTGCATACCACTTGTAATGACTTTTTGGGCTTCAAATATTCTTGATTCATATTCTTGAGGAATAGTGTCTTCATTATTCAAGACTTCTGACTCTTGGACTTGGATTTCTTTTGACAACTGATTCTCACACAGAATTGCTTGATTGATAACATCCTCCAAGGTATTTTCTTGAGGCGTGGATAGCAAGAGATGTTTGACTTCAGGATTGAGGCCACTTTGAAACTGATTAACCATGTAGTCTTCTTGATATGTAGTTCCACGAAACAACATCTTGATATTCAAGGCATAGCTTGAAATTGATCGATCATCTTGTCGTAGCAATATTTTCATCTCTTGGACATGTTTGATCATGTCCTTTATTGTAGATTGAATCTCCTTGCAAAAGGAATCCATGGTGCTTGGTCTTGATGAAGATAGTCTTGCCAAAATCTCAGGGGAGCACTAGATTGTGCTCTCTGACTACAGTAGAAAAGATTTCGGAAATACACTTTTGATAACAAGAACACCCACGAAGGGAAAACAATACAAGAATATGTGATTGATACAAGATGTCCCACAACCCGGGACTGATAGGTATGAATAACTCGACTAGAGATGATACAGGAGATCCCACAACTCGGGATCGTAAGTATGAGACAATATATCTGGACTACAAGAACTCCCTTCTCCGAGATGAACTGATATAAGAAAATAACTCGACAGGATCTGGTACTACGAGATTACAAGAGGACAAGATAGGATGTCCAAGAACTAGACTAGAACAGGGAACAAGACAAGAACTAGAACTGGAACTTGAAGAGTACTTACTTGGCAGTCACGACTCCTTGAGCTCCCAAGACTGGTATTGGCAAGACTGATTATGAATGTGGCCAACCCTTCCTTATATAGGTTTTCAAGGGCGGTTCCCAAGGCGGTTGCGAACTGATGATGTCATCATGATGTCATCGAATTGAATCAAGACCTCCGAGTGTCAGAATTCAGCAAATAGATAGTCGATCTTGGGGTTTTGGCACATTTCAGAGGCAATGGAAGCATTAGTTTGTCCAAAATTTTAACCAAACTTGAGATATAGGAAATTCACATGGAAACTAAGATTTAATATGGTTTTCTCTGTGTCCATGACATCACCTCCCCCTCAAGCGATGAGTTCCATAAGGAGCGGCCATGTTCTCTAACTTGGGTTTTATTGGATTGTTATTATGGAATTCACGAACCTTGATTTTTTCTCTCAAAAGATTTTCTGTAAGTTCCATTGTACGATCACTGGTGTCATATGCTTTGCAATGAATAAGGCATTCCAATCTTCCTTGAGAGATTCTTGAATCTAAGACATGATTAACCTTGAATTCTTCATGATCCTTAATCTTGAAAGGTGGTGAAGGACTCGATCTCCCTTGAGCTTCCTTAGCTTCATGACAAGATAGGTCCTTTGAGCTTTTAGTGACATGTTGTAGTGTTTCCAAGATCCTTGATGGAGTGCCTTGAGTAAGCACACCTCTGTGATTGAAGTTAAACTCCTCCTTGTCCTTTATCTTCTTGATATCTTCATAACATGTATACTGCATAAAACTTGTAATGACTTTTTGGGCTTCAAATATTCTTGATTCAGATTCTTGAGGAATAGTGTCTTCATTATTCAAGACTTCTAACTCTTGGACTTGGATTTCTTTTAACAACTGATTCTCACACTGAATTGCTTGATTGATAACATCTTCCAAGGTATTTTCTTGAGGCATGGATAGCAAGAGATGTTTGACTTTAGGATTGAGGCCACTTTAAAACTGATTAACCATGTAGTCTTCTTGATATGTAGTTCCACGAAACAACATCTTGATATTCAAGGCATAGCTTGAAATTGATCGATCATCTTGTCGTAGCAATCTTTTCATCTCTTGGACATGTTCGATCATGTCCTTTATTGTAGATTGAATCTCCTTGCATAAGGAATCCATGGTGCTTGGTCTTGATGAAGATAGTCTTGCCAAAATGTCAGGGGAGCACTAGATTGTGCTGTCTGACTACAGTAGACAAGATTTTGGAAATACACTTTTGATAACAAGAACACACACGAAGGGAAAACAATACAAGAATATGTGATTGATACAAGATGTCCCACAACCCGGGACTGATAGGTATGAATAACTCGACTAGAGATGATACAAGAGATCGCACAACCCGGGATCGTAAGTATGAGACAATATATTTGGATTACAAGAACTCCCTTCTCGGAGATGAACTAGATATAAGAAATAACTCGACAGGATCTGGTACTACGAGATTACAAGAGGACAAGATAGGATGTCCAAGAACTAGACTAGAACAAGGAACAAGATAAGAACTAGAACTGGAACTTGAAGAGTACTTACTTGGCAGTCACAACTCCTTGAGCTCCCAAGACTGGTATTGGCAAGACTAATTATGAATGTAGCCTACCCTTCCTTATATAGGTTTTCAAGGGCGGTTCCCAAGGCGGTTGCGAATTGATGATGTCATCATGATGTCATCGACTTGAATCAAGACCTCCGGGTGTCAGAATTCAGCAAATAGACAGTCGATCTTGCGGTTTTGGTACATTTCGGACGCAATGGAAGCATTAGTTTGTCCAAAATCTTAACCAAACTTGAGATATAGGAAATTCACATGGAAACTAAGATCTAATATGGTTTTCTCTGTGTCCATGACATATAGTGCCATATACACCTCAAAAGAATGGAGTTGTTGAAAGGAACAATATGTCACTCATGGAGATGGCAAAGTTTGTGGTCAAGAGTCAGAATTTACCACATAGTTTCTGGCTTGAGGCTTCTATGTGTGCAACATACGTATTTAATGGGTGTCCCTCTAATGTGCTACATTCCATCATTCCATATGAGGCTTCGCATGGTTGCAAGCCATATGTTGCTCATCTGCATGTTTTTGGTTGTCTAGCATATGCATTAGTACCTGAACAACAACACAAAAAATTAGATGATAAGGTAGAGAAATGTATCTTTGTTGGGTACAGTTCTGAAAGCGAAGGCTATCATCTGTATCATCCACAGACTAAACACATTCCATTTAGTCGTGATGTTGTTTTTTATGGAGGATGCTATTCAGCCATTACTTTCATGTACTAAGGAGACATCTATTAGCTCCAAAGACATGTATGATACTTTGTCGCCATCTTTTATAGGTGGACAATCTAGTGCTGGTCCTAATGAGGTAACTTCTCAACCCTTACAGGGTTCATGTGATAATGCAAATCATTCCTATTTTTATGCAGATTTACATGATGCACTTGTTGATTAGAGAGTTTATATTGAGGAGGCAAAAACTATGCCAAAATGGCTAGTGCAGACTTTGCATGATAGAAAATTAGATGCACATCTACCATATTGCATTCGTTTAGGCTCTCATAGTGCTTGTTTTGCATCAGATTGTTATGCTATGGCTGCCTTTAGTCTCTCTGATAAGAATGCGCCTGTTTTGTTTGATGAAGCACAAAATTCTGAACATTGGATGGCTCCTATGCAATCAGAATATGATGATATCATGAAAAAGAGTACCTAGTCTTTATGTGACTTGCCTCTTCGAAAGAAGGCTATTGGCACAAAGTGGGTATACAAGTTGAAGTGTAAGCATGATGGAACAATTGACATGTATAAGGCTAGGCTTGTTGCAAAGGGTTATGCATAGGAAAGAGGCATTGATTTTGATGAAACCTTTGCACCTACATGCCGAATGACTACTGTTCATAGCATCTCTGCACTTGCTTCTCATCATGGTTGCAATGTACATCAGTTGAACATTAAAACAAAATTTTTGAATGGTGACTTGCATGAAGAAGTGTATGTTTTTCAGCCCCGTGGCTTTGTGTAGAAAGGCCATGAAAACCTGGTGTGTAGGTTAAAGAAGGTCTCATATGGTTTAAAGCAAGCACCACGTGCTTGGTATGAAAAGATACATGCCTATGTGATTGCACATGGTTCTGAGAATAGTCCAACTAAAAGCAACTTATATGTTAAGCGTGCAAATGATGTGCTTCTGATCATTGGTATGTATGTTGATGACATGTTGCTCACTGGTCCTCATGAGAAGCATATCGCTGATTTTAAGGCTGATTTTCATGCTTCATTTGAGATGTCTGATTTGGGGCATTTGCATCATTATTTGGCCACTAGGCTCATGCAAATTGATGGTGGAATATCTTTGTGTAAAACAAAATATATTGACACATTATTGCAACGTTTTAGCCTTGAAGACTGCAAACCTATTGCCACTTCTATGGAGACAGGTTTACGATTGAGTCTGCATGATGCTAGAGATGCATTTAATGCCATTCTCTATCAGTAGGCTATTGGATGCTTGATTTACTTATGCATTATGCGGCCAGATATTCACTTTGTTGTCTCACAAATGAGCAGGTCTATGCATTGCCCATGTGTTAAGCATTGGCAAGCAGTTAAGCAAATCTTTTGCTACTTGAGTGATACCTGGCTACTTGGATTGTTTTATCCCAAGGGAAGATCACGACCACTAGATTTACATGCTTTTTCTAACTCTGACTAGAATAGTTGCGATGACACTCATGTGTCCACTAGTGGTTTTTGCTTCATGCTTGGTAGTTCATGCATATCTTGGCTAAGCAAGAATCAACTTACAGTGGCCACTTCGAGTTTTGAAATTGAGTATAGGGCAGATTTCACAGTGACTATTGAGTGTGTGAAGCTCAGACACCTTATGGCTAATTTGGGTGTTGATCAGTCTTCTGCCACCACCATCTTCACTACAGTCAGAGTGCATTAGCAGTTGTGAGGAACCCTGTGTTCCATGATCACACTACGCACATTCAGGTGCACTATCATTATGTCAAGGATAGGTTCTCTACTGGAGAGATCAGCTTGGCATACATGCCCACACCGGAGAACATTGCAGACCTTTCAACAAAGGCTCTACCTAGGGAGAAGTTTGAAGCTTTCCGAAAAGCTTTAGGCTTACTTCCTTTTGTGGACTGATTCCACATAGCTTGGAACTTCCATATACATGAGTACCAGCTCCTTGTTCATTTCATCACTCCCAGAAAGATTTGTTGATATATTTGGTAGTGATGTGTGTAAACACACTAGGACTGTCGGGGCACTTTTGTTCCTGTTTAGGAGGTTTTTCCCCCTAGCTTTTATATATGCCTATAGCCCTAATGGGTTACTTATCTTTGTACATTCTAGTGGTAATACATTCAATATTGTGTGTTGTGCTCCATGCTTCTTCTTCTTCCTCTTCCTCGTGCTGTTTGTGTGCTTCCCTAGACCTCAAACTCCAACACTCTTCATAGAAAATAGTCTTTTTCTTCATAAGGTCCATACTACTTCATTTTGCATCTCCTTTTTTTTCCATAAAAAATTGCTATGTATTATCTATAAGCTTTTTGTATCCGATCTCTCATTGGAAATTCCTAGATTCTTGGTCACTTTGTATTCTTCCTATTTCAATGTCTTCCCTCACTCAATTGAACAATAGACTCAAGCAATCATTTGCATAAAAATTCTCTTCCAAGGCTTGATCTTCCGTCTCAACATCAAAGAGGAATCCCTCATCTTCCTTGTCATTACGTGCAATTTCTACAAATACATATTTTTCTCAACATTGAGCACTCTTTGAGTATCAATACTTTAAAAATATTTATTTCATTTGATCACATAATACATCAAAACTAGTAATGGCATGGAAGGATCAATGAAAGACGTTGCAATATTGTTATTTCCTTTGTCCTTTGAAAATCAAGTAGGTGGATGCTCTCAATGGAATCTAAAGTGACTTCAGCATCCTTGAATTGTGTTTCGAAGGTTTTAAATGCATCCCTAAAATATTACATGTGCACTTTGAGTATATCATTGTAAGGAACCATTTTTTTCAACGTATCTACAATCTAAGGATAAGCTTTTGAGGCTTCACCTTCAATAATGAAGTCTAAGGCTACCTCTTCACTCTCAAGTTTCATTGGATCCACTTTTTTCTTGTTTTTTATTCCTTTCTTATGGAGTGGATTTTTCTCTTGGGTCTCCTCTAATAAATCTAATTTTTTGTTATTAAACTCCTAAATGATCTTTTGATATGATAGACAACTTAACCCTTAGGAAGTATTAGTGTCACAAGCAAATACTCAAGATATTGTGCTTTGTTGGGTTTTGTATGTGTTATCATCCTCTTCGTCTTTTGAAAGTGTAAATTTAATATTGCAATACTTTGAAATTAATAGACTAATATTGTGCCTAGGATTAGTTGCTCTCTCTATTATTTCTTGCTATGATTCTGTGGAATCACTATCAAGTATCTTAGGTGATCGCTATCAAAATCTAGCTATAAGAATATAACTCGTTATGAAAAATAGATACATTAGCACACAAATGGCAAGAGGTGTATTGTCCTAGTTGACATGCACATCAAAGTGCACAAAGTCATATAGTGAATAGGAGGTCCTGGAAGAAGAAATTTAAACTATATACTCTTCAAATCGCATTCCAACTCCTTGTTTTGTTGTTTCCTATCATTAAAGCAAAATCAATGATGTACGTCTCTTACCTCATAGATGCTCCACTACATCTGCCAGACTTGTTTCCATTATAGAGTGTTCCACTTGGATATTTTCTACACACTTTAAATGATTCATTTCTTACCTCTCCTACATTTGTTTTGTGTGCACTTGTGAGCTCTTTCTATTTCACTATTACAAAATCTTCGATTTTGATATCCACCACCCTAAAAATTTGAGCCAAAATCTATGATGGATGTATCTTACCTCCAAAATGCTTCATTTCATTACTCGAAGTTGCTTCCATTATAAAGTGCACCACTTGGATATCTCTTGGACACATTTGTAGTTACCAAACTTGGAATTACAAATGTCTTGCTCTCTTCTATATTTGTTTCGTATGTGCTTGTCATCTCTCTTTGTCTCACTAGTTATTGAATCCTTGATGTTGATATCTTCGATTCTAAAGCTATTAAAAAAAATCATTGATTAGTGTATCTTACCTCCGAATTTCTCTATCTCATGACTCAACCGATAGCTCTCTTTGTTTCATTATTACAAAATCCTCAATTTTGATATCTATGACACTCTTTTGATAGTTCAATGAAGCATGAGTTGCAAGTCTCTTGCCCTTCTCTATACTTGTTTTTTGTGCACTTCTGGACTCTTTCTATCTGACTATTATAGAGTTCCCACTTTCAATACCTGCTACACTCTTTTCGCGACTCGATGAACTTGGAGTTGTAGGTCTCTTATCCTCTACTAAATGGATCATGTTCATCTTTTGTGTGTAGTTGTGAGATCTATCGATCTCTCTCTACTCTCTCTCTCTCTCTCTCTCTCTGTCTCTCTCTCTCTCTCTTTGTGTATAATTGGCTCATGCCATATGTTGAACTCTCTCTCCTCATAGTAGTTATAGAGGACCATCATTTCACAAGGCAGTTGATTAATCTCTAAAAAATCATGGAAATATATATGCCCACTTGCAATGGTAATCTTTCACGGTCCTTTTATTTTCTTTTTTGTTTTGTTTTGAACTACAAAAATTTGGAAAATGCTCGGTATCAAGGGTGGAGCAACCCTCTACTTCAATATGAGTATGTCCTACTATTAATAAAGCACTTTAATCTACAAAGGGACATGGCCATGTGCATTGGGAAATTAATATTGATTGGAGAACACTAATCATGTGAGACAAGAGCAAGCATTTGAAAGAAAAAGGGTTTATCAAAAGAGACTTAGATTATCTGGGAGCAAAGAGAACGAGATTCAAAGAGAGAGAGAGAGAGAGAGAGAGATCTTGTATCAGAGAGGAATAAGAGACATGCAAATAGAGAAAGAGAGAGGGTAGATAGAGATAGAGAGAGAGAGAATGTGATTTTATATAGAAGACCAAAGAGAGAGATGTAGAGACACAAAGAGAGAGAGTGACACACACAATCACATACGTAGAGAGAGAGAGAATTTCTCAAAAGGATCGAGAGAGAGAGAGTGTGTAAGAGATCATCTAGAGGACACAAATGTGAAACACATAGAGAGAGAGACCTCTATAGAGAAGATAGCAAGGCAATAGAATGTGCAATAGATTTTCAAAGGCTTTATGTCATGAAATAAGATAAGTAACTTGTCCCCCCTAGTCTGTTCATGTATAAAGTGTATCATTTTTTATGCCATATTAGGATTTGACATTCCATAATGCACTAACACTCCTTTTACATAAGTGATTGTGGGCTAGAGGAAAATATGATTTGCTTAGAGTATGTGTTAATATTTCGAATTTACTTTGACACACAAAATGAATTTGAGAATTCTTTAGTAATATCTTGCACATCAAAGCACACGTTTTTAGTCCTTTATCAGATAGCAATCTTGTTCTTGTCTACTTTTGTAATGGTGCTTCATAAAGAAAATTATAAATCTCTATGAATCCATTCTAGATAGCATGAACAAAGGAGACTACAAGAAAGATAGGTATAGGACATGGACTAGTGTATGAGGATCAAGGATTCGAAGCAAGAAAGGGAAACTGAATTGCATAAGAAATCATAGCAGAGTCAAGAGGGTTAATTAAAAATTGAACCTCCTACAAGAGTGAATGGTTATGTAGAAGTGAGTAGAACTCTTCATACAAATACTTCATTTCCAAAGGATCTCCTAATATATCTATGTGGATTGGGGAAGGACATATCAAAGGAAGAAGAGTGCACATCTATATCATCCACAAACTAAGTGCATTTTGGTTAGCTGTGATGTTGTTTTTGTGGAAGATGCTATTCAACCGTTACTTTCATGTACTAAGGAGACATTTGTTAGCTCCAAAGACATGTATGATACTATCACTCTAGCACAATGGAAAGTACAAACGTGAGGAGCTTCACCTCGTAATTGTCAATCCCAAAAGAGTGTAGGTCGATATGAAGATCAAGAGCAAATGATGTGTATGAAGAAGATGGTGAGAAATGCAAGAGCATACACACACATGCATACACACACACTAGGAAAGTCATGATGGAGAGCAATGGAAGGTAAGAAAAGAACTCTTAATTATATTCATCATCATCTAGTTACAATAGCTCTTCTAGCTCTAGCTCATAGGTTCATTCATAAACTAACAACAACCTCAAAATGAGTTCTCTAGCTCTATTTATAGTTTTTGCCTAGTTTTGATCCATTTCACATCTAGTGATCGGCATAGTTATAAAATAGGTTCTACCTCTAATTTGAACTATCAAGCGACTTCCAAAAATTACAAAAATTGGTGTGACTTTCTACCTAGACTCCTCAAGCTCAAGGAATTCAAGGCTTGCACAAAATGGAGTCGCATCCGTGATAATTGGATGTATATACATATAATACATTGGTTTAGTGATAAAAATCGTTGTTGTCATGATGAATATACATATAATACATTGGTTTAGTGATAAATCATTGTTGTTTAGTGATAAAAATCGTTGTTGTCATGAAGAGGGAGTCATCGTCATAAAGGCTTACCTATCTTGCTAAAGTATATGATTGGTTTGAAGAGCGCCTGGAAATTGAGGCGATTGCTGATTTGAGTAGTTTTAAGTGCTTCCTCTTCTTCTATGATGAGAAACAATACTCGAACCTTTGCCTTGAACACTCCCCTCCTCCTCTTGTCTGTCGTCCTTGACATAACCTAATTTAGTGTGAGTAATGTAGTTTGTGAGCAGGTTTGTTGCCAAGGTGTGTTGGTGATGCGAAGTCCCCGGATAAGATCATGTTCAAGTTTCTCTCAATCAATGGGTTGGGGTTCATCTAGAGGTGGACACATATAATATTCTGAATACATTATTCATTCACAAGCAAACAGGTGTAGCAAATGCATTGGACAACTGATAAATACTTCTCAATGATATTCCTAGAAGCTGATGACAAACATTTCTTCGAACGTCTGCTTGTAGCAGGTGGGCATGTACTTCAATGTGCAGTGCTAGAAATAGCATACCTTGAGAGAAGGTGTGGTGCTCATGTCATAAAATAGGCCCAAGTTCCCATATTCAAAGCCTGGTGTATTGACAGTCGGAGCCTTGACAGGTCGAAAGGTCTTGAATACAATCTGCATCATATAAAAAATCTTTATAGTCATTTGAGCGATGACATCTATCATTTTGTGTAGACGAGGCAACCAATGACGAATGGCGGCCATCATATAGCCGAGAGCCGGAGTGTTATTCCTGGGAGGCACAAGATAGGGATAATTGAGCCAATCTTTGCATTGACAATTATTTTGAACCTTAATAGTGAATGCCTTCAAGTACGTCTATGCGGAACGAATCCATAACAAAGGTTTCACTTTAAATGTGTCGGTGCACGCATCTAGGTATGCATAATTTCCGGGTACTTTTGTAGTAAGTCTACGCACTAGGTGGGTTGATATATGTGGCCTCGCTTTGCTTCTGGTGGGACATCCTCGGGCTCCAATTGCACAACCTGCATGGGGCACTTCTGAGTCTCTTTCTCCACTTGAAAATTATATTCCTCTAGCAAAAGGAAGTATGGCTTATACTGTAATTGACTGGAGATTATATGTCTGCAGGGGGCGATAGCGGCAAAGTAAGGCGACTTCAAAATAAATTCTTCGAAATTTGCCATTGCATGGAGTTGCACCTCTATACGAGCATAGTATGTCTTACCCAATTCTTCGATGGTCTGTAACCAAGCTGGCGGCAATAATTCGCAGGTCTCCTATCCTTCAGGGGATGATCAGCCATCAACAACAGGTAACGGTACACATTCTCTTCGAATGCTTCCTCGACCATATAGTTATCGTTTCCTCTTTTTTCGATAGATCCGATGGTGACTCTAGTCGAGGGGGTTCCATCATATTAGATACTTGAGTCTGTAACTCTTGTACTTTCATACGTAGCGAGTTCAATTCTTCCAAGAGAGCCAGTGGTGCCACTTCCTGTACAATAGTGGGTCCCAAAGAATCATTAAGCAACAAAGTCTTATTGGTATCCTTAAGGGTTCGGCATTCTTTGTGTAAATGGTCAAAGTCTTCAAGCACACTTGCATGGTCTTCTAGGAGGATCTACATCGATTCTAAGGGAACGGCTTGAAATCGAGATAGACTAAGAGGCGTATCCAGATTGTCCAATGTAGCTTATAAATTTTGTCCTTAAGGAGGGTCTTCAGTAGACATCGGTCATGTAAAACCCTAGAACTCCTCCTTAATAGCCTTAGGCAAGTTCTCAAATGGAAGCGTAGAGAAATCCACAACCAGTTGTCGGAGCGTTGCGCTTGTCGAACCTTCCGCTTGCATGATGAAAAGCTTATGAGACCAACCTAAGCTGAAGTGAAGAGGAAAACACATTATTCATGGAAAATAATTAAGATCCCAAGAAGATGAGACCTCCTTTCCTTTCCACCACCAACATGCTTCTTGTGTAGTGTGTGATTTTAAAGATGTGAGTAGTGCATGCTTGAATATGAGTGGGATTGTGTGAGGTGCGTGGCTTTACAATTTATTTCGAATGAGTGCTACCTACAGAGTTAGTGTATGTTAAAAGGACAATGGTGATATGAAGTCTAATTGGGTCTGCATGCAGTGGTTAATAAGGGTGTTAGTTTCACTAAGTCGATGTTCAAAACGAGCTAGTTCAAGAGTCGTCGTGATTACAAAAGGCTTAGGGATCCATTTTTGTGTCACGCGAGGGGTTAGAAGAGATGAAGTGTTATTTACAAAAGAAGGTGTGTATGGTTTTCTAGCAGTCTCAAAAAAGGTCTTCTTAGAGTTGACTAAGGTTGAAGCATAAAATAAGCACTTTTTAGGTGCCCAGAGTTGGCGAGACTTGGACTGAGCTGTCCCCACAGACTTGGGCACCCAAATTTTCCTAATGTGTTGCCTCAATTGAAATTGAGAGGTCTCCTGAAGATCTGGAGTGTTTGACTTACTGGGCACACTCACCTTGCATATCCACCATAGTTGAGGGCATGCCTAAGTGGAGTGTCTATCGAACCACTCTGATATGCTACAACAACGAATACGTGGGTGATGTGACCAAGTTGCTTGTCAAGAGTGAGATATCATATCCACACGCTGTTTTGGAAAATAAGGGAGATCCAGTGCACTCTTGCATGGAAATGGTGACTCTTGACATTCTTCTGAATATTGAGTCTTACACTGCCATACTTGTCAGATTCCTGTCTGTCTATCCAATTTTTGCTCTTAGATGGGTGATAATTTATGTGTGGGTCCAGTAGGGTGTGCTGACGTGCACAAGCTTGGGGAAACTTCTGTCACATCCAACACCTCTCTGTGTCAGCTTTGGAGGGGCAGTTCATGATACTGTCCTGCAAGTTCCAACTGAAGCACACTTCTGTGAAGATTTAAACTCACTGAGTAATGATATAACCAATTCTCGCCTAGGATCATAGGTTCTATTAGATCCTCATCATGACAAACTAGCAGCTTTACCATCAACATCACGTTGTCTATGAAGATGGATAACTTGACCTCACCTATGCAACGTGTTTCTAATCCACCTAGTCCAATGAGATAGGCTTGAAGAGGCTTAATTTCATATTCCTTACAAAGAGAGAATGGAATTACATTCATGGCTGCACCTGGGTCAATTAAAGCCTTAAAATGCATGCGCATGGGTTCTTGGCCTAGAGTGACATTAATGAATGGTCTCCAATCAATGATACTGGGAACTTCTCTTCCACCAAGTTGGCACATAGCTACGGGATATCGTGGGGCCTCCATGGATTGAGGTTCTCTCTCTAGTCCTCTCCTTCTTAATCTCATTCACCTAATGTGTTCCAATGCTTCTGCTTGAGCTTCAGCTCTGATTCGTTCCTCTTCTTCCTTTCGCTTCTTGGCAAGAGTTAGTCGTTTAAGCATGTCTGCGGTTAAAGGTCCCTGTTATAGCTTAACACGACATCCGCTAATATAATTAGGCAATACTTATCCTTCAAGGGTTGCTAACTAGACTACATGGCTAGTCGATATCCTATTGATGATCACGGGTCCGTAACCTCGTTTCTCTAACTTGCGAGCATGTTGTTTCAGGGTGTAAACTAGCACCAGATCTGCTACTTGTAATCCCTTGTCCTTAATATGAGCATCAAAGTAGGCTTTATATCTCTTCTTAGTAGCATAAATCCTTGCTGCAGCTCACAGTCTTGTCTCTCCCTAACACTCTAAGTCAAGTATTCTCAAGGAAAGCTCATGACTTGTCCATTCGTACTCCTGAGCGATCTTGAGTGTGGGTATCAAAAAATCTAAAGGCAACATGGCATTTTGACCAAACACCATTTGGAATGGTGTAGCATGGAGCACTATTTTATATTCTATGCGATAAGCCCACAAAGCACAGTGTAATTGTTGATCCCAATCGGAACGTTGATTATTCACTATTTTGGTGAGAATGTTGCACAAAATTGTATTAGTACTCTCAGTCTGTCCATTAGCTTGTGGATGGTATGGGTTTGAGTTCTTTTGTACAACCATAAAATCTTGTAATAGATATTCAATAACCTTGTTTAAGAAATGAGTACCCCTATCACTTACAAGCTCGATAGGAAGTCCATATCTTGTGAAGACATTCTCGAAGAAAAACTTAGCAGTGGTGCTTGCATCATTTTTCCTGGTGGCCTTAGCTTCTACCCATTTTGTAAGATAGTCAGTGGCAACTATGATGTACTTAGCATGGGAATTCCTTGCAGGGGGATTAATAGGTCCCATGAAATCTATGCCCCACTTTGAGAATGTGCACCCTCCCATCATGGGTTGTAGGGGCAACTCATCCCTGCGTATGGGATATTGAGTCCTTTGACATACATCACATCGTTTGACATAGGTTTGGCCATCCATATGTAGAGTGAGCCACCATAATCCTAAAAATAATATGGATTTGATAACATGATCGGGTCCTAAATGGTCTCTTGCTACACCTTGGTGTGCAGCTTCCAATAGGTTAAGATATTCGCTTTTGTGCACACATATCCTCAGATAATCGTCTCGTCCTCACTTATACAAGCTATCACCAATGAGCTTGTACTCTAAGGCCTCTTGTTCTAAGTTGCATCTACAGGCTACAGTCATGTCCTTTGGAAAGGTCTATGTCCTTAGGTAAGCCACCAAAGGTTCACTCCAATTCGGCATTAGCGTCACCTGGTACAAAGTGGCATGTTCTATTGGGGGTCTATTATTGCACCTAGGACATTCGTCACAGAGTTGTCGGACATCCTTTTCCATTGACAACCAATACACACATAACCTTTTTAAGTTTGATAGTGTTGCTTGTCTAGAATGTTGTTGCTCCAATGCACCTACATCTGCTAATTGCAAAAAATTGTTATACTCCTCTTCTTCTACACAACAGGCAAGGATATTGTGATGATCTTGCTTATAGATACTTTGTGTGAGAAGTTGATATCTCTGCACTCTTACTACCTCTTTCTCTTGGGTTTTTACTCAAGGGTTCTTAGGTCCGTATGTCAGTACTAGAACTAATGACTTAGCCCATTCACAGACAATCTCAACATTGAAGAGATATGCATCTAGTAGCTCATCTACTACCCCATTAGCTACTTCTCTTGAAGTTATCCTAGAGAGGTGGTCCTCTTTTAAGTGTGTTTTCCCTTTTTTGACTACCACTTCAAAATCATATTTCATCAAGAGTAAAAACCAACGTACCAATCTACCAGTGTTGCAGGGTTTGTTGACCAAATACAAATGGGCTTGGTGATCAGTGAAGAATTTAAGTTTATCTACCCATAAATAATGGAAAAACTTCTTCACTACATAGACCATTCCTAGTCCTTCTCTCTCAGTGGTGGTGTAGTTTCTCTCTACAACGTTCAACTGTCTGCTGGCATATGCAATGGGTAAATCTATATTTCCCTCCTCTATGGGTTGTGCCAACACACATCCTATGGCATGATTAAAGGCATCTACATGTACAAGAAAAGGTTTGTTCCAATCAGGCACCACCATAATAGGTGCAGAACACAATCGTCATTTAAGCTCGCTAAAGGAACTCTCGCATTCTTTTGTCCACTCAAAATTGGTTAGTAGGTTGTAGAGTGGTTTAGCAATGATTGCATACATATGTATGAATCATCGGTAATAATCACCACAAAGGCCCATAAATGCTTGTACTTCTTTGATGTTCTTGGGCCTAGGTAATTCATTGATTACTCACACCTTATCTTCGTCCATGGAGATTCCATTTTTTGAGACTATATGACCGAGTATCTTGCCTTGTCTTACCATAAAGAAACACTTCTCTGGGCTTAAACAAACTTGATATTCCCTACACTATTCAAAGATGCATTCAAGCTCAGAGATATGTTGTGGTCTAAGTACGGAGTGAGCACATAGGTTATCCACATACACTTCTAGGTTCTTTCTCAAAAATTCTTTGAACACATGGCACATCAACCTTTGGAAAGTTGTAGGTGTGTTTGTTAGCCCAAAAGGCATCACACAAAATGCAAAGATACCCCACTCTATGGAAAATGCTATCTTGTGTTGGTCCTCGGGGCCAATGGCATAATGCACACTCTCAGCTTACCCTTCTTCTTAGGCATGACTATGATGGGTGAAACCCATTCAGTGTATTCTATTTCATAAATGAATCCATCTTCTAGGAGTTTGTCTATTTCTTCCTTGATTTTCAATGCATAATTGTTATTATACGTATAGGGATTTTGCTTAGTGGGTCTTGCCTTGGTGTTCATGGGTATCTTATGGGAACATACGTCCAAGCAAACACATCCCTATACCTCTTCGATAGAGTGATCATATTTTCTTCCTCCTGGTCAGTTAAATCATGTCCTATGTACGTGTGTTGTTCTTCTCCTTCCTCGATTGCCACTATGACTTTCTTCGTGGTTTCCTTATTGTGATAGGCATCTCCCAAACTTTTGTTTCTTTTCGGTATTCGGATCATGATTTTTTGGTCTTTCATTGTGTATTTCCTAAAATTTTCTAGCATTTCCATCAAGGGTTCTTTCTCCTTGGTTTCCATACTCGTTCTTCCTCACCTTTTGATCTCGTTGACTTGAACTTGAATTTTCCCTCTCCTTCCTAGGGGTGGTTAGTTCTAGGGACATGGCTTCTACCCAACCTAGGAATTCCTCTTCCGATGAACATTCAGGTATGTCCGAATCTACTTCACATTCCACGTCGTTCACCTACGTACTACAATCCGAAATTTTTTCTTTAGGATTATCCTCTTCTATTTTCTCTCTTGCTAGGCTTACCGTGAAGATGGATATATCATAACCATCTTCTTCACAATGGGGGTCCATTGTTCTTCATTAATTGCAATATCCATAGTTGCTAAGATCTTTGCCCAACCATGGGGTTTGAATTCCTCATCTAGAAATACTACTAGGACATATGCTAGATCCTCAATGGGTCTAGATGGGTGTGCTACTCCTGACGCTCTTGCTGTGGCATGCTCCTCTTCCTTTACTACGATTTTACACACCCACAGGTGTGTATCCTCATGTAACCATGTTGGATCTAATGTTAAGGAATGTACCGATTCCTTCTCCTCTTCGTTTCTATGTATCGTGTTCCATTGCAAAGGTGGTACATCCCTATGTGAATAGTCGGTGAGGTTCACTTTCATGGTTACTCCTAAGTGTTGTAGGTACAAAGAGTTGGTTCCCCAATCTTGTACAACCTCTAACTGTCACATAAAAGGTCTACCTAAGAGCATCTTGTATGCTTGGTTCTTTCCAAAATCTCATATTGCAAAGGTGCTATCAAATTCTACTCCACAAGTGGATAGAGTAATTCCTTCCAACAATCCTAAGGGTCTTTGTATGTGTTCGTATGCCATCGATAGTTTCAGCCTAGTAGGTATAAGGGCAGGTTTTCCCCAACATTTCCACAGTGAAGTGGTTGTGATAGCTACTCCTCCACCTGTATCTAGAATGGCTTTGGTAGTGTGACCCTTGTACATAATGGGCATATACGTGTTACCTTCCTATCCTTCACTCGCATTGCCCACTTTATCTAAGGGTATCTCAAGTACCTTTCCTCGCACACTTGGTTTAATGGAGGTTGTGGCTATCTCTGGAAACTGATTTGCTACATGTTTCCATAGTTCAGGTTTGATCTTCAACATCTTGTCCAAAGTTAAATGGCATTGCACTTTAGTGTTCCTAATAGCTTCTATATTCCTGGGAAGAACTGAGTCCTCTCCCCTTACTCGAATAGTGGGGGCTTTCACTTGAACTGAACAGTCTTCCCAAGGGCTTGTAAAGTGAGGTAACTCTTGCAAAGAGTTAGATTCAAAACTAGTGTGCTCACTTGGCCAATCATCCATTTGCTCTCCATAGATTGATGGGATATTTTCAAGGAACTGCTCTCCTCAGTCATCAATCTCGAGTATGGGTGGTCGAGATTCTTTTCCCTGTCTCCATCTTTCTTCTTAAATCTCTTTCAAGATGGCGTGTGAATCCATATAACCCGTTTGATGATTTTCTAGGTTTGAGCTATCCCGTTCAAATAGAGTGGTCCTCAAGGGTTCCATTGGGTTAGTTTGTGTGCTAGAGCTAACTTTTGCCGGGTTGGATACGACTTGCCCTAGTTTCTCTAGGAGCCCTTGAAAATGTAGCTCAGGCCTGGCCATAATTTCCCAATTGAGGTATTGTGAGGCTTGAAACATTGCCTGGGCTAATTCCACCATTTTCATGCACAGTTTGGTTCTCTCAATTTCTAAATCAGCTTGGGGGTAATTTTTGCTAGATTCTCCTACTTGGGGCCCTTCTTGTATTCTTGCTTGATAGGCTTTGAACCTCATATCAAGGTTTTCTGGGGTGGGTTTTACTAGCACTGATCCTAGTTTATAGGTGATTACGCGTGGTTCAGCCTCTCGTGATGTCATTTCTAAGATTTTAGTTCTCATTTTCCTAAGGATTTCTTCTAACTCACTAATCTTTTTACCCCATTTCCTCTTGTGTCGCACTCATGACTTTCCAGGTTCTAGTTTTCTTTCCTGTTGATTCTCTTACCTCACTGGCTTCAGCTGTTTTTCCTGGGTTTTCTGGTTGTGTTTGCCTTTGTGCTTGGGCTCTAGTAACTACCTGTATGGGTATGCCTATCACGTTGATGGGCATCACTTTCATAGAAGTGTTCACAGGGTTCTTGGGGCAATCTCTTATGAAGTGATGCTTCCCGCATTCAGGGCAAAAGCCTTGAATATTGAAATATTGTGACTGCACTGCAGTTGCTGCATGTGGACAATCTCACATGAAGTGATGCCTTCGAAATGCTACACTATGCCTATCACGTTGATGGGCATCACTTTCATAGAAGTGTTCGCAGGGTTCTTGGGGCAATCTCTTATGAAGTGATGCTTCCCGCATTCAGGGCAAAAGCCTTGAATAATGAAATATTGTGACTGCACTGCAGTTGCTGCATGTGGACAATCTCATATGAAGTGGTCTCGTTGGCATTTATAACATGGCCCTTTGGGTGCTTGTGGCCTTAGTTGTCTAGCGTGCGATCTTGGGTTGGGATTTGTGTACATGACCTGAGCATAATCTAATTCCTAGTTTTGCTCATACACAGGATTCTCATAGTAGGGGTCTGAGTTTTTCGGTGACTTCGTGTAATATGGTGGTGGGCTATCCACATGAGTGGAGTCAAAATTTTTTGCATTAGGGTCATTAGTCGTGGTTAATGAGGTCGTAGGTACTAATGCCCTATTGGAATTCTCCTCTCATGTAGCATACTTAACCAAAACCACATTAGCAGGGGTTGGAGGTTGTTGTCTTAGGACAGGTTGCATTCTTGGTTGTGCTTGATATGGAGTCTGATACTAAGGGAGGGCTCGATAATATTGTACTGACCTTGGTATCTACCTGGTTGATACTGTTAAGGGTAGGTTTGCCTAACCACTTGTTTGTTATATGGACAATCCTGAGCAGTGTGATTTGTGTACCTTCGCTCTATTGTACAATACACTTCCTTAGAGTTTCCTATGGGTTGCACTGCATGTGGACACATGTTTGCCATATGGTCACCTCCACAAGTATAACACCTTCAAGGGGGGGCTAATTTGATGCCTTACTAGACACTCCCAATCGTTTGGCCACTTGTTCCGCTAAGTCCTCAATTGAATTGGAATGCCTGGATGAAGTTTTTATGGTGCTATCCGAGTCTTTGCGAACCTTAGGAGGTTCTAGCTCATCTCCTAAGTTATCTTCTATGTCTACACAGATTCGTAAACATTGATCCAAGGTTCTAGGATCCTTCAAGAAGAGGTATGATCTCAGCTTAGCACTTAGTAGGCCATCTATGAGCAAAGCTATCAATTTCGATGGAGTGGGTACTTCCAAAGGGGGACATCTTTCTATGTACCATCTAAATATTTGACCGGCCATCCTCACTATCTCTTGAGGGGTTTATTTGAATGTGTGTATCAAAGAATACGTGTTGTGTCTAATTCCACTCTTAGAAAATTCTATAATCAAGGACTCCATCATGTGGTGGATGTCTCTAAATTGATGTTGGTGCAATGGATAGAACCAATCCAATGCATCGCCCTTTAGAGTGATTACAAAAGCATTAAAATGTGTAAACATGTCTTCAACTTGTTCGGCCTATAGCACCTGTTTGAATTCAGCTATGTGCTCATAATGATCTCCCAATCTGTCAAAACAATTCTGCATAGCCTTCACTAATTGAGTAGGCCTTAAGGTTCTTGGGTGGTCTCTTATTCAAGGTAGGGGAAATCTGTCCCCACCCCTATGCGTCCTATGATCCCTGAGAGGTTCTCGTTCAACCCTTCCGCTTTTGGTAGGGACCCTCTCTCTTCCTACATGATGGATGAAACTATTCTCTGCACCTTCCTTGTTCTTTTCTCTATGTCCTTGAGATATGCCTTCACCCAAACTGTCCTTAGGTGCTGGTGCTTTTGATTTCGCTAGAGGAAAAACTAATTCTCCTCTCCATGTATGCACATGTCTTCCATGTTCTGTGACCTTATACATTCGTTCTGAGGTGTCATCTAAATATACTACATTTCTTGGAATCTCTCGGTCTTTTAGTTCATAAATCATGTTTGATCCTGCCACCATAGGATGATCTGGCCTATATCTCCAAAAGGCTTTGTCAGTTTCCTTATTCCAGAACAATTCTATACTCCTACTATCTTGGGGCATCCACTTAGGAGTTATCACCCTTGTCAGTATGGATTTTCCTCTCGGTGTTCTGGGTTCCTCAATCTGTTTGCCATGTCCTTCTGCATCTATGTCTGCATTCTCTACCATCTCTCCTAGGTTATTGGTTGAGTTCGCCCCAATTGCAATAATATACATGGTCCCTTCCTTGTCTATGTAAACATCATCTTCACACTTGATGGCTAGATGTTCTAATCCCATAGACTGATGAGGATTATGTAGTTAGATCACTGACCTGTGAAGGCCATCCTCATATACCTTGGCACCGAATCTATTTGTGCAAATATACTCCAACTGAGTCTTGTAGGGTCCCTCCATCTTTTCTAGGTGGGCTACATTAAATGATACCCCTGGTCTACTTGTGTTAGAAGACATATCCGAGTCACTTGTATCTGTACTAATCTCGTATGGATAGATGCCTAGCTGTTGTGCCTAGAATCGCATTGTAGTCCTTATGCTAGGCTCGGAAGATCGAACACTCTGTTTATCACTTTTTCCTAAGTTTTTTCTAGACCTCCGGTTCATTAATCCTAATCTCACCTTACCGCACTTACCCCTTTTATTTAGTCAATCACTTAGTTCTTTCTAAATTTTATTTAGAGTTTCTTGTCAGGTTTTCATTTGTCGTAAGGAATCGTTTTGAAGTGTTCTGATTTTAATTCATTTGAGCATTGCGTATTCAATTCACAAGAATTCCTTTAGGCTTGGTCCCTTCACCCACTTACGTCTTCTCTTGTCAGCTACTTACCACCCAATGTGCTAGGTCGATGCTTGGCTACCCTAGGATTCCTAAGACATTCTGTTGATCACAAGATAACTGTACTCAAAGAATTCATCAACAATTCAAGAAATGGAAATTTCACTTACAAAGTTCACTTAGGCTTAAAAAGTGGCTCTTTTGACTTTGTCCGAGAACTTGAGGTACTTGCCCACTTCTTCCTTTGCTCTATGCCACACACAAGAGTTCACAATCAATGTCCCAAAAAATTGGCCCCAAAAAATTTGAAAATTTGTGCAAAAAACCCAATTTTGTGTTTTGTCTGACAGTCGCGATGATCAGTCACAATCGCGATGATCAGTTAGAGTCACGACGATGAGTCACAGTCGTGATGGTGTGATACCCATGATGGTGAGAAGTCACGATAGTCAAGCCCTACGATGGTAAGTCACGGTCGTGACTATCAAGTCACGAAGATCACTCAGGATAACGACTATCAAGTCACGATGGTCAACCCACGATGATGAGTGAGGATCGCGATGGTCAGCACATGATGGTCAAGCAACGACGGTCAAGGTCATGACGATCATGCACATGATCAGGACGATCAAGCCATGATGACCAGCCAGGATCATGATTGTCAAGCACCCTCACAATGGTGAGACACGATCGCGATGGCGTGAGCCAATTGCCATGACGATCAGTGATCGTTGTGATGGTTAGATGCAGTCGTGATGATGTGTCATCATCACGATGGTTAGACAATCATGCAATTTCACAAAATCAAGCCTAGATGTGTGCAAGTTCTTACCTAAGCTCCTCCTTCATGCAAAACGTTTGCCCAAAATCATATCTTTCCTGATAGTCATGATGGTCAACTTCAACGGTAATTTTATGAGAAACAATGGAGTTTTTACCTGCATTTCCAGCAAATATGTGGTGTCTAGAGGCTACCCTACAAGATTAGTGCACTAGAAAACACAACCATACACCTGCAAAAGCTCTCTCTCACTCTTTCACATACACAAATGAGGGAAAGAGAAGAGAAAGGGGGAATATGATTGACTTTTTGTGATTTCTTTTGGAGTTTGAGGTAATGATAGGGAATGGTACTAGAAGAATAGAGGAGTAAAATTTTTTAAAAACTAATTGCAAACAACAAAATAACAAAGAAATTTTACCTTCCAATGATTTTCTCCAATACACTTACCATCACATGCTCAACCTAGAGCTCATCCCCGACAACTGCGCCAAATTTGGTGTCACTCTAGCACAATGGAAAGTACCAACACGAGCAGCTTCAACTCATAATTGTCAATCTGTGGAGAGTTTAGGCTTATATGAAGATCAAGAGCGAATGATGTGTATGAATAAGATAGTGAGAAATGCAAGAGCATACACACACATGCATACAAACACACTAGGAAAGTCATGATGGAGAGCAATGGAAGGCAAGAAAAGAACTCTTAATCATATTCATTATAATCTAGTTACAATAGCTCTTCTAGCTCTAGCTCATAGGTTCATTCATAAACTAACAACAAGCTCAAAATGAGCTCTCTAGCTCTATTTATAGTTTTTGCCTAGTTTTGACGGGTTTAACATCTAGTGACCGGCGTAGTTAGTTCATAGGTTCTACCTCTATTTGAACTGTCTAACAACTTCCAAAAATTACAAAAATTGGTGTGAGATTTCTACCTAGACTCCTCAAGCTAAAGGACTCCTCAGCTTGCACAAAATAGAGTCTTATACACGATAATTGGATGTTTATACATATAATACATTGGTTTAGTGATAAAAATCATTGTTGTCATGATCAAATCTTTTGAGTAGTTTTAAGTGCTTCCTCTTCTTCTATAGACGAGAACTAGTACTTGAACCTTTGCCTTGAATAGATACTTTATTGCCTATCTACATGATGCACTTCTTGATGAGAGAGCTGATATTGAGCAGGCAAAAACTATGCCAAAATGGCTAGTCCAGACCTTACGTGATAGCAAATTAGATAAACCTCTCTCATATTGTACTCAGTCAGGCTATCATAGTGCCTCTTTTGCATCAGATTGCTATGCTATGGCTCCCTCTAGTCTTTATGATGAACAAAACCAGTTTTGTTTGATGAAGCACAAAATTGTGAACATGCAATCCAATCTCAATATGATGCTATCATGAAAAATGGTACCTGGGTGACTTACCTCCTAGCAAGAAGGTCATTTGCACTAAATGGGTACACAACCTGAACTATAAACGTGATGGAACAGTTGACATGTATAAGGCTATGCTTGTTGCAAAGGGTGGGTTATGCACATGAAAGACGCATTGATTTTGATGAAACCTTTGCACCTACTTGTCGAATGACTACTATTCGTAGCATCTGTGCACTTGCAGCTCATCATGGTTGGAATGTACATCACTTGGACATTAAATCAACATTTGTGAATGGTGACTTGCATGAGGAAGTGTATGTTTTTTAGCACTGTGGCTTTGTGTAGAATGGGCATGAAAACCAGGTGTGGAGGTTAAAGAAGGCATTATATGGTTTAAAGCAAGAACCATGTGCTTGGTATGAAAAGATACATGCCTATCTAATTGCACATGGTTTTGAAAACAGTCCAACTAAAAGCACCTTATATGTTAAGCTTGCTAATGATGTGCTTGTGATCATTGTGGTGTATGTTGATGACATGCTGCTCATTGGTCCTCATGACATGCATATTGCTAATTTTAAGGCTGATTTACATGCCTCATTTGAGATGTCTATTTTGGGGCATTTGCATCACTATTTGGGCATTTAGTTTATGCAAGATGATGGTGGAATGGCTTTGTGTCAAATGAAATATATTGACATATTATTGCAGTGTTTTTGGCTTGAAGACTATAAGCATATTACTACTCCTATGGAGATAGGTTTATGGTTGAGCCTTCATGATGCTAGAGATGCATTTGATGTTGCTCTCTATCAGCAGGCTATTGGAAGCTTGATTTACTTATGCATTAATCAGCCAAATATTCAGTTTGTTGTCTCACGGATAAGCAAGTTTATGCATTGCCAAGGAAAAAAACCTCCTAAAAAGGGAAAAAAGTGCCCCGACAATCCTAGAGTGTTCACACACATCACTACCTAAATATATCAACAAATCCACCCTAGGAGTGATGCGATGAACAAGGAGCTAGCACTCATGTATAAGGAAGTGCCAAGCTATGTGGAATCAATCCATAAAAAGAATTACGCCCAAAGCTTTGCGGCCTAGGCAGAGCCTTCGTAAAAGGTTCAACAATGTTCTCCTATGTTGGCACATATGCCAAGTTGATCTCCCCAGCAGAGAACCTCTTCATGAGATAATGATAATGCACCTCAATGTTCTTAGTGCGAGCATGGAACACATGCTTCCTTGCAATTGCCAGTGCGCTTTGACTATTAGTGAAGATGGTGGTGGCAGAAGACTTGCCTACACCCAAATCAGCCATAAGGCATCTGAGCCACACACACACTCAACAGTCACTATGAAAGCTTCCCTATACTCAGCCTCACAACTGGAAGTGGCCATAGTAGGCTACTTCTTGCTCAAACAAGATATACATGAGCTACCAAGCATGAAGCAAAAACCACTAGTGGACACATGAGTGTCATAGAAACCTTCCCAATCACTGTTAAAAAAAGCATGCAAATATGGCGGTAGTGATCCCCCTTGGGATAAAACAATCCAAGTAGCCGTATACCACTCAAGTAGCGAGAGATGCACTTAACCACCTGCCAGTTTTGTATATAGGCCTATTTCCCTAACAAGCCACTTATCTTTGTACATTCTAGTGGTAATATATTCTGTATTGTGTGTTGTGCTCCAAGCTTTTTCTTCTTCCTTGTGTTGTTCGCATGCTTTCGTAGACGTCTAACTCCAACAAAAGAATCACGAATCCCCCCCCCCCTCTCTCTCTCTTTGAGATCTTCACCGTTGTGATGTCCATCTACTTCTACATGAGTTCGGGGTTGTAGGAGACGTGTGGTGCTGCAAAGAACTGTTCAGAGCGATGATATTGACGTTTCTTTTGGAAAACAAACTTTGGAGTTTTTTTCATAAGTGATCTCTTAACTAGTTAATCCACTCAATTGCCCATAACTTGGTCAATCCTTATCCGAAATTGGAGTTCTTGGGCTTATTAGAAAGCTCTCTCATAGATCTTTCCAATGAGTGGCTGCAAGCCATATCTTGGTTCGAGATATTGCCTGGAACAAAGGTTGGAAGTGGACTGTTCGTCATTGAGCACCATCAACAAAGCACTTTTTGAAGACTTGTGTGATCCACGAATCAAAGGGAGTGAATAGTCTATCCGTAGCTCTTCAATTGGATGCTTCAAGAATATCAAAGGAAATTTGAGATAAGTATTTAGTCAATATTTGGTTGAGTATTCTCTTGATTGTGCATATTAGAAGTATTCTTGCATTACGCGTAGGATGACGTAAGTAGAGCATAAATAGAGATGTATGTTCGATGCTTGAGCTTTTCTTACAGGTGGTAAGTATCGGCAGGTATCGACAAAAAAAATATTTTGATTGAGGGCCTATAGATCCCAACAACATACTTGGAAAAGTTTTCAATTGCAGGTGTTCGTTGAGAAGATAAATAGATCATGTCTGTCGACACTGATGATTTGATTTTGTTGAATGCTTGACACTTTTTGAAATTATTTCGGATTTCAAAGTGACGCCATTAGGCTGCCAAAATTTCTAAAAATTAGCATGCATGTGCATTGAAGTTTAGGAAATATATTAAAGTTTCTTTCTTTTGTCTTTTCTTGTTTAGCAAAGGCTTTGATTGGTTCTTTTCCCGCTTGCCACTAGTATTTACGTTTGTTTAGTCTATTTTTTTTAAAAAAGAGAAAACCAAAAGAAAAGTTACTTACCTTTAGTCCTAGCATGGAACCCAAACCTTCATCACCTGCTAGGACAGATACCCTTATGACTGAACCTCTAGTTGATCCAATTCTAGCCATGAATAATAGAATTTGATTCTTAGAGAGTTCTCTTCAGGATATTTTGGAACACGTGCATGGTTCTAGGAAAGAAGAAGAGCCGCTCGCTTCTGATTTGCTAGAGATGGAGGTAGATGCTCCAGCTGAGCACCAAACTTCAGAAGCCCCTAGAGATAGCGTCTTAGTTAGAGAAGCCAGATGGCAGCTTAAGGATCTTAAGCCACCAAGATATCATGGCTCAACTAGCACTAGGACTGCTGATGCAGTTGAGCAGTGGCTCAGCAACTGGGAACAGTGTTTCCACCTGTGTCATATCACTGATGATAGGCACAAGATTCAACAGGCCACTTATAACCTTATGGATGTTGCACATAGGTGGTGGCTTAAGATAGAGCAGGATAAGAAGGAGCCCACGACATGGGATCAATTTAAAATCCTATCTTATAACAATTTTGTACCACCTGATGAAAGGTCTAGAGCACTTTACACGTGGTTCTTCATTAGTCAAAAGAATCAGTCAGTTCAGGAATACGCAGATAGGTATAGAGAGGTACTTCTTAAAGTATCTGATACCATTCCAGAATTTCTTCAAGTCCACAAGTTTGTTTTGGGACTCAGAGAAACAATCCGACCTTTAGTGAGGAAGGAGCGGTGTCAATCTTTGGCACAGGCCATAGAGATGGCCTTGGTTTATGAGGACGGCCATAGGATCACAGGTTCCCATGGCCAGAGATCCCCATGGACTAGGGTTAGCCAAGCTTTCCATACTTTGACTCCTAGTTTGATCAATGGACAGCCTTCTAGGGAGGCTAAGCAAGTGCACATGATCAAGACAGTCTCAGGAGCACTTAAAGTTTGGAGACACTATCTTTATGGTGCAGACTTTAAGGTATTCACAGATCATCATACACTCAAGTATTTTTGTAGTCAGCCAGATCTTCGAGGCCGATAGGCTCGTTGGGCTGAGCTCATGCAAGAATTCCACATGGAAATCTTGTATAGAAGAGGCAAAGAAAATATAGTAGCTGATGCATTATCTCGTATAATGTATCAAATGAGCTTTACAGTTTTAGAAAGCTCATTGCTTCAAGAAATTAAGGAAGCACAGGTGGAAGATCCACATTTGTTACAAATAGTTAGAGCCATTAGTGATGACTCTATTTTAGAAGATGGGACAAATCCAACTGTTTCTTCTTCTACTAAAGCAAACAAGTCCATTCCGTATTCTAATTTCTCATAGGAGAATGGAATAGTGAAGCAGAAAGGAAAGGTTTGTGTGCCAAATTCCCCGGATTTGCGAAAGAAACTCATGCATGATAACCATGATGTTCCCTGTGCACGACATCCTAGTGTTGACAAGACAATACAACTTGTTAGAAGAACATTTTGGTGGCCTAGATTAGCCAGAGATATCCATACTTACGTTCAACAATGCTTTATGTGCCAATTCAACAAAGCAGAAAGGGTAAAGACACCAAGTCTTTTACATCCTTTACAAGTTCCAGATCATAATTGGGATAGTATATCCATGGACTTCATAGTGTGGTTACCACGGACCCAAAGGAAGTGGGATACAATCCTAGTTGTGGTAGATAGACTGAGCAAGATGGCTCATTTCATACCCATGCAGGAGACGATAGAAGCTCCACAAGGAGCAGAGTTGTTTATCTAGCATGTCTTCAGATTGCATGGGTTACCGACATCCATAGTCTCAGATACGGATGTCAGATTTACAAGATATTTCTGGAAGTTTGTATTTGACAAAATAAAAGTGTCACTAAAAATGAGTAGTGGTGATCATCCGCAGACTGATGGTCAGACCGAGAGGGTCAACCAAATTCTAGAGGATATGTTGAGGGAATATGTGTCTGAGAGACAGACAGATTGGGATAGTTATTTGCCACTAGTAGAGTTTGCTTATAACAATAGGCCTCACAAGGTGACTGGCATGTCTCCTTTTGAGATGAAGTATGGCATGAATCCCACTGCTCCCAGTACCATAGGAATGCCTAAGAAATGTCCTAGTGCTTCCGAGTTCTTAGTGAATCTCCAAGCAAACCTTCAAATAGCTAAAGCTAAGATGCAGCAAGCAGCTGATAGAGCCAAAGAGCATGCTGATCCTGCTACCGAGCAATGCTGGCCATTAACATGCTTAAACCCCCGTGTCATCGTGACGCTCAGCACCGTCGCTGAGGGGTTTCGTCTCCCTCACGAGGGGTTGGTCGATGGACCGCTTCTCCCCATGGCGACAATGAAAGAACTTTTTCCTTGGCACTCGTCTAACGAGTTTGCCATTCTCTGTCGTCTCGAACCTAAGCGCACCGTGCTTCAATTTCTTGTAGCAGCCTTAAATCTTCAGAAACAAACTTACGGTATCTCCCATCCGTTCTACTCCATGATAGACACTACCTCTCGAGCAACCGTCAATTTCACGTCCTTTTTTTACCGGCGCATTCATCGTGAATGCTTAGCAGTTACCAAACAACTAGCCAAACATGAGACTCCTTGTACCGGATTGCCGCACCTTCTCACCCTTCTTCTTCTCGTGATCCAAGCAACGCAACCACCCCCCGTAAACACATTGCTCTTACATGAGGAATCTACACAAATGCTGGAGGAGGATGATGATGAAAACTTGCTACACTTCTTCCAGCTCAAACGCAAACGTAGTAGCCCATCGCAAAGCCAAGTGCAGGATTCATCCGCAGTTCAAGAGGTTGAAATCTTTCATGATACAGCCACGACATTACACGACACATCGGCATCCTCTTCTCCTAGCAAGCAACAGGAGCCAGATGTAATCATGGATGATATCATTGAAGTCCAACCGTGGATGAACCAAAGCAATTGGATGTTGAGCCTCTGAAGGAGACAGTGGAAGATATTGCTGTCAGTGAATGTCATCCTCCTTCTCCACCAGCCGCAAATGATCAAGCAAACACAGCTAAGCAACCAATCAGTAATGAAGAGGTGGTTACCGAGGTTGTCCTCTCGAGGCCTCAAAATGAAGCCGGAATTGTCTTAGTCCCGACCTCTCTTCTTCCCCTTCCTCCTCCACCTACCATTCTTGTTGCTGCTGAAGTTCCTCCCTCTTCGCCTTCAACTGCCATTCATGAGGCATCATCCAATCTCCTCTCCTCGCCCGACTACTCTCCACTATCATCACCTCAACTGCTTTCTACCCCACCATCGTAGCCTCCTTCTTCTCTTCCTCCAGCGGTTATGTTCACCGAATTGGCATCTATGGGCCAATTACTCATTCAATCCTCCCAGCAGCTACCTCTTCAGATGAAGATGGCGACCCAGACTATTCAACAGGAGCTGTAGAGCAAAGTTGATCTTCTAGAAGCGGACATTGCCCCCCTCCAAGAAGAAGTACTTGAAGCCAAAGCCGAAATTCACCCCATGCATACTCAAATCCATCAACTACAGGAACAGTTAATAGAAAAAAACAGTATTATTACTCAACAGGACACCGAAATCAAAGGATTGAAGCAAGAAGTTGCAGATAAGACGGACGCTATGACAGCATTAGGCAATGAGCTCCATAGTACGAGGGATGTTGGATTTAGACGTCTGCGGAAGCACGCGAACAGCACAAGGAAGAAGAAGAAGCTTGGAGCACAACACACAATACTAAATGGATTACTAGAGAATGTACAAAGATAAGTAGCCCATTAGGGCAATAGGCGTATATACAAGCCGAGGGAAAAAAACCTCCTAAAGAGTGAAAAAAGTGCCCCAGCGGTCCTAGTGTGTTCATACACATCACTACCTAAATATATCAACAAATCCCCCCTGGGAGTGATGCGGTGAACAAGGAGCTGGCACTCATGTATAAGGAAGTGCCAAGCTATGTGGAAATCACTCCACAAAAGGAAGTAAGCCCAAAGCTTTGCGGAAAGCTTCAAACTTCTCCCTAGGCAGAGCCTTCGTGAAAAGGTCTGCTATGTTCTCCTGTGTGGGCACATATGCCAAGCAGATCTCCCCAGCAGAGAACCTCTCCCTGACATAGTGATAATGCACCTCAATGTGCTTAGTGCGAGCATGGAACACAGGGTTCCTCACAACTTCCAATGCGCTCTGACTATCAGTGAAGATGGTGGTGGCAGAAGACTGGCCAACACCCAAATCAGCCATAAAGCGTCTGAGCCACACACACTCAACAGACGCTGTAAAAGCTGCCCTATACTCAGCCTCACAACTGGAAGTGGCCACAGTAGGCTGCTTCTTGCTCAACCAAGATATACATGAGCTACCAAGCATGAAGCAAAAACCACTAGTGGACACACGAGTGTAATAGCAACCAGCCCAATCTGAGTCAGAAAAAGCATGCAAATCTGGCGGTAGTGATCCCCCCTTGGGATAAAACAACCCAAGTAGGCGAGTACCACTCAAGTAGCGAAAGATGTGCTTGACCGCCTTCCAATGCGTGACTCTTGGGAAATGCATAAACCTGCTCATCTGTGAGATAGCAAACTAAATATCTGGCCGAGTAATGCATAAATAAATCAAGCATCCAACAGTCTGCTGATAGAGAACAGTATCAAATGCATCTCCAGCATCATGAAGACTCAATCGTAAACCTGTCTCCATAGGAGTAGCAATAGGCTTACAGTCTTCAAGGCCAAAACGCTGTAATAATGTGTCAATATATTTCGTTTGACACAAAGCCATTCCACCATCAACTTGCATAAATTGAATGCCCAAATAGTGATGCAAATGCCCCAAATCAGACATCTCAAATGAGGCATGCAAATCAGCCTTGAAATTAGCAATATGCTTCTCAATAGGACCAGTGAGCAGCATGTCGTCAACATAGACAACAATGATCAGAAGCACATCATTAGCACGCTTAACATATAAGGTGCTTTCAGTTGGACTGTTCTCAAAACCATGTGCAACCAGATAGGCATGTATCTTCTCATACCAAGCACGTGGTGCTTGCTTTAAACCATATAATGCCTTCTTTAACCTGCACACCTGGTTTTCATGCCCTTTCTGCACAAAGCCACGGGGCTGAAAAACATACACTTCTTCATGCAAGTCACCATTCAGAAATGCTGTTTTAATGTCCAACTGATGTACATTCCAACCATGATGGGATGCAAGTGCACAAATGCTCCAAACAATAGTCATACGGCATGTAGGTGCAAAGGTCTCATCAAAATCAATGCCTCTTTCCTGTGCATAACCCTTTGCAACAAGCCTAGCCTTATACCTGTCAACTGTACCATCAGGTTTACGCTTCAGCTTGTATACCCACTTAGTGCCAATGGCCTTCTTGCCTAGAGGCAAGTCACATAAAGACCATGTACCATTCTTCATTATAGCATCATATTCAGATTGCATAGCAGCCATCCAATTTTCTGAATTCTGTGCTTCATCAAAAGAAACAGGCTCATTCTCATCACAGAGACTAGACGCAACCATAACATAGCAATCTGATGCAAAGGAGGCACTATGAGAGCCTGAACGAGTACGATATGACAAAGGTGCATCTAATTTGCTGTCACACAAAGTCTGCAGCAGCCATTTTGGCATAGTTTTTGCCTGCTCAATATCAACTCTCTCATCAACAAGTGCATCATGTAAATCTGCATCAGAAATGGAATGATCTGCATCATCATATGAAACAAGAAAAGGTTGAGAAGTTGCCTCATTTGGGCCAGCACTAGACTGCCCACCTGTAAAAAGAGGCATCAAAGTATCATACATGTCTTTGGAGCTAACAGATGTCTCCTTAGTACATGAAAGCAATGGCTGAACAGCATCTTCCACAAATACAACATCACGGCTAACTAGAATGCATTTAGTCTATGGATGATACAGACGATAGCCTTTACTTTCAGAACTGTACCCAACAAAAATACATTTTATTGCCTTATCATCCAATTTTCTACGATGTTGTTCAGGCACTAGTGCATATGCCAAACAACCAAAAACACGCATATGAGCAACAGATGGCTTGCGGTCATGCCAAGCCTCATATGGAGTGATAGATTGCAGCGCTTTAGTGGGACACCTGTTCAGTACATATGTTGCACACATGACAACCTCAAGCCAGAAACTATGTGGTAAAGCCTGACTCTTGACCATGCACCTCGCCATCTCCATGAGTGACCTGTTCTTTCGTTCAGCAACTCCATTCTGTTGAGGTGTATACGGCACTGTACACTGGTGTTTTATCCCACGTTCAGCCAGAAATGCATTAAAATATGAAGACATATATTCCCCCCCGATCAGAATGGAGGGTGCCCATTTTACATGCTGACATATTTTCAGCCAAAACCAAAAACTGTTTGAAGCACATGAACACTTCGGACTTTGCTTTGAGTGGATATACCCATGCATGCATGGAAAAATCATCAATGAAAGTCACGAAGTAAAGGTAATTTCCAAAAGAGGGTGTCTGCATAGGACCACAGACATCACTATGTACAAGCTGCAATTTCTGCGTAGCCCGAACTGAACCATCTTTTGGAAAGGAGGAACGCTGCATTTTGGCCAAAATACAGCCTTCACAAACATGTTTTCCAGGTGCCTCAAGTTTGGGCAAAGAGGACACCATTTCAGATTTCTACAGGCGTAGCAAACTAGCAAAATTCAGATGAACAAAGTGTGCATGCCAAAGCTTTGCATCTGACTTATCCTCAGAATCATTTATTGCACATGCCAAATCATTTACAGATCTTTCATAGTCTATGAGCTTATACAACCCACGACATAAAATGCCAGAAGCAATAATCACATCGCCATTTGACAGATCATGAACTGTACACCTGTCATCAACAAATTTCACAACCAAGCCAATCTTGGCTAATGCAAAAACTGATAACAGGTTCTTTTTGATCCCTGGCACAAATAAAGCATCTGACAAAGTGAAAGAACTACCATCAGCTGTAGTCAGAATGATCTTACCAACTCCCATAACAGGATAAGAGGAGTTGTTTGCACATGTAACAATATTCCCTGTAGGGGCAGGCTCGAGTGAAGAGAAGAAACTGCACTGCGAGGTAATATTTTTGGTTGCCCCACTGTCAAAATACCAAACATCTGAATCTACTGCAGACATGCACTGATCATGAGAAGATGGGTCAAAACTGCAGACAATAGTAAACGCCCATTCTTCTTCCTGCAGAATATTTGCAGACTCTGTTTTTTGTGTAGAGGCCTCTGCAACAACCATTCCAGCCTCTTTCTTCTTTGCCTCTTTAGCAGCCAGTCTTGGACAATTCTTTATGATATGATCATTTCCTTTACAATACTTGCAAAACAATTTCTGCTTTTCTGATTTCTTCTCATCTTTATCCTGGTTCTTCGATTGTGCAACATTTGCAGATTTCTGCTTACTAGTAGAAGAGCCCCATTTTCCTTTGCCCTTCTGACTAGCCAGGAAAGCTTGATCTGCAACTCGCATAATGGACCTGTTCTGCCTGGACTGATCTTCCTGCAACAGAATAGAGACTAACTCCTCAAATGATAAGGCATTTGGATTGCCTTTCATCATCAACCGAAGAGTAGAAGCAAAACTCTGATATGAGTCAGGAAGACCATTCAGAACGGTTTGCACAAGTGAGCTATCTTGTATAACCTCATCAGCAGAAATCAACTGTTCCTTCAAATCTTTGATCTTCATTAGGAAACTGTCCATAGAATCACCTTCATTCATGTGCTCACTCTCCAACTGTTTTCGGAGGTAAGCAACACGAGCCTCATTCCTAGCTTGGTACAATGTGGTAAGTGTATCCCAAGCATCCTTTGATGTTCTGCTCATGTGCCTAGGCATCTCTGCCATCCCAACGAATCTGCTCTGCAGTAGGTACAACAGAAATAGAAGCATGAACAGGAATCTGCACAATATCATCTTCGACACCATCTTTATCAGCTCCAGCACCTGTATTTGCAGTACCTGTAGTTGCAGGTGTAACAGGACGTCTTTCAACACCCTGCACAATGTTCCACAGTCCTCTTGCAACCAATACATGTTGCATCATATAAACCCATAATGGGTAGTTGGTACCATCCAACTTATCCTCAACAGCCAACATACGGAATACATCACTGCTTTCAGCCATGGCGTGTGACTAAAATACCAGAAAATTGATTGTATCTCAAAAGGTTGAACGGAACTGCCCAGACGAGTTCTGCTAGACCTGTAGCAAACTTTGAGACGCTTAAACTGGCGAACAGAAACTGGTATATACCTTTGGCACAAAAAGACGAAATAGCCTGCACAAGCGCTACGATAGTGCGTTCGGAGGCCGAAACGAGCTCAGATCGCGATTTCGGCACCACAAAGCGAAGATGTTTTGATCTCTAAAACACCCTGAGTATGCTCACCGAAATTCATGCGAATCTGAGACTGCAAACGAAGGAGTGTCGACGGCGCCCTAGATGAAGCGACGACCTGCTCTGATACCAATTGTTGGAGTTAGATGTCTGCGGAAGCACGCAAACAGCACAAGGAAGAAGAAGAAGCTTGGAGCACAACACACAATATTGAATGTATTACTAGAGAATGTACAAAGATAAGTAGCCCATTAGGGCAATAGGCGTATATACAAGCCGAGGGAAAAAAACCTCCTAAAGAGGGAAAAAAGTGCCCCGGCGATCTTAGTGTGTTCACACACATCACTACCTAAATATATCAACAAGGGATGCACTCAGTATTTCAGAAGAAGCGTCGCGTTGCTAGCGGCCAATGTTCTTAAAGCGGAAGCTGAATTACATAAGGTCACTGAGCAGTTGTTTCAATGCGATCAAGAACTTTCTATGGAGATTGCCCAGACTCTTCAGTTAAAGAAAGAAGTAGCAGCCATTCAAAAGGAAAGAGAAGATTTCTACAAAACAATGTAGTTTCAAGCTAGTATGGGTTGAGATCCGGACTCTTCTTGTACATTATTGTATAGTCCTACATCATTCTTTGTATATTTTTCCACTTATGGTCACATTGATCCTTAAGTGGGAGATTGCTGGGATGTAAGGGTCATGTGACCTTATCCCCATATTCATATATATACATCATATATAGAGTATTGCCTCAAAAGACATCATTTATGTGGGTTTCGAGGCTCCCATGCATCTGTGCGCGTCTCTCCTCTCTTCTCTCTCTCCATCTCCTTCTTCATCCTCTTGTTCTACACACCAAAGCCCTGCAGTAACATGCTGATCAGGTGGGAGGTATAGTTTGTATGCTTACACTCAGGTATTATTTATCATTCTTTTACTGTTAGTATCCATGTGAAAGGCCAAATGGCCACCGGACACTTCCTTGTATATGTTCTTTAATAAAACATATAGTGGCCTGGTCAGTCACAGACTGTAAGTTCGACCACATTTGTAAGACCTAAGAAGCCTGTCTTTGTGCTCCCTGTGTACTGTGTTTTTTTGTGTATTCTGCAACATTTGTGCGAAGTTCTGTGTGAAGCCTCAAGAGGTCGGTTTTCTACTCCGAGCATATCGTCGTGGAGCTCTCAAGAAGGAGAGCACGCTGTGGTGCATTGGCATCGAAATACTTCATGTTCGACCGCATTTGTAAGACCTAAGAAGTTTGTCTTTGTGCTCCCTGTGTACTGTGTTTTTCTGTGTATTCTGCAGCATCTATGCAAAGTACTTTGTGTGGCCTCAAGAGCTCGGTTTTCTACGTCGATCATATCATCATGGAGCTCTGGAGAAGGAGAGTGCACTGTGGTGCATCGGCATCGAAATACTTCATTAGCAAATTTATTGATGACAGGTGTATAATTCATGATCTCTCGAATGGGGATGTTATTATAGCGTCCGGCATTTTATGCCATGGGTTGTATAAGCTCATAGAATATGTAGAATTTGTGAATGATTCAACATGTGCAGTTCAAGATTCTCCAACTATCTCAGATCGAAAGCTTTGGCATGCATGCTTCGATAATCTGAATTATGCTAGTTTGCTATGCCTACAAAAATCTAAAATGGTGTTCTTTTTGCCCAAACTTGAGGCACCTAAAGGTTGTATTTTGGGAAAAATGTGTTCTTCCTTCGCTAAAGATGGTTTAGTTCAAGCTGCTCACAAATTGTAACTTGTTCATAGTGATGTATGTGGTCTTATGCAAACATCTTCTTTTGCTACCTTCCTTTACTTTGAGACTTTTATTGATGATTTCTCCAGGCATGCATGGATGTATTCATTGAAACAAAAGTCTGGAGTGTTTATGTGCTTCAAACAGTTTTTGGTTATGGCTGAAACTTTGTGAGCATGTGAATTGGGCACCATCCGTTCTACTGAGGGGGGAATATGTGTCTTCTGATTTCAATGCATTTTTTATTGAGCATGGGATAAAACATTTATGTATAGTGTTGTATACACCTCAATAAAATGCAGTTGCTAAAAGATAGAACAGGTCTCTCATGGAGATGGCGAGGTGTGTGGTCAAAATTTAGGCTTTACCATAGCTTCTCGCTTGAGGCTATCATGTCTACAATATATGTACTTAATAGGTGTCCCTCGAAAGCATTGCAATCGATCACTCTATATGAGGCTTGGCATGGTCGCAAGCCATTTGTTGCTCATCTGTGTGTCTTTGATCGTCTTCCATATGCATTAGGCCCTGAACAACAACGAAGGAAATTGGATGATAAAGGAGTGAAAAATATTTTTGTTACTAGGTATAGTTATGAAAGCAAAAGCTATCATCTGTATCATCCATAGACTAAATGTATTTTGGCTATCCGTGATGTTGTTTTTGTGGAAGATCCAATTCAATCATTACTTTCATGTACTAAGGAGAAATCAGTTAACTCCAAAGATGTGTATGTGTTACACAGAAAAGTTGCATTGATTTTAAATCTACTAATGTGGTGTCTATGAAAAATGTAGCTCTTTCAAATATGATCTTGTTCAAATATCCTGAAAGAAATTGTTTTGATGTTCACATTTATGAATATGTGTGCATATGTCAACATGGATCTAGTGTCGAGTGCATGATTGCAAAGGATGTGTGTTTGCTAGGGAGATGTGTAGGTGAGCATGTATTAAAAGGATTATATTCGCCATTAAGCATTTGGGATCATGTGCACACCATCATGCATGTATAAACTTGCTTGGAAACACATCTGTATATGTGCATTAGGTGCAATCTTCATGTTTTCTTTCATCTGTGCATCTTGTTTTAAGGTTGATGTGTTTAGAACTTAAAAAATAAAAAGAAAAACAAGAAATTAAAAAAAAAGGGGAAACAAAATAAAATGGAAAACGAAAAAAAAAACAAAAAAATAATACAAAAAAGGCCTAGCTCAGGAAGATCAAGACAAGCATATTAGAAGATTTTTGGCACTATGCAAAACTAGAGGCTTAACGGGTAGGGAGGATGCCTTTTTGATACTCTTCCCTGCCACATTAGAAGGATTAGCAGATAAATGGTTCAATCAGTTTGCTGAGAACCATTTTACAACTTGGGACCTTATGAAAGATGCATTTTGAAATCAATTCCAGCATGGGAATACTACAGAGATCATCATAGAAGAACTAGAAAATTTGAGATTGGGTCCAGGTGAAAAGTTCCCAGAGTTTGTGACTAGGGCCAAGGCACTAATGGCTAAATTGCCAGATCCACCACATGATTTTTTTGTTAAGAAATGGTTAGCCAAGCCCCTACCTGTGGCCACCCAATGCAAAATAAAGGAATTAGTGTTGCCTACAGCCTCCATAGAGGAATTCATCAACACAGCTACAAGATTAGAACAGATAAGGCAACAATATGGAGCTACTTCTTCTCAATTACCATATTCCACAGAAATGGAGGATCCAGTAATCCAGCTAAGGAAGGAGTTGGAGGGCTTAAAAAGAAATAAGCCCCAGAGAGAGGAGGAGAATGTTGTAACTCAGTTGAGAAGGGAGATTGAAGCACTAAAACTCCAAAAGGGGAGGAGGCCCAAGTAGAGGAATTGGCTCAGTTGCATCAGGAGTTGCAGGAACTCAAAGGAGGTGGCATCAAGAGTGGACTTTGGTGTTCCATGTGCAGCAAGCAAGGTCACATAGTAAGTGAATGTCCTCTGTTAAGTGTGACTTGCCAATTATGCAGGAAAGTTGGTCATGAGGCCCATGAATGCCAATCAAGGGAAATGCCTGCAACGACATACTAGACACAAGGAGGATCCCTACCACCCACAAATGTGATGGCTGCTGCACCGAATCAAGGTAACAAATGGGCCCAGGAGGCCAATCATTTGTTTTAGATGTGGAGAGTGCGGGCACTATCAAAGTAGGTGCACCCTACCAGAAAATGCCCCTCCTTGCAGGAACTGCCCTGAGGCCAGAGACCATTATACAAATTGTTGTCCTAAAAATCAAGCCTCTTCATCCGGGCCCCATATTCAAATGATTTCTGTGCACAAAGAAGAAATGTGTGATCAAGTCAATGAGCCATCATCATCTACCAGGGTCGTGCAGTTAGAAGAAATAGAGTCTTTGACTGTGCAGACAAGAAGCAAGGGGAGGGCTCAAGCAGACATAGGTCAAGGATCAAAGATTAAGGAATGGAATCAAGACAAAGAACCATCTGAAGACAAAGCCACCACTTGTGCAGATACAAGGCACAAAGAAGATCTCATAAGTACCAGTGATGCCATCGGGCATGCATTCAACAGGGCTCACGAGAAGTTTGATAAGTCCAGTGGAGCCCACAATCTTAAGGAATCAGAAGCTTCACGACTACTAAAGTCCATGAAAAAGGAGGTCAGTATTTTTTATTTAATAAAGATGGATGGGAAGTTCAGGTCAGAACTCTTGCAGATAATTGATGAAATGTCCACAACAAGTCTTGTGGAAAAGGTTGTTGTCATGCATAAAGGTAAAAATGTAGGGGAAGCACCCCTCACAGATTACAAGAGCCCTCGGCTAACAGTCTCTATCAAAGGTCATGAACTTCAAGGAGTTATTGTGGATGGTGGTTCTGGCATTAACTTGATGCCTGAATATACCATGAAAAAGATTGGACTATACCCTTCAAGACCTGCCAACTTCACTGTAACAATGGTAGACCAAAGCATAGTAAGGCCTATGGGAGTGTTCCCTGGAGTTCCAGTCAAGATACAAGGTACCATCTTTAACTTGGACTTTGTTGTTTTAAGGCTGCCATAGGTAGAAGGAAGCTTCCCCTTGTTAATTGGGAGACCTTGGTTAAGGCATGCCAATGTGCTGCATGACCGGGGCAAGGACACAATGTGGGTAAAGCAAGAGGGAAAAGAGTTGCAACATATAATTTTAGAAGAAGGACCAGACAATCAGAGAAATACTAGCATGATGCAGACAATTGGTATTTGTATGGAAGAAGAAGTGGTGGACAACCCAGAAGCAGATCTATTTGAAGGAGTAGATTTATATGAAGATGAAAACATGTTGGCTTGGCTCCATGCAGAAGACCCATCTTCCTGCTATGGAATTTTTCCAAACTCATGTAGAGAAGAGGCATATGAAGAAAAAGAGGAAATCACTCAGGTTGAAACAGTCTCAGTCAAAGGCCATAACAAAGAGAAGAAAAGCAAAGCCCTTACATGTAGCAGTGATGAAGCTACTCCGATTCATATGTCAATAGCCACTTTTTTTATGGATACTAGTATGGCTAGCATCTGTTATGTCAATTCTTATGATAGCAAGTGCAGGGCTTTACAAGAATGTGGAAGGTGTACCTGCCAGTCTTTGGAAACAGAGGGTTCCATTGGATGAAGAAGCCGGAATAGTAAAAATAAAATTTTGCAGATTAAGTCATAAAGTTGCTAGAGGACATAACATTCTAATGATGGATTTATGGTACCCCTATCAGATGACCAGTGTGCCCAATCAGAAGACAAAACCAATGAAGTGCAATACAATTAGAGATTATGGAGGAGTTTCTCTGAGTCAACAATACAAGGCTCAAGGCTTATCATCAACAAAAGTGAAGATTTATGGATCACCTAGAACCTGCAAAATTTGTCCAGGTTATACATAGTCTTTTTCTGTCATTTTTGCTTAAGTTTTAAGTAGTTTTCTTTATCCTTTTCATGCTTGTTTTAGCAAATGTAGCAGCCATTTCATAAACTTTGCAAAGGTATAATTTTTGGAATTTTTAGGAATTTTTTTGGAATTTTTCAAGCATTTTTTTAGAATTTTTCTAGCATTTTCTCCTTTTCATGTGTCATTTTCTTGCCAAATTTGAGGAATAAAGGAAGCTCTCTGTGGTTTTGAGTGACAAAATTGCCCTAGACCTATAGAGAATTTTATGAAAAATTTTTCAGAATTTTTTGGAATTTTTTGGCTTTTTTTTTTATTTTTTCTCCAATTTTCTCTCTTTTTTGGATATTTTTTTCCCCCAAAAAAAAAGGCCCCCCTGGAATTTTCGGGGTTGAGGGTGAAAAAAAAAATCCCCCCCCCCCATTTTTTTAAATTTAATTTTATGTTTTTATTCTTATTTTTTATTATTTATTTTCTTTTTATTTTTACATTCTCTTTTTGTTTTTCTTTATTTTTTATTTATTATTTTCTTTTTTTCAATTATTTATTATTTTTCCCCAACGCATGCGTTCACCCAAAAAGAAAAAAAACTTTAATTTATTTATTTATTTTTTTAAAACCATTTATTTTTTTTATTTTTCATGGCTCAAAGCTTTTGGCTCTAGATTGTGCCTCAGATGGCCATTTTTTTCAAAACTGGAGTCATTTTCATGTTTTTTGGCACCTCTGGACTCAGTTTTTGGCTTTATTTTTTTCAAATTCCAACTTTTTCTCTGACTTTTGGTCAAAACCCACATGTTTTGAGCACATTTGTAACATGATTTTATTTCCCCACATTGTCCACATGGTCTATTCTCACCTTGTCTTACCTTATGTTTCATAATATCCCACATGCACCCTCTGTAGCTCTACTATTTGTTCACTTTAACCCCCTCCAGAACCCAACATCATACCCCCATACCCTCTCTTTACCAATCTGCCCAGCCAGATCCTTAACCCTCCCAATCCCTTCCATCTCCGCCCCTAAGCCCTCCCCTCCACCTCCTTTCTACCCTCCCATTGCAACCCTTTGCTTTTCCATGGCAAAATCCACTTTTTGGTTCTTCTCTGGTGCTTGTTCTCTCCTGTTTCGGGTGGACTTGGTAGTTGTTCAATGTCCTACTTCAAGATCTTGCAGCTCCGGTATTATGGTGTCATATCTCCTCAGAGTTTTGGTTGTAGCTCTCTAGGACGGAGAGCACATTAGGTGGTGGGCAAATGTTGAGCCCATTAAAGTCATATTGGTCAAAGTCAACCGTAGTCAAAGTCAACCAAGGTCAAAGTCAACCAAGGTCAAAGTCAAATTGGACAAAATCAACAAGGTCAAGGTCAAAGTCAATAGGTGCAGAGTCAAAGTGCTAAAGTGAAGGTGTCAAAGTGCACAGGTAGTGCACAATTAATTGTCCACAAAGGGTAAATTGGAGAAAGTGGGATGCAGGTTGCAGAGGTATTTTCTTTAATTTCCCTAAGGTTCAAAGTGTTTTTTAAAGTATTTGGGAAGGTTCAGGTGAACCCTCTCTTATGTGCAAAAGTGAAGAGTTAAAAGGAAAATGTGAAGGTATGTGAAGCGGCAGCGTACGCAGAAGTGAAAGTATGGCCCCCTAATTAAATTTTTGGTTTTATTCTAAAGTCACTACAGGACAAAACAGGGAGTCGTTGGCTACCACTTGTGAAGACAATCTTGGGACATCAAAGTGAGCACCAAGATACTATTGCAGTTAGGAGCGTACGTGAATCGACACACTCAAATCAAGGCAAGGACTATTCTTGGACAACTCTAGAGTCACCAGTGTGCGACGCAGAGAAGTGGAAGTGAAAGAGTGCATGGAGAGTGACTAAGGGATTGTGCAGAGAGTGCTAAGCTAGTCCCCCAAGGATCTCAAGTTCTCCTTGCAGTGTACGCGTGCCGACAGAAGGTATTCCTTCCTCCCCCTTAGTGGAAGCTTGGTGCAAGTTGTGCACAAGGGTAAGCTTGAAGCAGGTGGAGGTCTGGTGCAGAGGAGGCCGGCAGCAAGAAGACTTTGGGTATTTGGTATTTTGTAATTGAGCACTCTGTGGGATTTTTGCACAGAGGTATTGGCTTGTATTGTGCTTCAACATTGTATTTATCTTATTGTAATCAATCGGCAGAGGCTTCCAGGTTGTATTTTCTCTTCTTGTCTTTTCCTTTTCTCCTACAAACCCTCAAACTCCTTCTTGTCCAAGAATCCCCCAACATGAAGTGACTGGTTTTTTATGAATAATGGATGTTGATTTAGTGTGGTTGCAGGTACGCCAGTGGAAAGAGATAGAATAATGTGAGGTATGTGAATGTGCATTGATGCATTGTCGATGACTTGAATGGTTTGAGTGCAGGTTCTAATTGGCTCGTCAGGGATGATGTAGCAAGCAAGAAGAGGGGAGTATGTTACACAAAAAAGTTGCGTTGATTTTAAATCTACTAATGTGGTGTCTATGAAAAATGTAACTCTTTGAAATATGATCTTGTTCAAATATCCTGAAAGAAATTGTTTTGATGTTCAATTTATGAATATGTGTACATATGTCAACATGGATCTAGTGTCGAGTGCATGATTGCAAAGGATGTGTGTTTGCTAGGGAGATGTGTAGGTGAGCATGTATTAAAAGGAATATATTCGTCATTAAGCATTTGGGATCATGTGCACACCATCATGCATGTGTAAACTTGCTTGGAAACACATCTGTATATGTGCAGTAGGTGCAACCTTCATGTTTTCTTTCATCTGTACATCTTGTTTTAAGGTTGATATGTTTAGAACTTAAAAAATAAAAAGAAAAACAAGAAATAAAAAAAAAGGGGGAAACAAAATAAAATGGAAAACGAAAAAAGAAATAGAAAAATAATACAAACTAAACAAAAAAAAAAGAACGAAAAAAATAGTGAAAGCAATGGTAGTGAATGTGCACGTGTGTGGGGGGAGTGGGGTGTCAGGGGGGGGGGGGGGGTCAGAGAGAGTGGGTGAGTGGAGGAAAAAGAAAGAAAAAAAAAGAAAAAAAAAAGAGAACTTAACTACCCTCCCCCCGTCAATTTTTTGTCTCTCTCCGTTGGCGGAGTTTCGTTTTCTCTTTTGTTGTTGTGGTGTGCAGGTGCGTAGCAGTAAAGGAGGGACAAGGAGGTGTTCGACTTCTTCACATTTCCTCAGTGGTGGTTCGATGCTTGTCGGCTAAGGGGGCGTCTTCCTCTTCCTCTACTTCGTGGCAGATAGAAAACAGAGGGTGGGGAGTGTTGTTCAGCTACTGAACTGCTGAGAAGGGCAACAATACAGTGGGAAAATGCAACGGACGTGCATGGATTACCCATAGAAGAGGGTAGGCACCTTTTTCGAAGGACGCTGATGAAGAGTGAGAGGAGACTCATGATCCGCTCACAGTGGGGAATGCGAAAAGTCTTCGAGAGTTTTGTTTCCAGCAAACACAGAATCAAAGAGAAGTTTTTTTTTCATGAGGCTATTCTCGGCTACATGCGGGGGGGATTTTTTTGTTGTTGGAGATTGCTATGATTCATCATTTGCTCAAGGGGATTATTGGCAATGAAGGAGAGTTCACACTCTGGAACGCACTAAAAGTGAAAGATTAAGCAGAGGAAGGATTGACTGATAGAAGCATTGGTACCCTCGGAGGTATCGAAGGATGAAGGGAAGAGTTATATCGATGACGAATACTATACAGATAAGTTTGATTCACATGAACCATTAAATCTGTTCATATTGCATTGGAGTATTTTTTATTCTATGCGCCATAGTGCTTTGGATTAATGATGATTTAGAAAAGCATGAACGGCAAAGTGTAGCATGCGATGGTAGCTATAATCTTTTACTTGAATACACATGATATTGTTGTATGAGGAGGGCTTTCGCGTTATCTTTCACTATGCATTTGAGTTTTCATATGAGAGTGTGTCAACTGTGCATTGTCTAGGTTTCCGGGGTTTATTCATATTCCATCAAGGTAGATCTCCAAGAGACAAAAGTGCTATCTGTTATGCGGTACAAACACATAGAAGTGTTGAAGGAGTATGCCAACATCGATAGCAACTGATGTGTGAGGAGACTAAGTACACTATTACATATAATCATTCAAAGAGTTGGAGTGATGGTGATGTTGCTATAGAAATCATTCAGTTCATCTGGTAGTTGTGACATGGAAGTCCAAACTACAATGTATATAGTATTCCGGTCACAATGAAATTGATGGCTATCAGCTTGGTGGATGCTCAGAGTCACTATGCAATAACAAAGACAAGAACATCTATGGAGGTGTGTCAAGTTGTTTTACCTGTTGATAGTTGAAGGACATGTGGTGAAGGAATATCCATGATCGTATTTGAGGAAGATATCCATTCAACACAACATTCTCTACTCTTTCTTCCAGCCCGATAGTTTCTTCATGATTTGGCATCATCCACCGACTCCCTCTTAGCAAGGGAATCTAAATGGATGTCTTTTGGAGCATCTCCTAATTATTTGATAAGAAAGTGCTACCCTTCGAGACACTACTAAATGATGGCTCGATTCGTTTGCATAGTAAGGGACTCGCTGATAGAGGGGATTGTATGGTAAACTGGTCGCTAACTCTACAAATGGCTGTTCAGGCTTGGAAAGAAACTTGCTCGAAATAATGTAGTTGAAGGAAGCATTGCATCCCATCACAGTTTGGAGAGTAATGTGTGAAATCATGGGACAGTGGGTAAAATGTCCATTCATCGATTATAGCCACTTCCTTAATAGTTTGCACATAATTGCATGTAACCTTTCCCTCTGAAAGGAAACGCTTGCCACGTTTTGATGTTGAATGCTAGTATTGGTTTGAAATAACACATTTGAGTTGGGTGCAGGGGTTACGTTCTAAAATCACCTCTGAAATAGATAGGTGCATCAATAATTGTGGTAACTATTGCTTGTGTAATTCCCTGTATGGACAAATTAGGAGAACAGGAAGACGAGCAGGAGATTTCTGATGTCGTTCCTGAACATATGTCCAGTTCAATCTGATGTCATGAATTCAGGGCTTGATGTGAGCATGAGGGGTCTCTAGGGGGGGGGGGACCTTTTCGTGGGTTGAAATCCTTGTCTCCATGAGGAAGTCTCCCCATTCTCTCATCTTTGGCAGCGTTCGTCCGTTGCAATTCATTAGTACAATTAAAAGAGGGGATGCCAACATAAAGTCTGGTGTGTAGCAAATCTTCTCTAATACCACACATATACTTGAAGCCCTGGAGTTGACTCGTACATCTGCTCACATTGACATCCTAGAAAATGGAGAAAAATCTTGGACTATAAAAAATAAGGGGATATATACAGGGATATGGTCTACAGAATTGTGGAAGAGATGGAGCTTTAGAAAATTTCTTCCAAAAGAGAAAGAGGGGAAGGTGGTCGTAAGAGGAAGAAGAGAAAAAAGTGAGGAAGCGTAAGGGTGTGGGTGTGTAAAGTTGAAGGCACGGGCCCGGGTATGTGTGTGAACACATGTGCGAGAGTATGTGTGAGTAAGAGGGTGTGTGAAGGAGTGAGAAAAGAAAGAGAGTGACGCGAGGGAAAAAGGGCATGAGAACACGAGTGAGAGAAACATCGGGTAAAGGGAATGACTATGTGTGTGTGTGTGTGTGTGTGCATAAGCAAACGAAGTTGAGAGAGAGGGAAAGAAAGAGAGATACGGTTTGGGATCTACGATTGGATATGCATTAGGGGATTTTAATTCCTCTCTTCCATGGATACATTCGTGCATAATTTGGTGAATTAGAGTAGGCCGTGGGCGGAATCGAGTAATTTAGGCAAAACTAAAGCGTGTATAATTATCTTTCTCTTGTGCATTAGGACTCTTCAGTATGCCACTTTGCTGCACTTTTTATAGGTGGATAGTCAAGTGCTAGTCCAAATGAGGCAATTTCCCAACCTTTACAAGTTTCACGTGATGATGCAGATCATTCTATTTTTTATGTAGATTTACATTATACACTTGTTGACGAGAGGCCTAACAAAGAAGAGGCTAAAACTATGCCTAAATGGTTGGTGCGGACTTTGAGAGACACTAGATAAGATGCACTTTTGTCATATCATACTTATTCAGGCTCTCATAGTGATTCTTTTGTATGAGATTGCTATGCAATGGTTGCCTTTAGTCTTTGCGATGAAAATGAGCCTATTCTTTTGATGAAGCACAAAATTCAAAAAATTGGATGGCTGCTATGCAATCATACTATGATGTTATTATGAAGAATGCTACTTATTTGCCTCCAAGGGAAAAGTTCATTGGCACTAAATGGGTATACAAGCTCAAACATAAACTTGATGGAATAGTTGATAGGTAAAGGTGTTGTTCGTAGCATCTGTGCACTTGCAGCTCGTCATGGTTAGAATGTATATCAATTCGACATTAAAACTGCATTTTTGAATGGTGACTTGCATGAAGAAGTGTATGCATTTTAGCCCCATGGTTTTGTGCAAAAAGGGCATCAAAACAAAAAGTTTTGGTTGAAGAAGCCACGTGCTTGGTATGAAAAGATACATGCCTACTTGATTGCACATGATTTTTTAGAACAATCCAATTGAGAGCACCTTATAAGGTTAAGCGTATAGATTATGTACTTCTAATCATCATTGTATACATTGATGACATGTTCTCACTAGTCTAGATGAGAAGCATATTTTTTATTTTAAGGCTGACTTGTATGCCTTTTTTGAGATGTCAGATTTGGGGCATTTACATCATTATTTAGCATTCAATTTATGCATGTTGATAAAGAATAGATTTGTATCCAACAAAATATATTGACACATTATTGTAATGCTTTGGTCTTGAATATCGCAAACCTATTGCCACTTCTATGGAAATAGGTTTACAATTGAGTCTTCATGACGTTAGGGATGCATTTGATATTGTTCTCTATCAGTAGACTATTGGATACTTGATTTACTTATGCATAACTCGGCCTGATATCGAGTTTTTTGTTTCACAGATGTAGAGGTTTATGCATAGCCTAGGTATCAAGCATTAGTAGCCAATTAGGTGCATCTTTCGCTATTTGAGTGTTACTCTGCTACTTGGATTGTTTTATCCCAAGGGGGGATTACCACCAGATTTACATGCTTTTTCTAATTCAAACTAGGCTGGTTGCTATGACACTCATGTGTCCACTAGTGGTTCTTGCTTCATGCTTAGTAGCTCATGCATATCTTGGTTATGCAAGAAGCAACCTAGTATTACCACTTCTAGTTGTGAGGTTGAATGTTAGACTAAAGAACTAACATGCAAGAGAGGTTGAACCACATCCTAAGAGGGAGGATTAGGAAGTAATCCTCAACCATGGCTTTTGGGGCAAGTGGTTAGCCCATCATACACCTAGCCAATAGGTCATGAGTTCAATTCCCATAATCAGTATCAGAGCCTAGGAAGTAGGGTTGGATAAAGTGGATGGAAGGTGCACACATCGCTTTCAAATATGAGGCCAACAAAGATTAGTGTATTTCTCAATCCATAGGTCGGATTTAAACGTGTAAGGTACCATTGGAAAGCTCTCAAACAAGCTTTCCAATGGAAGCACTAGATTGATGATCCAAGATACCTAGCATGGGTGAGAACCAGGATTCAAAACGTCAAGGTTGCAAACAAGAGAATTCCATAGAAAAGTGGAAAAAAAGCAGAAAGGCAAGGTTTCTAACTCAAAAGGTTGCTCCGGATCTACCCAGGCTGAGAGCAAGGGTTAAAGAGACTATGCAAAGGTGAGGACATCAATTCACGGGGAGATCAAGGATTGATCATTGAGGACAATGATCTCTAGAAGGGGAAGAGAGTATTAGACTCAAGCAATGACAACCAAGAGATGGTTAGACTACACGTTAAGAGGGAGGATTAGGAAATAATCATCAACCATGGCTTTTGGGGCAAGTGGTTAGCCCATCATAGTCCTAGTCAGTAGGTCATGAGTTCAATTCCCATATTGAATATAGGGAAGCTTTCACAATGACTGCTTTCACAACGAATGTTGAGTGTGTGTGTGTTTCAGAGGCCTTTTGGCTGATTTGGGTGTTGGTGAGTCTCCTACCACCACCATCTTCATTGACAATCAGAGCATATTGGCAGTTGTGAGGAACCTTGTGTTCCATGCTCACACAAAGCACATTGAGGTGTACTATCATGATGTCAAGGAGAGGTTCTCCACTGGAGAGATCAGTTTGGCATATGTGCCCACATTATTTGGGCTTACTTCCTTTTGTGGATTGATCTCTTTCCACATAGCTTGGCATTTCCTTATAAATGAGTGCCACCTTCTTCACTGCATCACCCCGAGGGGGAATTGTTGATTTTAGTAGTGATGTGTATAAACACACTTAGGACCACTGGGGCACTTTTTCCCCTCTTTACAAGGTTTTTTTCCCTTGGGTTGTATACAAGCATGCAACCCTAATGGGTGACTTATCTTTGTACATTCACTTGGTAATACATTCAATATTGAGTTGTGCTCCAAGTTTCTTCTTCTTCCTTGTGTTGTTCGTGGGCTTCTGCAGACCTTGAACTCCAACAGTACCAAGGATCCCAATGTTTCATGCTCACACAAAGCTTATTGAGATGTACTACAATTATCTCAAGAAAAAAAAGATATTTGCTAGAGATATTAGATTCTCTTATGTGCCTACAAAAGATAATCTTGCAAACCTTTTCACAAACACTTTTCCATTTGCCAAGTTCAAAGCCTTTTGCAAACGTTTGGGTTTATTTTCTTTTGTGGGTTGTTCCCAATCCACATAGATAGGCACTTCTTTGTGTATGCGTGTCAACTCTTTGTTCAACACATCACTCCCAAGGAGGATTTGTTAGCACAAATCCTCCTTGGGAGTGATGCAGGTGAACACAATTTGATGTATGAAAAAAACCTTTTTTTCCTCTTTTATGAGGTATTTTTCCTACTCTTTTATATATGTCTGTAACATGAATGATCGATTTATCTTTTCTACACTAAATACTTTCTAATATCATTGTGTATTGCACTTCTAAGCTTCGTCTTCTCCCTATTACTAGTGTGCATTTGTGCTTCTGAAAGTCCAACAAAGAAAGAGCATAAAATGGTAAAAATTAAGCTACAAAAATATGTCCAATAAGAATAATTGGACGAATAATGAACACAAGATATTGAAAGATTTAAATCTACAAAAGTCTATACAATAAGTACCTCTCTTCCAATAAATTTACTAATTATCAACCTACATAATGCAAGCATATTGTTCTTCTAACCTTTTATCATAAATGTTTAATTTAGAAGCAAAGAAGACTGAAATGTTTTTAAATGTAACAAAGTACAAAAATCGTTGCATGAAGTACTATTTAGTACTAGTCAAGAGATTCATTATTTAAATACATAACATCTTAAAAAGAAGTACAACCGAGAACCAAAAAAAGAATCTACAAAACGTCTGATTTTAGAAAGTTTGTGTAAAATGAGAGGATACATATTAGATCAAATGAGAATACGGATATTAGCTAAAAGAAGTCTCTCCACTCAAACTCATATATAAAAAGATAAAAATTTGCAAGGAAGAGTATGCAATCTGTACATAAATACAACAAAATATGCCAAGCCTTCTAAAAGAAAAACGAATATCAAATTCATGTACCACTTTCATTAAATGTTTTTTTTACTCGCCATTCTTACAAAGTTGGATTTACATCATAAAAAAACACAATGCAATGTGAATTTTCCTAGTGAAGGAGCCTTAACAAAGTTGGATTTACATCATGAAAAAACACAATGCAATGTGAATTTTCCTAGTGAAGGAGCCTTACTTGTCTGTTTGTTGAATTTAAATTAAAAACTTTCCTAAATAGAGGAGATTATATTTGCTTCAAGACATTCAAGTCTATCCATGTGAATAAAGTGGCTAAGCCAAAAGCTTGAAGCCCCAAAGAAGTATATTTTCTTGCTAAAGTTCTTGTGAAGTTCAAAGTGCTCATAAGCATAAAGCATGAATCATTATCAAGATCCACATACAAAATGTTGGCATATCTACTTCTAAGATATGTAATAGAAGAAGCAACTGCATATCTAGGTTTGATCATTTTTTTAATGGCATGATCAAATAGCATAGAAGAAAAACAAATTCAGAGAGGAGTCCAAGTCTCTGCAAAAATGACGATAACATTAAACGATTTGCGAGGAAAACACATTGCAAGGACTTGGAAATGGAGAAGTGAAGCTCTTTCAAAAGTCATTCTACATAAAGTAAGTTTTTTTGCAAGAGAAATCAAAATTATTACATTATTAATCCATATAAGAAACTAAGAAGTTTTGTTAAAAACTTCTAAGTCCAAATCACTTGCACATAAGCCAATTGATTACCAGAAGAACACCTTCTTGAAGTTAAATCATCCTTCACAAGGACTTTCTTCATTATTACACATTCCCAACTACGAAAATTCCATACATACCAAAAGATTCTTCAAATCTTAAAGCAAAACCATTCATATCTTTTCCCATAAGTTTACAAATGCAAACTTCCGTTGAGGTATGAAGTTGGAATTCCATTCCTGTAGATAGAAGTTCTTTTTAATAAACAGCACTCACTATTTGGCCTAAATTGCCATTCATGAAAAAGAAAAAGGCATCATTATTATAACAATTTCTTCTGGAAATCCTTAATCATTCATGCTCTATTCCTTCCAATGCCATCATGATCGAAAATCTTATGACCTAAATCAACAAAATGAGGGATACAATGTTCTCTAACACAAGGGGGAAGCCTTTCCATCCCTTCTTTTATTTTCAAGCTAACTTTATCTACATCAACAGTAGGAAAGATAGTTACTAACAAAACCCTATTCCAAATAAAAGGATAAGGAAATAGGTAAACTTACTTAGATATCTCCATCAAAAAACATGAAGATAAAATCTATGAGATATTCTAACACTTAAATCTTCTTGTTATAAATACCAAATAATATGGAAAGTAAAGGCCAATGGAGCATGTTACTATCCAAGAAAAGTGATCTTTTTACAAAGTGTCCAAACTTCAAATACTAATCACTCAAGAAGTTCACTACAAATTCAACGAAAGAGGACGGTGATAATTTTGCATCAAAAATTCTGAGGACAATGATAATTTTTCATCATAGGAGTCTAACCTAATATGCAAATTTGGTTTCACTTTAGCACAATGGCAAGTACCAATGAGAGGAGATCCACCTCATAATTGTCAATCCGAAAAGACATGAAGAAGGTATGATGACCATGAGCAAGTGAGAGTACAAGTGTGTAATGAGAAGCACACAAGCATGCACACACATACATTCGCACACTCGGCAAGACATAGAGTGGAACAATGGAATCCACTATTAGCAAGCTCAAAAATAATATACAATACTCAAAAATCAGTTCAATCTATAACTAGCTAACCCCAAAAATGAGTTTTTTAGCTCTTTTTATAGTTTTTCACTAGCTTTGGCCCTGTCCAAACTTAATGTCCGACTTAGTTAAAAATTAAATTCCAAGGCTTATTTGAGAGCTCAAACGGAGTCTAAAAATTATGAAAATTGGTACGTAGACACTTCTAATACTCCTCAAGTTCAAGGACTCTTCGACTTGAACAAAATGGAGTTGCAAAAATATGAAATGATATTTACAATGGTTTTTAGTGATAAAAATCATTGTTTTTACAGAGATTTCTTCTGAAAATTTGACATATACTTTTTGGAACTCCCTACATGCTCCCTCTTCTTGTGCATCCACTTCCTTGATGCCAACAACAACTCAAGAATAATATAAGAAGATGAAATATGATAATTAAAATTATGTATTGAGCCCAAACATCGAGGCTAGGAAGAGAGATTCATTGAAGAACCATAGCTGCTTGAAGTTAAGATGGTGGTTAGTTATAGAGAGAAAAAAATAGCTTGAAGTAAAGGAGGTGGTTAGTTATAGAGAGAAAAAAATAGATACAGTATAAAACTAGAGAGGACTAAGCTATATGAAATGCATGTACCATATAGTTATTGAAGTAAGCATCGTAGTATTTATGATGAGAAGGCTTATAAAAGTTGGATACACTTCTAAAAACAATATGAAGGCTGGTAATAGTCATACAACTAATCTGTCATATAAATAATTTGGTTGCGCTCACTATGTTCATATACCATAGGAATTAAGGCATAAGTTGTAGCCCAAGGAACCATTACGCTTGAATCCTTATCATAGAGCTTAAACCCTATTAACGGTTCACGCAACCTCAACCCATTCATGCTAGATAAAAGAAGTTGGTACGCTGCCTCAAATGAGGGGCCCTGGATCCTACATTCAAGGATTATTCTTGAGAGTACAAGGAAAGTTGAAATGGCAAGTAATTGAAATGTCCAACCGAGCAAGAATCGAACCCAAGCCTTCTGCCCCACGGCGTTCGATGCTATCCGCTACTGTGACAGCCCTGTATTTCTATCCAGCAGCTAGTGGTGCTTGGGTGGTATTCCCTGTTGCGCCGAATTGTGCGCAACTATAAGGGGAGTGGGTTCCGTGACATCCTCTGCACTGCGGACCGGACTAGAGTGCCCTCCAACGTGCGGGCTAAGAAGCACTATGGACGTGTGTGCCGAGCCTTCCCTTCCTCACCATTTTGGAGAACGTCGGTTGTCTCTAGAATCGTGGGTAGATGCCCGGTAACGAGAGCATCCCCCGCCCCATCTCGGCGGGTCTCAGGTTCCTTGACGGTTGTGAGCCGTGAGGTTAGCACGCCTTGGCCGGCCACCTCGTATTTTTGGGTTGAGGTGTGCGTTTCATCGTTTGATGGTGCCCCGCGAGAACACGCTTGTCTACGTGCGGCCGTTCTCAACTACTTGAGGAAATTCTAAGTCGCTTCTGCATGCGTAGGCCTTCGGGCCATTCTATCTTTGTTTGTGAGCTTCCGCACGTTTAAGTTGGAGTCCCTTCGTTTTCGGGTTACTCTCGGGCAAAGGCCCTTTGGACGTCCCTTCGTGCATCTCAAGTTTCAAGCGGGTTCGGGCCGATGGGCAGGCCCTTGGACTTGGGTTTGCATTTTTACTTCGCAGCTACCCAGGCCAGGATTATTTTGGTTCCAAACACTTCCAAGGACACTTGCTCCCTCCTACACTTCTGTATCGAATACTCCCAAAGACATTCGCTCACTCATTTTGTATACCCAAGCACAATGATTCCTTTCTAGGAGCTTTATCATCTCCATATCTCTTCGGATATTAAATTCTGCCCAAAGACAGACTCCAAAGGCCAATTCAAGATAAAGAAAACCCAGCTGTTTTGTAGAGTGATCTGCTCTGCTCATATGATGCACTCAGATCTCTGAGAACCTTTCAAGAGCCCGAGACTCCGAGTTCACCTCTAAAACATGGCGAATTCCATAAAGCATGTGGAATTTCAGTGATTAAACCCTTTGCAATACATAAAATATATAAAAGACATTGAGAAGCAAGAAAAGGATGTGGGGGTTAATTGATTAAAGCATCGTAATAGAGCTGCTATTTAGAAATCAATGCGACACAGATAAAAGCAAGTAATGGTCCACCTCGAATAGCAAGGAAGTGGAGTTAATCACGCGGGTCACGTGACAAGAAAGGTACATGAAGATACTAATGACATGTTCTAATGATGGAACAGGAAAAGCCTACAACTTGAAAGGCACAAAATCTTTGCAGATGTGAGGGTACCACATCAGAGAATATCATCCGACCTTCCCTACGAGTAACACAAGTTCAGGGCTGAAGTTCATGATAAAATAGAACCAGACAAAGCACCAGAATTTAGGATGGTAATACACCATAACTGCGCAGACTTAATCAAGCCCATGGTTAAGCTGCGTGTTTTTCCCAGGCGTAAACTTTATGCTTGTACCATGGATATCACACAGTCGATGTGATGTGCAAGCGAATCTATAGCCTGCCAAGGGTCATGAACTTGCGACTGAGAAGAATGTGAAAAGTATACCATGAGTTCTTCGTATCCACAACATCCTTAGCAAGTCCGTGAGCTTGGCGAGAGACAGAGCCAGGAATAGAACGTGCCCAAGAAAACATGGAACAATCTATGGTGGTCAAGATAGCCCACTAGGTAACAAATGTCTCACAGAATGTCAGGAAGAGCCCATGGCGCGAGAAGCCAAGTCTAATCACATACATTGCAAAAGTTGATCCGTCATACTGCCTAATCTGAGTGCTTACTCTTAAACGGTGGACTTTACTTGTTTGCTCGCACTGTGATTTTCTGGGGGAACTGGATATGCACCAGAAAAGCATGCATCGCAGAATGTGGAGGCTTCTTCTTTTAAAACCTTTCTCAACCGTTCCAGAGGCAGAAATGCAAGGGAATCAGCCCCAATGAATTTCCTTGTTTCCTCAATGCTCAATCTGTTTGATATGAGCTCCTCGGTGTCAGGGGTATCAACTCCATAGTAACAGGAGCCAATAATCGGTGGGCTTGCTATGCGCATGTGAACCTCTGTTGCACCTGCCTCCTTTATCAACCTCACAATTTTTGATGAAGTAGTACCCCTCACAATGGAGTCATCCACAGCAACCACCCTTTTACCCTCCAGCACTCCCTTCACAGGGGCCAGCTTCAGCTTCACCCCAAAGTCTCTGATTTTCTGAGAAGGCTCGATGAAGGTTCTGCCTACATAATGCGATCGTATTAACCCTTGTTGGAACGGAACACCTGACCGGGCTGAGTAGCCAAGAGCTGCCACTACCCCCGAGTCCGGCACCGCAATGACAACATCACAATCCACTGATGCTTCTTCAGCCAGGATCTGGCCAAACTTGTACCGTGACTGATACACAGAGCGGCCAAACACAATTGAATTGGGCAATGCGAAGTAGATGTGTTCAAAAATACAAGCTTTCCGCTCTCTGTGAGGCAGCAAACACAGGGAGCTGATGCCATCCTTATCCACAACAATGACCTCACTCGGGTTTACTTCTCTCTCATAGGTGGCTTCTATGAGATCTAATGCACATGTTTCTGAGGCGAACACCACAGCACCATTCTTTCTTCGGCCCATAACCAAAGGCCGAAACCCGTATGGATCCCGCACGGCCACTAGTTTGTCTTCAGTGAGGAATACCATAGAGTAAGCACCTTCCAGCTGCTCACACGCATTCACAATCCTTTGCAGGAACGGCCTGGCTTTGGAGATTGCAATAAGATGCAGAACCACCTCTGTGTCCGAGCATGTGTTGAAGATGGAACCGTTCTCCTCCAATGAAGCCCTCAGTGAATTATAATTGACAAGGTTTCCATTGTGAGCTACAGCAACAGAGCCAAAGCGGTAGCCTGCCACAAACGGCTGGACGTTCTTGAGAGCAGAAGCACCAGCAGTCGAGTATCGTACGTGACCAATCGCGGACATTCCAGGAAGTTTGTTGAGTTTGGATTCATCAAAAACCTCAGAAACTAGACCCATACCAGTAATGGCTTGCAGGGATCCGTTGTGAGAGGTTACAATACCTGCACCTTCTTGACCCCGGTGCTGTAAAGCATGTAAGGCAAGATAACAAAGCCTGCTTGCCTCAGGGTCGCCAAAGATACCGACCACACCACATTCTTCTCGCCATGAAACCGTAGTTTCCTTCTCATGCGCGTCGATTCGCGCATACTCGTCTGCTGGCGAACAGAGCCCGCTGCATCTCCTCGCCATCGGATTATCTGCATGGACTGAAGAATCAGACCTCCCGCTCTGTGGTTTTTCGTTCGGCGACAGGTCATTGCGATGAGCTTTGATGACCCTCGATGTATTCAACGAAGCTCCAACCCACGAAGCTCGGGATTTCTTTTGCTTGCCTAGCCCACCGCCAAAGAATAGGTCCGTTCTGCTCAAGCAAGAGCGTTGCAAAGACGCCATGGAAGCCTCCTCACAGACGAGGTCTACACAGTGGAGTCCGGATGTGAGGTTTGAAAATCGTATGCCCTAGAAAACAGTTGCTCTTTGAAATCATATGCAGCTCAGCATATTGATTCAATTATTTGAGGACCTCTCTCTCTCTCTCTATCTATCCGTCTCTCAACACACGCACAACCTCTCTCCCTCAATGCATACGTTTATCTACTGTGCGGAGATGGTTGAGACTATGCTGACTACGCGAACGCACAGAGATGATGCATCTGCAATGATCTTGGACCTGTAGGGTATAGGGGGCTGAGTACCTGTAGAGAGTGGGTATCACATGCCTGCGCGCGCGCTCTCGGGAAGGTCTGCATCAATATGATTGTGTGTTTGTGAGTGGTTGAAGTTTTTCAAATGCATCCGGTATGTGTGTTTGTGAGTGGGTGAAGTTTTTCAATGCATTTCGAGGAGCTCTTGTAGAATATTGTAACCCTAGAAAAGTGACACTTTCTTTGAAAAAGGTCAATTCTATTAAAGAAAAGTAGAACAAGAGTCTCTCCTCGTCATACAAATTTCTTGTGTTGCAGAGGTGGCATGGTATGAACTTTTTTTTAGAGTACAATGAATTGGAAACACTTTTTTTTTTACTACAATGAGTTGGAAACACACCCGATCTCGTAAGACCTCGTACAATTGTCTCAGGCCGCTGTCCTGGTGGTTGGGCCTCTCGCCTCTTGAGGCGGGGGTGAGGGTTCAACCCTGTTGGAAGCACTTGTAAGGGACATGTAAAACTTGGAATGATGTATCATGTGGCTAATGTGCCATTGCATATTCTGTCTCGCGGTAGTTGTGACCGTCGTTCAACCTAGCTATGTAAACCCATGTTCTTGTGGGATAAGGGGGTTCCATGCATACTCTGCCCTTCCTTGTGCAGTTGCAATTTCAAAGTTAAAGCCTGAGGGAGTAGGCCTCGGCCGAACCTCCATTTAAAAAAAAATTAAACCTCGTACAATGAAATGGAAACACAATGAATTCATTGATTGAATACAATGAATTGGAAACACACTTACACATCCGAAATCGTAAGGTAGAGGCACTCATCTTATGTCCAATCAAAACTTGAACTCTGAACTTCCTCTCATAGAATCCAGGCATCAAACCACTAGGTTACACAAGTTCGGACCATGGCATGACCATTTGTTGACCATGGTTGAGTTTTGTTTCGGGGAAAATAAGAATAGATTAAAAAGAGCAAAAGAAGATACAATGACTTGAACGAAACGGAAGCAATTGATGAGAAATCATCAGTGTCTATGGTGTAGTGGTAAGCACATGAAACCTCTTGATTCAAAGTTTAGGGCTTCAACTCAGATTGGTATGAACAACTATTTAGGTGTGAAAAATATTCTTTTAAATTTTAAACCTAATGAAGGAGTAGGTCGGAGATCGAACTCCAAAAAAGGAAAACTAATTAAAAGGGACATTAAGATTGTTTCATTTTCCGATTATATTTTTGAGGGCGAAGTCGAGGCAGCATGGTGTAGTGATAACACCTTGGACCTCTAAAATGAAGGTCCAGGGTTCAAGACCCATAGGCGGCCCTACTTGAACCCCTGAGAATGGGGGATAAAGGGGGTCTTGAATTTGTGTGTATGTGTGTGTGTATGTTGTTTCAAAATTTTAAGCTTAAAGGGAGAGTAGATCGAAGATCAAACTCCTAATGAAAAAAAATATCGAGGGTGAACAAGCCTAAAACCATATTGAAAGGCATATGCCATGGTGGTTGTTGGTTGGCCATTCTAGGATGTTGTCGCTACCCACCTATTCGTATCGTCGTATAAAGTGTCACGTGCGGATCACCATATATAAGGGGTTTTCTGCAATGATCAAAACGATGGTTTCGTAGTTGATTATGATACATTCCGAAAATCTCATATATGCATTGTTATATCCTCACACATCCATCTCATATGCATGTTTTTTGATGTATAAAAGTATCTCAAGAACTAATGTGATATTAGAGTCCTCTATAACCATCATTAGCTTGGCAATCCTTCAAACTTTGAAATCTTTATCATTCTATGCAAGAAATGTGACCAATTACTTTCTCTGAATATGCGCCTTTATGATTGCAAAAGTTTAGTTTCAATTTTTTGTTGGATTTGTTACGATTACTAGTAGTAGTTGTCTCATATAATGAATGATTCTAAACAATACATTCACTACAAGAAATAGGGGGGCATAGCGACGCCCCCAAATTGAAAAAAAAAAACGGGAACCGTCGCTTATGCAATGGTAGCATCGTATAAGCAAGGGCCTTGTTTTTTCTTTTTTTTTTTTAAAGGGCAATCGTCACATAAGCGATGTTAGCGTCGCTTATACAACACTAAAAGTAGGCGTCGCAAATAGCGTCGCTAATTAGCGATGCTATTTGCAACGTTGGCAAACTGGCTTCGATGCTTTAGCGTCGCATAAGCGACGTCCTGTGTTCGAGAGCATCGCATAAGCGACTCTCTTGAATGCTAAAAAAATTTCAATTTCTCCCGGTACATTTGTGTCGGGATTTGGATGCACAAAGAGAGAGAGAGAGAGCGAGAGAGAGAGAGAGAGAGAGATCGACACACAGTGTGAAGCCAAGTACGCACACACACACACATACACACACATACATATGTATACACACACACATATACACATGTAGACACACACACACATACACATAGACACACACACATACACATACACACATATACACACTAATTTACATACACACATACACATGCATACACACACATATATATACACACATAGACATATGCATACACACATAGACACACACATACACACAGACACACACACACAAACTGGTTGCGATGCTTTAGCGTTGCATAAGCGACATACTATGTTCGAGAGCATCACATAAGCGACGCTCTTGAATGTTAAAAAAAAAATTGATTTCTCCTAGTACATTTGTGCCAGGATTTGGATGCACAAAGAGAGAGAGAGAGAGAGCGAGAGAGAGAGAGAGAGAGATCGACACACAGTGTGAAGCCAGGTACGCACACACACACACATACATATGTATACACACACACATATACACATGTAGACACACACACATACACATAGACACACACACATACACATAGACACACACACATACACATACACACTAATTTACATACACACATACACATGCATACACACACACATATATACACACATAGACACATGCATACACACATAGACACACACATACACACATAGACACACACACACATATACACATACACACACATATACACACACACATAGACACATACACACTTACGCACACACACACATCCACACACATCCACACACATTTACACACACACATACACATGCATATAGACACATATATATAGATACACACGTATTTACACACATAGACACACACACACATACACACATAGACACACACACATACACATACATATATATATATGCATACACACACACGTAAAGAGACATACACACACATACACATACAATTATACATATGTATACATACATGCTTACATGCATACACACACATACACATGCATACACACATACACACACACGTAGAGAGACATACACATACATGCACACATATGCATACATAATGCATATGCATATGCATACATACATACTTACATGCATACACACACATACACACGCATGCATACATATGCATACATAATGCACATGCATATGCATACATACATGCTTACATGCATACACACACATACACATGCATACACACATACACACACATACACACACATATATGCATACACACACATAGAGAGACATACACACACATACACATACATGCATACATATGCATACATAATGCATATGCATATGCATACATACATACTTACATGCATACACACACATATGCATACATAATGCACATGCATATGCATAGATACATGCATACACATACACACACATAGACACATACACACACATAGACACACACACACATAGACACACATATACACAAAGATTTACACACATACACATGCATACATACATAGACACACACACATACACAAACACATATATATACACACACACACACATAGACACATACACACATAATGATGCATACACACACATACACATGCATACACACATACACACACATACACACACATATATGCATACACACACATATATGCATACACACACATAGAGAGACATAACACACATACACATACATGCATACATAATGCATATGAATATGCATACATACATACTTACATGCATACACACTCATATGCATACAACTGCAGAGCAGATTCGTTGGGATGGCAGAGATGCCCAGGCACATGCATTGATAGCTTTGTCTATCAAATAGTGCCATTATTCCTCATATTCGTTCTTGCATAACAGCTAAGGATGCTTGGGATACACTTGCCACATTGTACCAAGCTAGGAATGAGGTTCGTGTTGCTTACCTCCGAAAACAGTTGGAGAGTGAGCACATGAATGAAGGTGATTCTATGGACAGTTTCCTAACGAAGATCAAAGACTTGAAGGAACAATTGATTTCTGCTGATGAGGTTATACCAGATAGCTCACTTGTGCAGACCGTTCTGAATGGTCTTCCTGATTCAAATCAGAGTTTTGCTTCTACTCTTCGGTTGATGATGAAAGACAATCCAAATGCCTTATCATTTGAGGAGTTAGTCTCTGTTCTGTTGTAGGAAGATCAATACAGGCAAAACAGGTCCATTATGCGAGTTGCAGATCAAGCTTTCCTGGCTAGTCAGAAGGGCAAAGGAAAATGGAGCTCTTCAACTAGTAAGCGGAAATTTGCATATTCGAAGAAGGAAGATAAAGATGAGAAGAAAACAGAAAAGAAGAAATTGTTTTGTAAGTACTGTAAAGGGAATGATCATATCATAAAGAACTGTCCAAAACTAGCTGCTAAAGAGGCAAAGAAGAAAGAGGCTGGAATGGTTGTTGCAGAGGCCTCTACACCAAAAACAAAGTCTACAAATCTTGTGCAGGAAGAAGAATGGGCGTTTACTACTGTCTGCAGTTTTGACCCATCTTCTCCTGATCAGTGCATGTCTGTAGTAGACTCAGATGTTTGGTATTTTGACAGTGGGGCAACCAAACATATTACCTCACAACGCAGTTTCTTCTCTTCACTCGAGCCTGCCCCTACAGGGAATACTGTTACATGCGCCAACAACTCCTCTTATCCTGTTATGGGAGTTGGTAAGATCATTTTGACTACTGTTGATGGTAGTTCTTTCACTTTGTCATATGATTTATTTGTGCCAGGGATCAAGAAGAACCTGTTATCAGTTTTTGCATTAGCCAAGATTGGCTTGGTTGTGAAATTTGTTGATGACAGGTGTACAGTTCATGATCTGTCAAATGGCGATGTGATTATTGCTTCTGGCATTTTATGTCGTGGGCTATATAAGCTCATAGACTATGAAAGATCTGTAAATGATTTGGCATGTGCAGTAAATGATTCTCAAGCTATGTCAGATGCAAAGCTTTGGCATGCACGCTTTGGTCATCTGAATTTTGCTAGTTTGCTACGCCTGCAGAAATCTAAAATGGTGTCCTCTTTGCCCAAACTTGAGGCACCTGGAAAACATGTTTGTGAAGGCTCTATTTTGGGCAAAATGCAGTGTTCGTCCTTTCCAAAAGATGGTTCAGTTCGGGCTACTCAGAAATTGCAGCTTGTACATAGTGATGTCTGTGGTCCTATGCAGACACCTCCTTTTGGAAATTATCTTTACTTCGTGACTTTCATTGATGATTTTTCTAGGCATGCATGGGTATATCCATTGAAGGCAAAGTCCGAAGTGTTCATGTGCTTTAAACAGTTTTTGGTTTTGGCTGAAAATCTGTCAGCATGTAAAATGGGCACCCTCGGTTCTGATCGAGGGGGGGAATATATGTCTTCTGAATTTAATGCCTGGCTGAACGTGGGATAAACACCAGTGTACAGTGCCATATACACCTCAACAGAATGGAGTTGTTGAACGAAAGAACGGGTCACTCATGGAGATGGCGAGGTGCATGGTCAAGAGTCAAGCTTTACCACATAGTTTCTGGCTTGAGGCTGTCATGTGTGCAGCATATGTACTGAACAGATGTCCCACTAAAGCGCTGCAATCTATCACTCCATATGAGGCTTGGCATGACCGCAAGCCATCTGTTGCTCATCTGCGTGTTTTTGGTTGTTTGGCATATGCACTAGTGCCTGAACAACATCGTAGAAAATTGGATGATAAGGCAGTAAAATGTATTTTTGTTGGGTACAGTTCTGAAAGTAAAGGCTATCGTCTGTATCATCCACAGACTAAACGCATTCTAGTTAGCCGTGATGTTGTATTTGTGGAAGATGCTATTCAGCCATTGCTTTCATGTACTAAGGAGACATCTGTTAGCTCCAAAGACATGTAAGATACTTTGATGCCTCTTTTTATAGGTGGGCAATCTAGTGTTGGTCCTAATGAGGCAACTTCTCAGCCTTTGCAGGTATCATATGATGATGCAGATCATTCCATTTCTGATGCAGATTTACATGATGCACTTGTTGATGAGAGAGCTGATATTGAGCAGGCAAAAACTATGCCAAAATGGTTGGTGCAGACTTTGCGTGATAGCAAATTAGATGCACCTTTGTCATATCGTACTCGTTCAGGCTCTCATAGTGCCTCTTTTGCATCAGATTGCTATGCTATGGCTGCGTCTAGTCTCTGTGATGAGAATGAGCCTGTTTCTTTTGATGAAGCACAAAATTCAGAAAATTGGATGGCTGCTATGCAATCTGAATATGATGCTATAATGAAGAATGGTACATGGTCTTTATGTGACTTGCCTCCTGGCAAGAAGGCCATTGGCACTAAGTGGGTATACAAGCTGAAGCGTAAACCTGATGGTACAGTTGATAGGTATAAGGCTAGGCTTGTTGCAAAGGGTTATGCGCAGGAAAGAGGCATTGATTTTGATGAGACCTTTGCACCTACATGCCGTATGACTACTGTTCGGAGCATTTGTGCACTTGCAGCCCATCATGGTTGGAATGTATATCAGTTGGACATTAAAACAGCATTTCTGAATGGTGACTTGCATGAAGAAGTGTATGTTTTTCAGCCTTGTGGCTTTGTGCAGAAAGGGCATGAAAACCAAGTGTGCAGGTTAAGAGAAGGCCTTATATGGTTTAAAGCAAGCACCACGTGCTTGGTATGAGAAGATACATGCCTATCTGATTGCACATGGTTTTGAGAGCATTCCAACTCAAAGCACCTTATATGTTAAGCGTGCTAATGATGTGCTTCTGATCATTGTTGTCTATGTTGACGACATGCTGCTCACTGGTCCTATTGAGAAGCATATTGCTGATTTTAAGGCTGATTTGCATGCCTCATTTGAGATGTCTGATTTGGGGCATTTACATCACTATTTGGGCATTCAGTTTATGCAAGTTGATGGTGGAATGGCTTTGTGTCAAACGAAATATATTGACACATTATTGCAACGTTTTTGGCCTTGAAGACTGTAAGCCTATTGCCACTCCTATGGAGACAGGTTTATGATTGAGTCTTCATGATGTTGGAGATGCATTTGATGCTGTTCTCTATCAGCAGGCTATTGGATGCTTGATTTACTTATGCATTACTCGGCCAGATATTCAGTTTGCTGTCTCACAGATGAGCAGGTTTATGCATTGCCCAGGAGTCACGCATTGGAAGGCGGTTAAGCGCATCTTTCGCTACTTGAGTGGTACTTGGCTACTTGGGTTGTTTTATCCCAAGGGGGGATCACTACCGACAGATTTGCATGCTTTTTTTGACTCAGATTGGGCTGGTTGCTATGACACTCGTGTGTCCACTAGTGGTTTTTGCTTCATGCTTGATAGTTCATGTATATCTTGGTTGAGCAAGAAGCAGCCTACTGTGGCCACTTCCAGTTGTGAGGCTGAGTATAGGGCAGCTTTCACACCGACTGTTGAGTGTGTGTGGCTCAGACGCCTTATGGCTGATTTGGGTGTTGATCAGTCTTCTGCCACCACCATCTTCACTGACAGTCAGAGCGCATTGGCAGTTGCGAGGAACCCTGTGTTCCATGCTCGCACTAAGCACATTGAGGTGCATTATCACTATGTCAGGGAGAGGTTCTCTGCTGGGGAGATCAGCTTGGCATATGTGCCCACGTAGGAGAACATTGCAAACCTTTTCACGAAGGCTCTGCCTAGGGAGAAGTTTGAAGCTTTCCGCAAAGCTTTGGGCTTACTTCCTTTTGTGGAGTGATTTCCACATAGCTTGGCACTTCCTTATACATGAGTGTCAGCTCCTTGTTCACCGCATCACTCCCAGGGGGGATTTGTTGATATATTTAGGTAGTGATGTCTGTGAACACACTAGGACCATCGGGGCACTTTTTTCCCTCTTTAGGAGGTTTTTTCCCCCGGCTTGTATATTCGCCTATTGCCCTAATGGGCTACTTATCTTTGTACATTCTCTAGTAATACATTCAGTATTGTGTGTTGTGCTCCAAGCTTCTTCTTCTTCCTTGTGCTGTTCACGTGCTTCCGCAGACGTCTAACTCCAACATAATGCACATGCATATGCATACATACATGCTTACATGCATACACACACATACACACAGATACATATATACACACACACGTAGAGAGAGACACACACACACATATATATATATATATATATATATATATATATATATGCATACACACGCACGTAAAGAGACATACACACACATACACATACATGCATACATATGCATACATATGCACATACACACACATGCACATACATATATACACACACATATATACACACACACATACACACATACAAACTTACACACACAGAGATACACACACACATATATAAACAAACACATACACACATAGACACATATAGACTTACACACACACATACACATGCATATAGACATATATATACAAATACACACATATATACACACATAGACACACACATACACACATAGACACATACACACTTACACAGACACATACACACATCCACACATCCACACACATTTACACACATGCATAGATGCATATATACAGATACACACGTATATACACACAGGCACACACAGACACACACACACATACACACACATGGACACATACACACATATATATTAATAGACAGACACATAGAGACATACACACATATATATGCATACACACACATAGAGACACATACACACACACATACACATGCATGCACACATATGCATACATATGCATACATAATGCATATGCATATGCATACATAATGCATATGCATATGCATACATAAATACTTACATGCATACACACACACATCTACACACATGCATACATTTGCATACATAATGCACATGCATATGCATACATACATGCTTACATGCATACACACTCACATATACACCTACATACACATATACACACATACATATGTACACGTATATATATTGATTTCTAACCCATTTTGTTTTTTATATACAGGTATTATGGATCCTAGTAGAGAGAGAAAGGTGAAACTCACTCTCATAAAAAGTCTTATGAGAGCAAGAGTTCCACCTGATACTCTAGGGATCATCATGCATGAGTACTCAGAGATGCTTGATGATGAGCTGGATTATACGATCCAGATGCTTACCCAGGAATCAGAGGAGGGCTCTTCTGTGGCTCCACATGCAGGAAGACAGCTATCTGCTCATAGGTATGTTTTTTTTTTATAAACGTTTTTAATGATATTATAACACATATATTTTATTTATTTTTATCTATCTATTTTCAGGACACCTATACCACCTCGAGATCATGATAGGAGAGCAGAGGTGCCTATGAGGACATGCATAGGCACCTTAGGGTCAGAGTGTGATATAGAGCCAGAGGGGAACATTGTGTACATAGGGAATGGATTGGAGTTCAAGAGAAGAATGCGGGCATTATGCGACTCTTACCTGCGCCTTTTCCAGTTACAGTGGAAGTAAGTATAAATTTTACATATAAATTGAAATAAATATCTTATGTTTTATTTACATGATTTTTTTATTTTTGTAGTGAGCATGATGAAAGGGATAAAAAAATACGTACTTAGTTCACTTGAGATAGAGTTTGGGACAGGATGGTCGCATAAATGGTGTCTAAAAGAGATGTGGACACTTATGGCTCATCATCGTGATAATGCACGGTACACATTGCTTTTATGTATATATACGTGGATATGAGTATGTGTGTTTATGTATGTATGTATGTATATGAGAGAGAGAGAGAGAAAAGAGTGAGACTAGAGGTACAAATACAGGCATACACACACATATACATCATACATGCACATTTACACACATATACACATACATGCACATTTATACATACACACACATACATGCACATTTTTACACACACATACACATGCATGCAATTACACACATATAATGAATACACATAGACACATACACATACTCACATACACATACTCACATACACATACACATACCCACATACACATACATAATCATATGTACACACACATAGACTCATATAATCATATTTACATGCATATATACATATACACATGCATATATAGACACACACACACAACACATGCATACGCACATATAGATATGTGTGTGTGTGTATATATACTTAGATATCTATATATAAATAAATAAATAAATAAATAAATCCTATTTCAAAAATCCTAATTCAAAAACACTAATTTTGATATTAGGGTTTTAAAACCCCTAATTTAGAAACTCTAATTTAGCCTTTTTGCCATATGATTGAAGTATATGTACACATTGCATCTATTCCTTTGACGTCCTACTAGAGAGATGTCTCTCCTCCCAACCTTATGCCTCTATATATAGCTACTCGAATCAATGAGGATCATAATATATATAAAGATATATACACATCATGTAGATACACACACATAAATAGAAAATGGAGTAGATACATTATGCATCACACATACATGCCTAAATGCACACATAATTATATATACATGCATACATATTTACATTTTTTTACACATTTACACATAGAGACATATACATGTATACATGTACACATCACATATACATGCCTATATGCACAAATGTATACTTATACATGCATACACCTTATAAACACTTGCATATATTACATGAATACATGAATATTTTACACAAATGCATATGCATATATACACATATTCATACTAACACATGTATACATATATCAAACATATGCACACACATACATATACATGAAATATGTATATATGCATACTAACACATGTATACATATAATACACATGAATACACATACATATGCATACATACATGATACAAATTTGCTCCTAGAAGATAAAGCTATATATAAAATAATTAGGCATACCCCCGAGCTTCAACTTAAAAGAACATGATTTCATCTCTCTAGTAGTATTCATCGTTATTCAAGTTGAATAAAGAATCTATTATATGATATCCATTCAAAAGCTTCAAGTTATTATTACCTTCTTTGTCCTTATATCCAGGAGATTGACATTTGGGACATGTCAAAGAGTCTACATATTCACCTCTATATAAAATACAATCGTTAGGACATGCATGTATACATTGATAATCTATACCAAGATTGTTGATTATCTTCTTCATTTCATCATGTGAGGCAGGAAGAATATTCTAACTTGGTAAAATCTTTTAAGATAATAACCTGTAAGTTCATTAAAAAAAAGATATATTAAAAAAGTAAATAAATAAATATACATATATATATGCATATAATTTTATATATGTGTATGCTTATGTGTATATGTATGTGGATGTGTATATGCATGTGCATACGTATACATATGTGTATGTGTATATGTATATATGTATGTATATGTGTTTTATAGGTGTATATGTATGTATATATACGTATGCATATGTGTATGCATATATGTATATGTATGTGTGTATGTATGTATGTATGTGTATATATGTATGAATGTGTATGTATGTATGTATGTATGTATATATATGTATGCATGTGTAGCTGTGTATATTTGATTTCGTTTTTAATTGTTTTTTTTGTATATTGTGGTTTGTAGATTTTCATATCTAGACCATTGAATCGTCTGGCGGTTTCCCATTTTATAGTCAATCTATTACCTGTCTTGCTAAGCTGTTTACAAATATTAAGTATCAGTTAGCTATGAAGGTATTAAGTCATCTGTAAAATGAGAGGATCAAATTTATTGCGAATATTTCGAAAGATGCATGAATAGTTTTAAAGGATGGGCATACAAAAAGTGTCCATTCAATGCAAGTTCTTGTTCTTACCTTAGCTAAAGTAAGAATAAAAACCTGCATTGAATGGACACTTTTTTTCCACCCATCCTTTAAAACTAATTTTCCATCCTTCAAAATCTTCGAGATAAATTTGCTCCTCCCATTTTAGAGATGCCTTAATACCTACATAGCTAACTGATACTTAATATTTGTATGCAAAAGAGTTAGCAGCACAGGTATTAGGTCGACTAAAATAGGAGAAACATATTTGTCAAGAAGATTCTAAAGGTTGGGTGGACAATTCTAAAGGCTAGATGGACAAAACATCTTCATTCACTCTTGTTATGGCACGTATCGAAGACCACGATTGGAATGTATTGAACATGAGCAGAGTATGGTACTTTTGAGTGTGCACCATCACCTGGTCAACGTGATAATGCTTGGGTATGTATTTTTAATATAAATTAATGTCATTATTTTATTTAAAAACCATATACAAAATCAAATTACTCTTGATATACAGGAATACTTGCTCGATGATGATGATGATGATAATTTTTCTCAGAATGTTAATATAGCTCGTACACATCATGGACTTGCTATTCATCAATTACAAGCAGAGGTTTCTAGAAATCCTCTACCTCTTGGTTTAGAGACTGAAACGGTTGGAGATTATCCATTGCCAGCTTGTGATCGCTCATCGTTTGGCTCGTCGTTTAATCGATGGTTCGTGCTCGACGCTTCTTGTGATGCATTTTGAAATTTTATAGCGACGAAATTGTGTTGCCTTAACCATTGCTATGCGCCCGTATTCCTTGTAGTGATTGAGTCTTTACCTCATAAACCTTCATTTTTGCTCAAGAGTTAAACCACATCTGAAAATGTCTTTATTCTTCTTCTATTTGATATACCTGCAGTCTTAAGCTTGGTTCTCTAAGATCATGTCCCATTTGGGAAAATATTTTAGCCAAAGGTAGCTGAGGATCCTAGCTTTCAAATGACCTATCACTTATAAAAGACTTTACATTGTACTTTGAGGTCCGGCTCTAAGAAAATCATGAAAAGTTGCACTATTTCCTCGTAAATGTCAATTGTTACATATGTGGTCACTGATCATCATCTTTGACCATATAAGCATAGATTTTATGAGTCATATAAGAAGTATCATAAGAGTACCTTGTTGGTTGTTGTTGTATGAACAAAAAAACTACCCTAAGAAAGACCAATCTAAATGTTCTAATTCTAATCAAACCCACAAGGGGTGAGAGATGCACGTATCCACCCAACCAACTCCATCCATATATGTATTTCAAGTCCAAGAGAGGAGGTGCTAAGTGTCCTCTCCACATGGATTCTAATCCAAGGCCTTCTAACCTTGGAAATCACATGGACTCACATGGCCCTCACATGGATTCTAAAAGGATTTCTCCCATGCTTGTACGTACAAGTCTCAAGGCTTGAGAGGCCTCCCTAAGGGTTAACTACCATACCCTTAGGAAATATCAATCCTAAGGGTAAAAACCCTTCAATTAAGATCAAATAAATCCAAATAACTCAAGGGTTCAAACCATACACTTGGAGACACTTTCCCAAGGGTTTCCCAATAAACCCCAAGGGTTCTCCAAGTGGTTTTGGGCCCTCAAAACCCATGTCTTTGGCCACTTTGACCCATAGTTATACAACATTCTTCCCCCCTTTAAAATTTTCATCCTCAAAAATGTGTGTAGGTATAATATGTGGAGTATTCCCCCGTGCCCCATGATCATTCCATAGATCAGGGTTTTCATCCCTCTGATTTGCCTTTTTACCAGAAGGTGATTCTATCTCATACTATATCTGAAAAAGAAGGGAATACACATGTGGGCTAATCCATGTCCAAATCATTCTAATATTACTTAACTTTGCACATGAAACATTAAATCAAGTGCTAAGTATGGACAGAATGATAAGGATGGATTAAAACATCCCTGCCTAGTTCAATGTTTCTCTATGTGCGAACTCTGCATCCAATAGTACAAACATATGAAGTAGGTGGATTATAATAGTCTCCAACTAATTTGCTATGTGGATCCATTTCTATGCACTACTCGGGTCTGGACCTAGCAAAATAGATGGATCTCTAACTAATTCAAGACTTTGAGAAGTCTCCTTAAATTGAGTTTGGCCAAAACATCTAAATAAGATGTTTCTAACTATTTTCTACTTCTTAACCAACATCTATTAATCCCTTTTCCAAATGCAGGACTACCATGTCCTATTGTACTTTAGAGTCAAGGTAGAATGTAAGAAACAAGTGATTCAATTCTTTGGGCAACCCATCTCAAAATGATTTTCCCAAGACTTTCTCAAAAGCCTTGAATTGTTTGGAACTGTTAGAGTCTATAAACAATTTCGAAGAGTTTTACTTCAAACTCCTTTAAGAGAAATTTTTAGATTCTTCATCCGTTGATCTTAAAGCAATATGAAATGGATGAATGAATTCTCTTAAACTTAAGTTTCTTAAGGGGTTCTATATAGTTATCCATTCCATCTAGCTAAACCTGATCTAGGAGTGACTATGAAGATTCCTTCCAAGTCAAATCCAAGGTCTGGAGATGCGAGAAGGAAGAACCAAAACTTGATGTAACCAGTTCAACTAAAATGATTTGAGTCAAATCAAATGAGACTCAAAACTTTAAGGATTTAATCTAGCTAATGGTTTGAAGCATTGTTTCTATCTTTATGAGATTGAATTTAAATTCTCAAGAAGATCCTTTGGGTAAAGTTAAACCATCATCCATCTACCAAACTCTAGTGGTATAAAACATCGGTGTCTTGAGCCATCAAGTTTTGATGATGTTCAACTTTACTCTCAAACTATGATGCTTCAAATATCTTAATTAACAAGTTAGACCTTTTCAATCTCTTGAGACTCCTATAGACTGGAATACCAATTCTAGTATAAATCTCTTACTTTGGGATATTGATTACCTCATTGAATATCAACAAGATGTTTTGGAATAACTTAGCCTAACCCCAATTGCATAGATAACTAAGTCGATCTTTTTGCAATATCTCATATTGGAATCTCTAAACCTTTTGATGGAATAAACATCCATCCTAAACTCATATTGGAATCTCTAAGCCTTTTGATGTAATAAACATCCATCCTAAACTCATATTGGAATCTCTAAACCTTTCTTAATTATCCTAAACTCATATTGGATCTCTAAACCTTTTGATGGAATAAACGCCCATCCTCATGGAATAAACATTCATCCTTTCTTTCTAAGGTTTTGAGTGTGATTCCAAGTGTCTCTTGAATCATATTCAAGATTTACTTAGTTCTTCCTTAACTAACTTGAAGTGACAAGAGATTACTCTTGTCTTTTAGATTCCTTTGTTTATCCAAAGCTTTCAAAAAGCTACCCTAGGGTTTTCTAGGAATCTCATTTACTACTTAATTTTGTCTTTTAGATTCCTTTGTTTATCCAAAGCTTTCAAAAAGCTACCCTAGGGTTTTCTAGGAATCTCATTTACTACTTAATTCTAAGCATCTTCTAATGCTTTTGGATTTCTCTTGAAATCCCTTTAAGAAAAGGTGAATACAAGTTTCACCTTCCCCATCTCAAGTATCATTTATCAAAGTTGCACAGTGCATTCTTTCTATATTCTCTCCTTCTTACTTCCCTTTAGAGAAGTAAAACCTTTGGCATGCTTTATTCGATCTGTGGTTTATAACCACCTTTTTTTTTAAATTCCTTTGTGATCTTGATGGGATCCCAATGCTAGATTTAGCATGCCATGAAGTTGCTTTCTGAGCAACTCATTGTTTGCCAAACATCTTATATATAAAAAGATGTTCTTTTATCTCATCATCTATATTCTAAGTTTCTCTTTATGGAATTAATTGTATTGTACCAATTCTTGATAAGCTTTTCAAAGAAATATTCTAAGTCATCAAACAACTTAGATATATTTGAGTGCTTTACACTTCATGTATTCATTTCATTCTTACCATTGATATGGCAAGGGAATCTATCCAAACCTTATTTCCTCGTTTTTTCTTAGTTCAAGATTAAGCAATACATATTTAATGTGAACTTTACATTACGTTTTTGATACCTTAAATATCATTTTGGAGATGAATTGCTGAGTACTCATATTACAAAATCTAGCTAGCATGATTTTGCAAGCACCTTGGCTTAGCTTCTTCTCAATTGCATTGCTTCCATATAGAAGTACAATCTCTACTCAAAGTTATGTTCACTTATCTATTTCCATCACATAAGAAATCATATTCATGTAAATTCATGCGATCACATGCAAATGCATGTATTTGTAGGGTATAGATGGACGGAGAAATCCTTTAATTTCAATATGCTTAGCATTCATACACTAGATGCTCTTATGTCCCTTTTTTTTGCACAAACATACTACATGTTATTCCTTTTCAAATAATTATCATGATGTTGCTCATGCATTTAGAACATGTGTAATGAAAAGAAGACTTGATATTTGCACAAAGCAAAGCTTTGGGCTTTAGATAATGCATAGAAACCATCCCTTTGTAAAATTAAATGTACAAATATTCCTTTTTTTCAGTCATGGATGCGTGCAAGTGGTCAATACATTTCTATAAAGGTAATGAAGGATATGGCAAAGAAACATGAAATTCAAGCATAGGCTAAAAATATACTTAGCTCAATGTCAAGTTTCATCCTTTCTTTGCCCTTCACAAGAGCCATCCTTGATCCTTGAGACTTCGTTTTGCAATATGAAGAGGAGTTGCTTCTCATGTGTCATCCGCATACTCCTTGTTTCTTGTGTCAAAGCCTTTGTGTAACTCCACTTATTTTAACTTCCTATTCCACATGTAAGAACCTAGACACACACACACACACACACACACACACACACACACATATATATATATATATATATATATATATATATATATATATATATATATATATATATATATATATATATATATATATATATATATATATATATATATATATATATGGAAGTATTGCTTTCTTTACTTTAAATTAAGGTAGACACTCACTTCTCTCTTCTTATGAAGAGTAAATAGAGTCCTTCCAAGCTTAAAACTTTTCTAATGTAAAGAAAAAGAATTTGTGGAGTTCCTAATTGAGGATAAAAAAGAGATTTAAAAGCTCTCAAAGCTTAATATATTGGTAAGAAGAGCTCCTAGGCTCAGAATTCTAGAGAAGAGAACCAATATTTTCTTTCATGTTCCTAATCATGTGCAAAGATAATAGGAAATCCTCAAAAAATTAGGCACTAGAGGTTGGGTAAGACGGAGGATTTTTTTGGCGAATCTTAGAAGATGTGAGAATAATACCACATGCTGAACAAAGAGGCCCATCGACAGTGTATAAGAAAAACATCAAAAGCCTAATACCTTCAAAATTGAACAATGGAAGAGTCTCCTCTGCTCATGAGGTGCATTGTAACTGCATCTACCATTATCAATAGTTGATGGATGCAATTTTATCCTCTTGTTTTGTGGAGAAAAATCACGAATGTGGCTTCAACCTTCAAAAACAATATGAGAAATTTTTTGGTGGGGCCAAATAATGCCAGATGGAATGTTTCACAAGCTCAAAGATTTCTATATAATGCACCTAACTATTCTATCTATTTCATCACCAAAGATAGGAAAAGCGGAGATTGTCTCTCATGGGTTGGATGCATAATGGGCAGGTTGTGGAGTGCATGTCCTCTTCTTGTGTGTATTGGGTCTTCATAGAGGGGATTCCCACCGTCTAGGAGGGTATATCAAAGATTTGTTATGTAGAGAGAGCCAAGAAACAACTTCACCTTTCCCATGAAGAAGATGTTGTTGAATGAGCTCCATGTGAGAGCTTCTCTCCTTGATATAAGAGATCAAACATGCTCTTACTACCACTATTGTGTCCACACAAGAAAATACTGCCACCAAGCTATCTAATGAACTAGCAAAGTCTCTATGAGGCTATTCTAGGTCCAGAAGGGGTGAGAGATGCACATATGTCAAGGCTAAGGGGATATGTGATGAGAGCTAGCAAGTTTCCCATCCACATGGATCTTCTCTTTTCACTTTCTCATAAAGATTATTGACCTTCTTTTCTACTGCTCTCTTGGAGGCATGAACTATAGGTGGTTGCTTTTTGTGTTAGTTTCCTAAAGTTGTAGGAGAATGGGTGTGAGTATGAAAAAAAATTGCTTTTGTAGTTTTCTTAATGTCAACTTAGGAAATATTGTACGGCTATGCTTTAGGAATTATAGGTACTCATCATCATTTGAGTTGGTCTCCATCATGTTGAGACTTCCAACATGAAGGTGTCTGAATCTAGGTGGGTTTCTCCTCCATTTGTGGTTTGATTTTCTTTTGACCTAGATCTATAGTAATTATACCATATCCCCATAATTGCTTAGCTTTGGCTTCCCATAGCTATGGTCTTCCCAAAATCATGGGGTATTTGGATGATTGATTCTATAACCTCAAACTTACAACACTTAAAATTAACAAGAAGTTGGAAATTCTAATTACCTATCATGTGAGAATATCCAGTGGTTGAATCCTTCTTTGATTGGCCACATTCATTTGGAAAGGTGGGGGTGCCCATTACATTAGATTTAGTTCATGGCACATTGATTTGGGTATTATAATTATGTAAGATCCTCCAATTAATAATATTCTTTTTAGGTAGATTCGACTGATAGATATATTGATGATAGGTACCTTGTATCTACATCCACTATAGGAGTCTATTCCTTGTCCAATTTGGATGATTCGATTGTGTTATACTCAATATTTTGCACCATGAACAATATGGTCGGAAGCTGAGTTGTGAAATCTAGAATGAGCTTCAAGTTTTGTTCGTTTTTTTTTTATGTATTGGTTTTGCATCTGTATTTTGACTTGGAATTCTTCCTCTTCATTTATTTTCCCTTGAAGAAAAACTTTGAAATTGGGACCACACTTGCAAATAGAAATAGGCATCTAAATTTGTAGTGGGGGGGCTTAGAGTAGCCCTTTGGACATGTTGACACCCATGGGTCTCAAAGTAGCCCAATATGCACTTAGAGAACTTAGAGGCTTAGAATAGATTCCAAAATCACACACAAAGGACTTCGCTTATATTCTTGAAACCAAAGCTGAGGATTAAAGGCTTTTGGAAAAGACACAGAATAATGCCTTAGGTACAAGAGTGTTGGAGTTTGAGGTCTGCGGGAGCACACGAACACCACAAGGAGGAGGAGGAAGAAGAAGAAGAAGAAGAAGAAGAAGAAGAAGAAGAAGAAGAAGAAGAAGAAGTACGGAGCACAACATGCAATACTAAATGTATTACCAAGTGGGATTATATGCATATATACAAGCCAAGGGAAAAAGCCTCCTAAAGAGGGAAAAAAGTGCCTTGACGATCCTAACTGTGATCACACACATCACTACCAAAATATATCAACAAATGCCCCCTGGGAATGAGGATGAACGAGTAGCTTGCACTCATGTACAAAGAAGTGCCAATCTATGTGGAAAGAGGTCAATCCACAAAAGGATGTAAGCCTAAAGCTTTGCAAAAAGCTTCAAACTTCTCTCGAGGCAGAGCCTTTGTGAAAAGATATGCAATGTTTTCCTATGTGGGCATGTATGTCAAATTGATCTCTCGAGTAGAGAACCTCTCCCTAACATAATGATAATGCACCTCAATGTGCTTTGTGCAAGCATGGAATACAAGGTTCCTCTCAATTGCCAATGTGCTCTCACTATTAGTGAAGATGGTGGTGGTAGAAGACTGAACAACACTAAATCATCCAAAATGCATATGAGCCACACACACTTAATAGTCATTGTGAAAGCTGCCCTATATTCAGCCTCACAATTGGTGGACACACAAGTGTTATAGCAACCAGCCCAGCCAAAGTCAGAAAAAGCATGTAAATATGGTAGTAGTGATCCCCCTTGGGATAAAATAATCCAAGTATCCAGGTACCACTAAAGTAGCAAAAGATGCGCTTAACCACCTACCAATGCTTGATACCTAGAAAATGCATAAACCTACACATTTGAGAGAAAACAAGCTGAGTATCAAGCTAAGTTATGCATAAGTAAATCAAGCCTCCAATAGCTTGCCGATAGAGAAAAACATCAAATGTGTCTCTATCATCATGAAGTCTCAATGATAAACCTATTTCCATAGGAGTGGCAATAGATTTGCAATCATCAAGGCCAAAATCATGCAATAATGTGTCAAAATATTTTGTTTGACACAAAGCTATTTTGCCATTAACTTGCATAAATTGAATGCCCAAATAATGATGCAAATGCCCCAACTCTGACATCTCAAAAGAGGCATGCAAATCGGCCTTAAAATGAGCAATATGCTTCTCATTAGGACCAGTGAGCAACATGTCATCAACATAGACAACAATGATTAGAAGCACACCATTTGCATGCTTATCATATAAGGTGCTCTCAGTTCTACAATCAACTAGGCATGTATCTTTTCATACCAAGCATGTGGTGCTTGTTTCAAACCAAATAATGCCTTTTTCAACTTGCACAATTTGTTTTCATGCCCTTTCTGCACAAAACCACGTGGCTAAAATACTGCATACATTTCTTTATGTAAGCTACCACTCAGAAATGCAATTTTAATTTCCAACTGATGTACATTCCAACCATGAGGAGCTGCAAGTGCACATATGCTACCAACGGTGGTCTCTCTTGAGCATAACCTTTTGCAACAATCCTAGCCTTACACCTATCAACTGTTCCATCAAGTTTACATTTTAGCTTGTACACCCATTTACTGCCAATGGCCTTTTTGCCAGAAGGCAAATCACGTAAAGACCAGGTACCATTTTTCATAATAACATCATATTCTGATTGCATAGCAGCCATCCAAATTTTTGAATTTATGCTTCATGAAAAGAAACTGGCTCATTCTCATCACAAAGACTAAAGGCAGCCATAACATAGAAATCTGATGCAAAAGAAGCACTGTGAGAGCTTGAACGAGTATGATATGATAGAGGTGCATCTAGTTTTTTATCTCGCAAAGTTTGCACAAGCCATTTAGGCATTGTTTTTGCCTCCTCTATATCATCCCTCTCATCAGCAAGTGCCTCATGTAAATCTGCTTTCTTCTCATCTTTGTCTTCCTTCTTTGAATGGGCAGCATTTGCAGATTTTTGCTTACTAGTAGATGAGCTCCATTTACCTTTGCCCTTCTGACTAGCCAGAAAAGCTTGATCTACAACATGCATAATAGACATGTTCTGCCTAGGCTGATGTTCCTGCAAGAGAACAGAAACTAACTCTTCAAATGTTAAGGCATTTGGATTGCCTTTCACCATCAAACAAAGACTAGATGCAAATTTGATATGAATCGGGAAGACCATTCAGAATAGTTTGCACAAGTGAACTGTCAGGAAGGACTTCATCAACATAAATCAATTGTTCCTTCAAATCCTTGATCTTTGTCAGAAAACTGTCCATAGAATCACCTTCATTCATGTGCTCACTCTCCAACTGTTTTCGGAGGTAAGTAACACGAGCCTCATTCCTAGCCTGGTATGATGTTGTAAGTGTATCCCAAGAATCCTTAGCTATTCTGCAAGAGCGAATCTGAGGAATAATGGCACGTTTGACATACAATGCTATCAATGCATGTGCCTGAGCATTTTTGCCATCCCAACAAATTTGCTCTGTAGTAGGTGCAATAGGAACCGCAACACGAACAGGAATCTATAGAATATCACCATCTTCGACGCCATCAACATCAGCTTCAGTACCTATATTTGTAGGTGTAATAGGAAATTTTTCAACACCTTGCACAATATTCCACAATCCTTTTTCGACCAATACATGAGTCATATAATCCCACAATGGGTAATTCGTACCATCCAACTTATCCTCAACAGCCAACATATGAAATACATCACTGCTTTCGGCCATGGCCTCTGACTAAAATACCTAGATGCAAAAAAATGATTGTATCTGAAAAGCTGAATAGAACTACCCTAATGAGTTCTGCTAAACTTGCAACAGACTTCAAGATGCTTATACTTGCAAACTGAAACCTATATATATCTTTGGCACAAAAAGATGGAATAGCCAATACAAGCACTACGATAACGCGTTCGAAGGCTGAAACGAGCTTAGATCACGATTTTGGCACACACAGCAAAGCTGTTTTGATCTCCTAGTCACCTTGAGTATGCACACCAAATTTTGTGTGATTTTAAGACTACGACCAGAGGGATGTTGACGATGCCCTAGATGAAGCAACAACCTGCTCTGATACTAATTGTTTGAGTTAGATGTCTGCGGAAGCATGCGAACGGCACAAGGAAGAAGGAGAAGCTTGGAGCACAATACACAATACTAAATGTATTACCACTAGAATGTACAAAGATAAGTAACCTATTAGAGCTATATGCGTATATACAAGCCAGGGGAGAAAACCTCCTAAAGAGGGAAAAAAGTGCCCTGGCAGTCCTAGTGTGTTCACACACATCACTACCTAAATATATCAGCATATACATGGTCATTATGTTTTTGCTTTATGCTCTAATGACATGATATTATTGTATCAACTCACGTGGTTGTTCACATCACTCATATGCTCAAGTATACACATAACACACATACTAAAGAATGAAGGAAATATGTTATGAAATACAAGTATGAGGCACTTAAAGAACCACATCCACCTTATGGTCATTGCAACTTGTCACACATGCACATAGTGTACTATTTTAGCAATAAGTTTTTCAGACTTAGAAAGGACTGCATGGTAATATAAAGGGTCACACTCATGGTTGGTTAGCAAGGCTAGAGAGGTTGGAGTTTTTATAGTCCACTTGAACTTTGATTGGTTCATGATCTTTTGCGTTGTCTTTTGTCTTGAGTATTGCTCCTTGAAGGTTTCCTTCTTCAAGTGTCCCACTTGAAAAACAATATGGTGGGTCTATTGGTGATTGTCCATATATTTGGGATTGTGTCCCAAACCTTAATGGAAACCCCTTTGCAACTTGGAGCTAGTCAAATGCAAGCAAGCAAGGTGATTGGTCTTCAAGGACTTAATGCTTCTCTCAAGTGGGCCACCAAAGTTAGAAAAGATATATGTGGATGCATGCTCATCCTTAGGGTTATGAAATTAAAAGTGATTATTGACTATCCTCTCAAGACTTCTATGGTTCATTTTTGAAGGCTTGTCCTTGGAGTTCCACGCCCAAGGACAACAAAATTCTTGGTTTTTTGTGACTACCCATATGTTTTAGATGGTGTCCAAAAAACCTCGAGTTTATGGATGACACACTTCATGGATTGAAGGGTTCAAGCACCTACTCTCTTGGAGATCCCCATCAACCTTGGGATCTCTAACATTGTATCCATAGTGGTGTAAGGCTATGGGACACAATCATGCTCAATGTTGTAAGGCCACTCTTGGCATGCATTGGAATTGGGGGGTCATCCCCTCTTTTTCACCTTCATACCATGCTCCTTTGATGTTTGATGTCCTTGGTTAGTATGCATGCTTTTCACTCTTCAATCACGTTCTTTCTTGTCATCCTATGGTGTTGTACAAAGTTGGGGCTCTATATCAAGTTGGAGGCACTCACGACACTACATTAGGTTCTTTGAAGTTATAAGGAGGCTTCATGTCTTTGTGAATGCCCCTAGTGGGATTGTATCCAAAACTATCATTGCATGTTGCTTCTAGGCCTTGATGGGGTTAATGATTCCTTGGGGTGCACAATCAAAGATGGTGGAGCTCATGTGGGCTCATAAACCTATGGTAGTGTGTTGATTATATGAAATGATTCTTTTCATTTTAGGTCTTCCATGCTTTCTTGGGTTGCTATGGAGCTTTGACTTGGTTTTTGCAACTTCCCCTCATGGGGATTGTGTCTAAAGGCAATTCATGGTGGGTGCAAAGAGGTGGCTCTTACATTTGGTTTGGGATCATTGGCCATGCTCGTGTGAAGATCTAGGGGATTCATTGACTCATGGAGAGAGAAGAGACAAATCTCATTTTTCATTTTGGACCTTGTCTTGGACTAGTTTTTCTGTTTTTGGTAGGTTGTGCTTCATGATTGCAACTCTTGTGTGGGTTCAAGGACTGCTGACCCTTGGGATTATGTGAGGAATCATATAAGAGCTTCTTCAAAACAGAGATGTTTTGGGATGCTCCTGCAATATATTTGTGCTCCTCTTTTCTTACCTTTGTCAAGGATGAAAAAGCCTAGGAGGGGGAGAGTGTTGACAAGACCCTTGGAGCTATGGACACATGGAGGCTTGAAGGTTTGGGCGATGGCCTCCAAAACTTCACATTTTTTGTATAAGTTCCTTCATAGGAACTCTCATTTATTTCCTTTTGCATGTAAACTCACAAAAACCCTCCCTTAAAATAAAGACACTTCTTTTTAGGAAAAACCTTTATTTTTGATATTGTAAAGATATTAGTCTTTCTCAAAGTAGCATCTATTCTCAAAGTTGTTGATATATTTTGGTAGTGATGTGTGTTAATGCATTAGGACCACTAAGGCACTTTTTTCCCTCTTTAGGAGGTTTTTTTTGCATGGCTTGTATATATGCCCATAACCCTAATGGTTCACTTATATTTGTACATTCTCTCGGTAATACATTCAATATTGTGTGTTGTGCTCCAAGCTTCTTCTTCTTCCTTGTGATGTTCGTGTGCTTTCACCTCAAACTCCAACAATTGGTATCAGAGCAGGTCGCAGCTTCATCTAGGGCATCGTCAATACCCCTCCGATAATAATCTCACAATCGCACAAAAATTGGTGAGCATACTCAGGGTGATTAGGAGTTCAAAACAAGTTCTCTTTGTGGTGTCGAAATCACAATTTGAGCTCTTTTCGGCCTCCAAATGCACCATCGCAATGCTTGTGTAGGCAATTTTGTATTTTTGTGCCAAAGATATATATAGGTTTCAATTCTCCAATATAAGAACCTCAAAGTTTGCTACAAGTTTAGTAGAACTTGATAGGGTAGTTTTGTTCAACTTTCTAAGATACAACCAATTTTTTTGCATTAGGGTATTCTAGTCAGTGGCCATGGTTGAAAGTAGTGATGTTTTTCATATGTTGGCTATTGAGGATAAGTTGGATGGTACGAATTACCCAATATGGTCTTATATGATGCATCATGTATTGGTTGCAAAAGGATTGTGGAATATTGTGCAAGGTGTTGAAAAATATCCTATTACACCTAGAAATACAGTTACTGAAGCTGATGATGATGGTGTTGAAGATGGTGATATTCTTCAGGTTCCTGTTCATGTTGTGGTTCTTGTTGCACCTACTGTAGAGAAACTTCATTGGGATGGTAGAGATGCTCAAGCATATGCATTGATAGCCTTGTCTGTCAAACGTGACATTATTCCTCATATTTGATCTTGCAAACCAACAAAGGATGCTTGGGATACACTTACCATTTTATACCATGCAAGGAATGAGGATCGCGTTGCTTACCTCCGAAAGTAGTTGAAGAGTGAGCACATGAATAAAGGAGATTCCATGGACAAATTTTGACAAAGATCAAAGATTTGAAGGATCAATTGATTTCTGCTCATGAAGTCTTGCGTGGCAGTTCACTTGTGCATACTATTCTGAATGGTCTTCCAGATTCATATCAGAGTTTTGCTTCTACTCTTTGATTGATGATGAAAGGCAATCCAAATGCCTTAACATTTGAGGAGTTAGTCTCTGTTTTGTTGTAGGAAGGTCAGTCTAGGCAGAACAGGTCCATTATGCGTGTTGCATATCAGGCTTTCTTGGCTAATCATAAGGGAAAAGGTAAATAGAGCTCATCTATTAGTAAGCAAAAATATGCTAATTTGCACAATCAAAGAAGGATGACAGAGATGGGAGGAAAATAAAAGAAGATTTTTTTTTTTTGCAAATACTGTAAGGAAATGATCATGTCTTAAAGAGTTGTCTAAAACTGGCCGCAAAAGAGGCAAATAAAAAAGAGATTGGAATGGTTGTTGTAGAAGCCTCTACAACAACCATTCCAATCTTGTGCAGAATGAAGAATGGGTATTTACTACTATTTGCAATTATGACCCATCTTCCCATGAACAGTGTATGTCTGTAGTAGACTAAGATATTTGGTACTTTGATAGTGGGGCAACCAAACATACTACCTCACAATGTAGTTTACTCACTTCACTTGAGCCTGCCTTTATAGGGAATACCATCACATGTACCAACAACTCCTCTTATCCTATCATGGGATTTGATAAGATCATTCTGACTACTATTGATGGTAGTTCTTTTACATTGTTGGATCCTTTATTTGTACCAAGGATCAAGAAAAATCTCTTATCAATTTCAACATTAGCCAAGATCAACTTGGTTGTGAAATTTGTTGATGACAAATGTACATTTCATGATCTATTAAATGATGACATCATTATTGCTTCTAGCATTTTATCTCGTGGGCCAAATAAGCTCATAGATTATGCAAAATCTATGAATCTCAAGCTATGTCAGATGCAAAGCTTTGACATGCACACTTTGGTAATCTGAATTTTGCTAGTTTGCTACACCTCCAAAAATCCGAAATGGTGTCCTCTTTGCCCAAACTTGAGGCACCTAGTAAACATATTTATGAAGGTTGTATTTTGAGCAAAATGCAACGTTCCTCCTTCCCAAAAGATGGTTTAGTTTGAGGTATTAAAAAATTATAGTTTGTCCATAATGATGTCTGTGGTCCTATGCAGATACCCTCTTTTGGGAACTACCTTTACTTCATGACTTTCATTGATGATTTTTCCAAGCATGCATGGGTGTATCCATTGAAAGCAAAGTCCAAAGTGTTTATGTGCTTCAAATAGTTTTTGGTTTTGGCTGAAAATTTGTAACCATGTAAAATTGGCACCCTCCGTTCTCTTCGAGGGGTTGAATATATGTCGTTTGACTTTAATGCATTTTTGGATGAATGTGGGATAAAACATCAGTGTATAGTGCCATATACATCTGAATAGAATGGAGTTGCTGAAAGAAAGAACATGCCACTCATAGAGATGGCGAGGTGTATGGTCAAGAGTCAGGCTTTACCACATAGTTTTTGGCTTGAGGCTTATTTGTGCAACACATGTACTTAACAGGTATCCCACTAAAGCATTGTAGTCTATCACTCCATATGAGGCTTGACATGCTGCAAGCCATATGTTTCTCACTTAGGTGTCTTTGGTTGTCTGTCAAATGCATTAGTGCATGAACAACAACACAAGAAATTGGATGATAAAGCATTGAAATGTATTTTTTTCGGGTACAATTCTGAAAGCAAAGGCTACCGTCTATATCATCCACAAATTAAAGGCATTTTGGTTAGCCTTGATGTTTTTTTTTTTTTGGTGGAAGATGCAATTCAGCCACTACTTTCATGTACTAAGGAGACATCAATTAGCTCCAAAGATGTATATCACACTTTGTTGCCTCTTTTTACAGGTGGCACTCTAGTGCTGGTCCAAATGAGGCAATTTCTCAACCTTTAGATGTCTCGCATCATGATGAAGATCATTCCATTTTTTATGTAGATTTACATGATGCACTTATTGATGAGAGAACTAACATAGAGGAGGCAAAAACTATGCCTAAATGGCTGGTGCAAACTTTGCAAGATAGCAAATTAGGTGCACCTTTGTCATATCGTACTCATTTAAGCTCTCATATTTGCATCATATTGTTATGCTATGGCTGCCTCTAGTCTTTATGATGAGAATGAGCCCGTTTTGTTTGATAAAGCACAAAATTCAAAAAATTGGATAGCTACTATGCAATCAAAATATGATGCTTTTATGAAAAGTGGTACTTAACCTTTATGTGAGTTGCCTCTTGGCAAGAAGGACATTGATACTAAGTGGGTATACAAGCTGAAGCATAAGCATGATGGAACAGTTGACAGGTATAAGGCTAGGCTTGTTGCAAAGGGTTATGCTCAAGAAAGGGGCATTGATTTTAATGAAAGTATACATGCCTACCTGATTACACATGGTCTTGAGAATAGTCCAACTGATAGCACCTTATATGTTGAGCATGCAAATGATGTGCTTTTGATCATTATTGTCTATCTTGATGACATGTTGCTCACTGGTCCTCATGAGAAGCATATCACTAATTTTAAGGCTGATTTGAATGCCTCATTTGAGATGTGAGATTTAGGGCATTTGCATCATTATTTGTGCATTCAATTTATGCAAGTTGATGATGGAATATATTTGTGTCAAACAAAATATATTGACACATGATTGCAACATTTTGTCCTTGAAGACTACAAACCTATTGCCATTCCTATGGAAACATGTTTACAGTTGAGTCTTCATGATGTTGGAGATGTTTTTGATGCTATTCTCAATCAATAGGATATTGTATGCTTGATTTACTTATGCATTACTTGGCCATACGTTCAATTTTTTGTCTCAAAGACGAGCAAGTTTATGCATTGCCCACATGTCAAGCATTGGCAGGCAATTAAGCGCATCTTTCACTACTTGAGGGTACCCGACTACTTGGATTGTCTTATCCTAAAGGGAGATCACTATCACAAGTTTTACATGCTTTTTTTTTACTTTGAATCGGTTGGTTGCTATGACACTCGTGTGCCCACCATTGGTTTTTGCTTCATGCTTGGTAGCTCATGCATATCTTGGTTCAACAAGAAGTAGAATACTGTGCCCACTTCTAGTTGTGAGGCTGAGTATAGGGTAGCCTTCACAATGACTATTGAGTGTGTGTGGCTCAGATGCCTTGTGGCTCATTTGGGTGTTGGTTAGTGTTCTACCACCACCATCTTCACTAATAGTCAAAGTGCATTGGTAGTTGCAAGGAACCCTATGTTCCATGCTCACACTAAGCACATTAATGTGCACTATCATTATTTCAAGGAGAGGTTCTTTGTTGGAGACATCAATTAGGCATATGTGCCCATAGGGGAGAATATTGTAGACCTTTTCACAAAGGCTTTGCCTAGGGGGAAGTTTGAAGCTTTTCGTAAAGCTTTGGGCTTACTTCCTTTTGTGGATTGATTCCACATAGCTTGGCTCTTTGTTATACATGAGTGCTAGCTCCTTGTTCACCGCATCATTCCCAAGGGGGCTTTGTTGATATATTTTGGTAGTGATGTGTGTGAACACATTAGGACCATTGGGCACTTTTTCCTCTTTAGGAGGCTTTTTCCCCCGACTTTTATATATGCCTATAATGCTAACGGCTCACTTATCTTTGTACATTCTCTTGGTAATACATTCAATATTGTGTGTTGTGCTCCAAGCTTCTTCTTCTTCCTTCCGCTGTTCATGTGCTTCTACTGACCTCAAAATCCAACAAAAGTAGCATGTATCCTCATTTTGAATCTTGAGGATTTCTTGTTTATTTGATTTATAACTTTAGGATATCTTTAGATTTAAGCCCATATGGTCTTCCTTTTACTTTTGACCAGGTCTTTTTGAAATCCCCCCTCTCCTCTTCTATAAAAGGGGAGACACTTCTTGTATTTGGGGTCCCTTGAACAAAGCCTTGTGGCCACCATGTTAATGGATTGAAGTTTCATTTGGTATTCATTTTCTCCTTGCTTGCATGGCATTGATGTTGATATGTAGGTTTGACATTTGGGGTTTGCTTGTGTGTGATTTTACCCACCCTTGCTCTATGTGGCATTGGTCTTAGTGACTTTGTCCATGGGTGTGGGTGTGTGTTGCTGGCACTTCTTCCAACTCCATTTGGAAGCGCCTCTCACTTCCATGAGGTGGTTTAGGTCGATTGCTCCTCTATTCTCAACATATGTTCGCATTGAAATTCAACCACGTTGAGAACGTTGAGTCTTTAAAAAATAGTTCTTGTTTGGAACTTGGTTGTTTCACATGATCCAATATGTTGCGAATGTCAAAAACAACTTAAATTTTAATCATTAAGTCCTCAATAAGGATATTGTTAATAAATTGTAGTGCATGATGATAAGCAAGAAAACTCCCAATTTCTTGCTTCAACTCGTAGGGATCGCCTTCAATCCTCTTCTTAAAGAGGATTATAATTTTTTAAGCTAATCTTTCCTTCCCACCACCCTCTAGATCCATTTTGCTCTCCTTGTGCAAATGTCTCTTTGCCTCCCTTTGTTTCCTCTTTCTCTACCTCATCGAATCCTATGTGATGGATGTAACTTGCTCTTATGCTTTTGCAAATATCCATCAAGGAAAGCTGAAAATACACTAAGAAGGGGATGAATTCACAAATATTTGTGCACTATAGATTTCTCTTGTGGTGGACAAAGAGAGAGCAGTGCAATCACAAGGACACACACACACACACATACATACATATATATATATATATATATATATATATATATATATATATATATATATATATATATATATATATATATATATATATATATATATATATATATATATATATATATATATATATATATATATATATATATATATATATATATATATATATGTGTGTGTGTGTGTGTGTGTGTGTGAAATATGTGGTGTTTCATGATCAGCATGTTGTACCTCCTCTTCCATATGTATAGGGGAGTTATTGATGGGGGGAGAAAGTGGGCATACCTCAGTCTCCATAGTAGCCACTTGAGAGCTTGGAACTACTGGTGTCCCCATATTGTTGTGCTTTGCGATCTAATCCTGTAGACTTTTGATGAGTGCATCTCTTTCGATTATCTCTTTGTTAGTTGTTGTAAGTGCTTCATTACTTTGCATGATGCATTAACCAAGTATAACTAATTGATCTGCATCCTCTATGCATTGTTTTACAATCTTGAATTTTGTTACTTTCCATTTGTTTCTCAATTCATTTGTATCATGCATATATTTTCTTTCCCATTGCTCACGTAATTCTTGTTCTTGCTTTAGTTATTTTGCATATTTTGCAAGTTGTGCCTCAAGCTCCACTGTATGATTTTGTGTACCTTTTGATACCTCTATCGGTTGATTGAGTAGGATCAAAGTCATTAATTCTTTATTTCTATTTCTAAGAGTGTCTATCTCGTCCACATATATCTTGATTTGTGTTTCTAGGATTTTGCTTCAGTTTATCAGACATACCTTTTTTGCTTCATTTTGTTGCTGCATTTTACCCAAGCCTACATGCTTGATATCATTTGATTTATGTTCATTTGTACTCATATGTTTAGTCATGTGAACACCTCTTGTAAAAGAGTATATTTTATCTCTTGTAATTGTGGATAATGCACCTCAATGTGCTTTGTGTGAGCATGGAACACAAAGTTCCTTGCAACTGCCAATGCAATCTAACTATCAATGAAGATGGTGGCGGCAGAAGACTGACCAACATCCAAATCATCCAAAAGACATTTGAGCCACAACACTCAATAGTCATCATGAGAGCTACCCTATACTTAGCCTCACAAATAGAAGTGGCTAGAGTCGGCTCCTTCTTGCTCAACCAAAGTATGCATGACCTACCAAGCATGAAGCAAAAACCACTAGTGGATACAAGAGTGTCATAACAACCAGCCTAGTTAGAGTAAAAAAAAGCATCTAAATTTGGTGCCACTGATCCCCCCTTGGGATAACACGATCCAAGTATCTGGGTACCACTCAAATAGCAAAAGACGTGCTTAATTGCCTACCAATGCTTGACATCTAGGCAATGCATAAACCTGCTCATATGAAAGACAACAAAATGAATATCAGGCCGAATTATGCATAAGTAAATCAAGCATCGAACAACCTACTGATAAAGAACAACATCAAATTCCTCCAACATCATAAAGGCTCAATCATAAACTTTTTCACATGGGAATGGCAAGAGGTTTGTATTTTTCAAGACCAAAAAGCTACAATAGTGTGTCAATATATTTTCTTTGACACAAAACTATTCTTCCATCAACTTGCATAAATTGACTGCCCAAATAATGATGCAAATGCCCTAAATCTGACATCTCAAAAGAGGCACGCAAATCAACCTTAAATTCAGCAAGGTGCTTCTCATTAGGACCAGTGAGTAGCCTGTCATCAACATAGATAACAATGATCAAAAGTACATCATCTGCATGCTTAACATATAAGGTGCTCTTAGTTGGACTGTCTTCAAAACCACGTGTAATCAAGTAGGCATGCATCTTTTCATATCAAGCATGTGGTGATTGCTTCAAACCATATGATGCCTTTTTCAACATACACACTTCATTTTCATGCCCTTTTTGTACAAAACCACGTGGCTGAAATACACACACTTCTCCATGTAAGTCACCATTCAGAAATGCATTTTAATGTCTAACTGATGTACATTCCAACCATAATGAGCTTCAAGTGCACAAATGCTATGAACGGTGGCGATTTGACATCTGGGTGCAAAGGTCTCATCAAAATCACTGCCTCTCTCTTGAGCATAACCTTTTGCAACAAGCCTAGCCTTATAGCTATCAACTGTTTCATCAAGCTTATGCTTCAGCTTGTATACCCATTTAGTGCCAATGACCTTTTTGCTTGGAGGCAACTCACATAAAGACCAAGTAGCATTCTTCATAATAGCATCATATTTTGATCGCATAGTGGCCATCCATTTCTTTGAATTTTGTGCTTCATCAAAAGAAACAGACTCGTTCTCATCACAAAGACTAGAGGCAGACATTGCATAGCAATCTGATGCAAAAGAAGAACAATGAGAGCCTAAACAAGTATGATATGATAGAGGTGCATCTAATTTGCTATCTCACAAAGTCTGCACCAACCATTCGGCATAGTTTTTGCCTCCTCTATATCAGTCCTCTCATCAACGAGTTCATCATGTAAGTTTGCATTAGAAATGCAATCATCTACATCATCATGTGAAACTTGTAAATGCTGAAAAAAATTACCGAATTCGGACTAGCACTTGACTGTCCACTTGTAAAAAGAGGCAACAAGGTGTCATACACATCGTTGGAGCTAATTGGTCTCCTTAGTACATGAAAGTAATGGCTAAATTGCATCTTCCACAAAAACAACATCATGGCTAACCAAAATGCATTTAGTGTGTGGATGATATAGATGATAGCATTTGCTTTTAGAACTGTATCCAACCAAAATACATTTCTCTTATTTATCATCCAATTTCCTACATTGTTGTTCACGAACTAATGCATATGCCAGACAACCAAAGACATGCAAATGAGGAACAAATGGCTTTCAAACAAGACAATCCTCATATGGAGTGATAGATCATAGTGCTTTGGTGGTACACCTGTTAAGTACCTATGCTACATACATAACAACCTCAATCTAGAAGCTATGTGGTAAAGCCTGGCTTTTAATCATACACCTCATCATCTCCATGAGAGACCTATTCTTTCTTTTGGAAACTCCATTGTGTTGAGGTATATATGACATTATACATTGATGTTTTATCCCATGTTGTGCCATAAATGCTTAAAATTTAGAAGACATGTATTCCCTCCCTCGATCAGAATGCAAGGTGCCCATTTTACATGCTGAAAAATTTTCTACCGAAACCACAATTTGTTTGAAGAAAATAGACACTTTAGACTTTGCTTTCAGTGGATATGCCCATGCATTCGTAGAAAAAGCATCAATAAAATTCATGAAGTAAAGATAGTTCCCAAAAGAAGGTGTCTGCATAGGACCACAAACATCACTATGAACAAGCTGCAAGTCATGAGTAGCGCAGATTGAACCATATTTAGGGAAGGAGGAATGCTACATTTTGCACAAAATAGAACCTTCATAGACATGTTTACCAAGTGCCTCAAGTTTGTAGAGAGCACACCATTTCAGATTTCTGCAGGTGTAGCAAACTAGCAAAATTCAGATGACCAAAGCGTGCATGCCAAAGCTTTGCATCTGTGGCCTAAGAATCTTGAACTGCACATGCTGAATAATTTATAGATTTTGCATAGTATATGAGCTTATATAGCCCAAGAAATAAAATGCTAGAAGTAATAATGACATAGCTATTTCAGAGATCAAGAATTGTGCATCTATCATCAACAATTTTGACAACAAAGCCAATCTTAGCTAATGTTGAAACTAACAACAAATTTTTCTTGATTCATGTCACATACAAAGCATCTAACAATGTGAAAGAACTACCATCAGTAGTAGTCAAACTGATCATACCAAGTCCCATTATAGGATATGAGGATTTGTTTGCGGATGTGATAGTATTCCCTATAGGGGAAAAATCAAGTGAGTGGAAGAAACTGCACTGCAAGGTAATATGTTTGGTTGCCCTACTATCAAAGTACCAAACATTTGAGTCTACTGTAGGCATACACTGCTCATGAGAAGACGGGTCATAATTGCAAATAATAGTAAACACCCATTCTTTCTTTTGCACAAGATTAATATACTCTATTTTATGTGTAGAGGCCTGTGCAACAACAATTCTAGTCTCTTTCTTCTTTGCCTCTTTTGCAACCAGTTTTGGACAACTCTTTATGATGTGATCCTTTCCTTGACAATAGTTGAAAAAATGTTTCTGTTTTTATACTTTTTTATCATCCTTGTCTTCCTTTTTTGAGTGTGCATTAGTAGATTTTTGCTTACTAGTAGATGAGATCCATTTACCTTTTCCCTTCTGACTAGCAAAGAAAGCTTGATCTACAACACACATAATGGACCTATTCTACCTAGATTGATCTTCTTGCAACAAAATAGAGACTAGCTCCTCAAATGCTAAGGCATTTGGATTGCCTTTCAAAAATCAACCAAAGAGTAGAAGAAAAACTCTAATATGAATCTGGAAGACCATTAAGAACAGTGTGCACAAGTGAATGATCTCGCAAGACTTCAACAATAGAAATAAACTGATCTTTCAAATCTTTAATCTTTGTCAAAAAAGTGTCCATAGAATCTCCTTCATTCATGTGATCACTCTCCAACTTTTTTTAGAGGTAAGAAACATGAACCTCGTTCCTTGCTTGGTACAAAATGATAAGTGTATCCCAAGCATCCTTTGCTATTTTGCAAGAGTGAATGTGAGGGATAATCGCACATTTGACAAAAAAAATATCAATGCATGTGCATGAGCATCTCTGCCATCCCATCAAAGTTGCTATGCAGTAGGTGCAGTAGAAACCACAACATGAACATGAATATGAAGATCATCATCTTCAATGCCATCTACATCACCTTCAATAACTATATTCATAGGTGTAGTAGGGCGTTTTCCAATACCCTACACAATATTCCATATTCCTTTTGCCACCAATACATGACACATCATATATGCCCATAATAGGTAATTGGTACCATCCAACTTGTCCTCAACAACCAACATATGGAATACATAATTGCTTTCAGCCATGGCCACTGACTAAATAACCTGATGTAGAAAAATGATTGTATCTAAAAAAGTTGAACATACTACCCTGTCCAACTAAATACCAAACTTGTACTAGAATTTTAGCCGCTTGTATTGGTGAACCAAATCTTGATATATGTTTGGCAGAAAAGGAAAAAATTGCATGCACGCATTGTGATAGTGTGTTAGGACGCCAAAAGGAGCTCATATCAAAATTTCGATGCCATAAAATGAAGCCGTTTTGAACTCCTAATCGGCTTGAGTATGCTCACCAATTTTTGTGTGATTCTGAGATTGTGATTGGGTGGGTGTTGAGAATGCCCTAGATGAAGCTGGAACCTGCCCTGACACCAGTTGTTGGAGTTTTAGGTTTGTGGAAGCATGCGAACAACACAAAGAAGAAGAAGAAGCTTGGAGCACAACACACAATATTGAATGTATTACCAAGTGAATGTACAAAAGATAAGTGACCTATTAGGGTTATATACGTATATACAAGCTTGGGGTAAAAAACCTCCTAAAGAGGGAAAAAAGTGCCTCGGTGGTCCGAAGTGTGTTCACACACATTAGTACCAAAATATATCAACAATGGTATTGTTTTTTTACCTAGATTTCCTTTTCATGCAAAACTCTAAATGATTGAAGATTTTGGCTTATTAAAAAAATTTATAAAATTTCAGCCCACTCCCTTTTCATATGGAGATTATGTATGTATATGTATGTATATATGCATGCACATATATATGAATCTATTTATGTGTGTGTATGTATGCATGCATGCTTACACATGTGTACATATATATGTATTTATGTATCGCCCAAAGATTTGTGGAAAGCTTAAAAGTTCTCCCTTGATAGAGCCTTTGTGAAAAGATATGCAACATTACCTTGTGTGGGCACATGAGCATAACTTATCTCTCTAGCAAACAACGTCTGCCAGACACAATGACCTCAATGTGCTTGTGCAGACATGGAACACATGGTTCCTTGCAACTACGAATATGCATTGACTATTGGTGTAGATGGTGATGGCAAGAGACTAAATAATGCCCAAACAACCAAAAGATATCTAAGCCACACACAATCAACAATCACTGTGAGAGATGCCCTATACTTAGCCTCACAATTAGAAGTGGCCATAATAGTCTGCTTCTTGCTCAACCAAGATATGCATGAGCTATCAAGCATGAAGCAAAAACCACTGGTGGACACATGAGTGTCATAGCAACCAACTTAGTGTGAGCCAAAAAAAAACATGTAAATCTAGCGGTAATGATCCCCCCTTGGGATAAAACAATAGAAGTAGTCAAGTACCATTCAAATAGCGAAAGATGGGCTTAACCACTTGCCAATGCTTGACACTTAGGAAATGCATAAACCTTCTCATATGAGAGACGACAAAATGAATATCAAGTTGAGTTATGCATAAGTAAATCAAGCATCCAAAAGTGTGTTGATAGAGAACAACATCAAATGCATCTCCAACATCATGAAGACTTAAATGTAAACATGTTTCCATGGGAGTGGCAATAGGTTTGCAATCTTCAAGTTCAAAATGCTAATGATTCAATATAATTTGTTTGACACAAAGCTATTCACCCATCAACTTGCATAAAATGAATGCGAAATTGCCTGCATAAGCACTATGATTCTGTGTTCGAAGGCCAAAATGAGCTGAGATTGCAATTTTGACACCACACAACAAAGTCATTTGACCTCCTAATCTCCCTGATAATGCTCACCAATTTCCATGTGATTGTGAGACTGTGACTGGAGGGGTGTCGATGATACCCTAGATGAACCGAGGACCTACTATGATACCAATTGTTGGAGTTTGACGTTTGTAGAAGCACGCAACCAACACAAGGAAGAAGAAGAATCTTGGAGCAAAACACACAATAGTGAATGTATTACCAAGTGAATGTACAAAGATAAGTAATGCGTTAGGTTTATAGGTGTATATACAAGTCGGGGAAAAAACCTCCTAAAGAGGGAAAAAAGTGCCCCTGTGGTTCTAGTGTGTTCACACATATCACTAACAAAATATATCAACAAGAATTACCATTTGGAAATAATTGGATTCTTTGCCCCTCAAGGTCATTCTTTGTGGGGACTTCAATATGGTGGAGAATCTTTCAAACAGATGGGGGAAAAAATGGCATGTGATTGAAGCTCATGAGAAGGATGTCTGGTACCAAGTGAAGCTCCACCTAGATCTTGTGGAGATCAAAGATGGGGCTAGTTTCTTTTGGTCAAACCTTTAGTGTAGAATTGACTTGAGGAAAACTAGGCTTGACATGAGCTATATTACACAAAATAACATTAATAAGTGGGGCCCCCATTCGGTCTCCTAATGTGTGGAACTTGTTGTATCTGATCACTACCCAACTGTGCTTATCTTCAAGATGTTCATCAATCTCATGAAAGCCCCCTGGTTTCATGCCAATTTGATAACCTTCTCTTTCCCTTCGATTCAGTAGGAGGTTACCACTGCTTGGAATTGGGCCTTTGCCACCTCCTCCTCGCTAGCCAAGTGTTGGAGGATGGTGGTCTGCATGAAGATGCAACACATCTTGGCTAAGACTTAGAAGAATCTTCAAAACATTCGCCGGTCTAGAAGGGAAAATCTTTCTCGAAGAATTAGGTGTCTTCAGGAAGAAGTAAACGATGGCTATTCTCAATGCTAGTCTGCTTTGAAAAATCAGAAACATGCTGATATATGAAGAAGAAATTCAAAGAAAGAATCTATAGGTATACTTGTTGGGCAATAACGACAGACAACACTAGTGAATAGATGTGCGGCCTCCTCAAGAAGAAGCAATCCAAGGAACCAATCCCTTTCATGATGGATATTGATGGGATAGAGTGCAAGATGGATGAAGAAAATAATACACTGATTTTCAATCACTTTGCCTAGCTTCTGGGGTTTTCCATGCCTCTTTCTCCTCATAAGCATGATTGCATGGCAACCATCTCTAGAGTTAGAACCAAAAGAACTACTTAAATTATGAAGTCTCTTCTTGAATATCCCATTTTGGATGATGGGATTCTTGAAGTTATTGAGTCGCTTCCTAATGAAAAAATCCCGGGGCTAGACGGCCTCATCAATGAGTTTTTCAAGATTTTCAAGCACGTGGTGATTACTCCATTACATAAGGTGTGTCAAGAGGCCATATCTTTTGGTGTGCTACCCAAGTGCCTCAATGAAGGTGTTATCAAGCTTATTCACAAAAAGGAAGCAAAAACAAGACTAAAAATTGGCATCCAATTATGATGTTACAAACCAATTACAAGATCCTTGCTAAGGTTATTGCTAATCAAATTTCTAGTCACTTAAAAAACTAGATTAGTGAGGATAAAAAAGGTTTCATCAAGGGTTTTGGTGCAAGAGAATCCAAGCCCACATACTTGGATGATTAGCATATTGCTCATGAAACCTTATATGATCAATCTCTTTTAAAATCAAGTACATTTACCCTTGTAAAAGTGCATTACTTGCACATGGAGTTAGGAAGCATCAAATCATGATTCATTTGGTACTTGAGTGACGAGAGAATATATCCTATAGTTTAGGATTTACTTTTAGGTGGAATTTTGAATTTGAATTCAAAAAGTTGGCTACAAACTCAACTATAAAAAGAGGATCAAATGACCCATGTGATATCTCGACTTCAAGAGATCATTTAGAAAGGGATACATTATGAATTGAGAGCTCACTTCATAGCTCAATCATTTCCCTAATATTGAGCAATAGATTATTGCTAATGACATTGTATTTGTACACGATTTAATACATACATTATCATTACATATTCACTTGACTTCTCTACCATGACTACATTAATACAATGATCTTCTCAAAGCTTGTTCTCCGTGCATGATTGATCATTTTCTGTGATTTAAATCATCATAGATTTAGTATATTGTCTACTATATAGCTGCAAAATCTCATTATCATTGCTTCTTGGAATCGAGAGATACTATCATTTCATTACTCTCTAATCTATTGACTGATGCACCCGGAAAATGTCATGCATGTCCTATGATTTGCTAAACATCATACTCAGCGTGTTGTTCATCATTTTTGTTTAAATCACTCATGTTTGGTAGCTATTTAAGTTAATTAGACATCACCAAAAGGAATTAGTGTAATTGCTACTGTGCTCAGAGCACTATTCAATATACTAAACAAGTGTAGAGACAAAAATAGCAAGTTTATGAGCTTGGATCAATTTCCTATCTATCTATTTTGATCAATTCATTAGTGTATCATATTGTGAACAACATAGGTGATTATTTATTATCAAGAGCAAGCTAAAGAGGCCCACTACACTCTCCAAAAATTGTTCTTGGATGGTGTGAAGCAAGTTAAGCAACACCACTTCATCTCTGAAGACTATCCACCATCTCCTTCAACAGTAGTATCAGAGCAACAACAAGCAAGATGGGAAATGGATTTCCATCATTCATTGACAAATTGGACAGAAGAAACTACTCAGCATGGTCACTAAGGATGCAAGCCCACCTTCAAGGGAGAAGTCTATATGGATACATCTCAGGAGATGAAGAGATGCCAACATTAAGGAGTGTTGGCAGCAGTCAAGGAACTGAAGGACTCACAAGACAAGGAAGCCAACGAAGGGAGTCGGAGCGCAGAGAAGGCACAAGCAGATAGAGTAGTCAACGAAGATCTGGCAAGTAGGCCATTATTTTTTTCATGAAGCTAAAACATATCAAAGAGGTGGACACACCAGGAGAAGGAGCAAGTAGGGAGCTCGAAGATGTGTATGTCAAATCGTTAGAGGAAATCCCTACAAAAATAGTGATTTTCATCACTAAAGGCCACTGTAAATACCATTTCATATTTTTGTAGCTCCATTTTGTGCAAGCCAAGGAGTCCTTGAGCTTGAGGAGCATTAGAAGTACCTGCCTATCCATTTTCATATTTTTTAGACTCCGTTTGAGCCCTCAAATAGGCCCTAGAACCTAATTTTTAACTAGGCCGGACACTAGGTCTGGACAGGGCCAAAAGCTAGTCAAAAACTATAAATAGAGCTAGAGAGCTCATCTTTAGGGTTAGCTTGTAATAGATTTGAACTTGTATGAGAATTTTGGAAGTAATCTAAAAGAACTCCATTGTCTTTCTCTTTGTCTTGCCGTGTGTGCACGCGTGTGTGTATGTGTGTGCATGTTGGTGTGCTTCTCACTCACCCACTTGTGCCTTCACTTGCTCGAGGTCATCATACCATCCTCACGTCTTCCCCGATTGACATTAAAGGAGGTGCTACTCATCATTGAGATACACCAAATTTTGGCACCGTTGCCGGGGATCGAGCTTTGAGGACGAGTGTGTGATGGTAAGACATAGAGTTGAGGCGTTGGAGTCATAGGTATTTTCTCCACTTTTATCTATTTTCTTTTGTTTTTCTCATCACCATCATCACCCTCACCATCTCCCACCTCCATCTCCATCATCGCGAAACATTTCAGTTTTTGATCATATCACCTTCTCCCATCCATTTCCCTCATTCCACTTGTGAGAGAGAGAGCGAGAGAGCGATTTGTGTGCGTTGTTTTTGCATGTTTTTGAGCTTCCTTGCAGGATTTGGCTGTTTCATCACCACCAGCACACTACGCAGGTACGGACAAGCTCGAAACTGTCTCTGTATCGTCGACCTCTGTCGATCGCGATCGACAAAAAAATCGCCTATTTAGTAAAACAAAGTACACCATAATGATGCACATGATGAGCACATCCTAAATCACTAAACACAATAAAAAAATTCCGAGTTTCTCTGTCAATCGCGACCGACAGACCTGTCAATCGTGATCGACAGACCCCACGATCGACCAACTACCACGTAGGATTTAGTCAATTGCGATTGACACTGTCGATCGCGATCGACTGAAAGTTGATGATTGACACGAAAATTCACGTTGCCACGTGTCCATCGCGATGGACAGAACCCTGATCGACTGAAATCACACCGGAAATCTTGAAAAAAGTGTCGATCGCGATTGACACCATCGATCGTGATTGACAGGACCCACAACCGACTCTGTCGATTGCGATTGACACTGTCGATCACGACTGACGTGTCGATCGCGACCGATAGGCCCCGACGGACACCTCTGTCAATTGCGATTGACAGACCTGTCGATTGCGATTGACAGGCTTTTTCGGCTGAATTTCTAGGGTTTATCTTACTTGATTTTGGGGTAAATTCTAGGCATACTTATCAAGCAAATAGTGATTTGTGAGGTTCCGACACTTGTAACTTGAGAGAAAACCTTGTTTTCCTGATGACCTGTTTTACCTTGTTTTAACCCTAGACCCCTGAATTGTCATATCTTCCTCATATGAAATCCGATTGCTGTGATTCTTGTTTTCTTGGAAAGCTCGCGGGGAGTACAACCAAAACTTCCACTGGTTACGGTAAAATTAATATCAGGATTATTAGCCATAGTATTTTTAAGTGGACTATACCCAGGGGGAAGAAAAGCTAAGGGGTCTTCAGGATTGTTTGCCATAAAGCCAAAAGAACAGTGATCTTTGAATTACATGAATGAAAGTGATTTTTTGTGTCCTTTGAATCTAAGTCTTGAGCTAACTTTGGGACTTTTACAGGTCCACTGAGAGCACTAGAAGGCATCCAAAGCAAGGGCATTCCGCAAGCTTGAGAACGGGGTTCTTGAGCACCAAAAAGCAAGGGATCTGCAAGTGAGGTTGGAATACTCTCAACTCCCTTGTTCAATTCCTAGCTTAGGCTACACGTGAATAGTGCTAGAAGTAAGTCAGGGCAACGATAGGCACAAGATAAGTCAAAGACTATCTAAGAAATCAAGTTCAAGTCAAGAGATAACCTGTGTGTGACCGATAACTATAAGGGAAAAGAACTTAACGTGGTACGAACAACTTAAAGTGCGGAAATTAACTTAAGTATTCCTAACGATGTGATATCTGACAAGACCATAAACACGATAATCAACTAAAAAGAACCAAGTGACTTATACAAATTGATCGGCAACGAGGCTGTGCCTTGGGTAAAAATTGGGATTGCTCAGCTAAGCATATGAACCTTAGATCAGGACGACACCTAGGGAAAGATAGACAGAGTCTTAGGCTTCAGAGGCTAGTGTCAATCATACTGCTAGGTCTTGGGCCCAGCAGTTGAGCCATCATTCGTACTATCCTAGCTCTGAGTCTAGTGAGTCAGAGATGTCTCAAGGTATGGAGAGACCCACAGGAAGTTCAGGTGTGCCATACTTACATAGGATAGAAGGCCCCTACAAGACCCAGCTGGAATACCTTAGGACTAACCGATTAGGTGCTAGCATCTATGAGGACGGCCTAGAAAGGTCCGTGGTCCAAATTAAAAATCCTGACCAACCCATTGGACTAGAACGTCCAGCAGTCAAATTTGAAAATGGAGCATACTTAGACAAAGAAGGAACCATATATGTAGTCACCAGTCACCCAGACAAGACATATGAATTCGGAAATGTGATCCCAGAAACGGACTTAGGTGACCTAGAGCAAGGGAACTTGGGAATAGAACCTAAGACTCCTCGAGGCAAATCAGTTCTCACTAGAATTCTCACACCAGAATTGATCCCCCAGGACAACAAGAGCATAGACCTGCTCTTGAACCGAGAGACCGATGAAGCCTTTTGGAGGTATAAGCCTGTTCAGCCTAATGAGATAGGAACGATCACGATCTATGAATTCAAAGATCCAGATAGCCCCGGAAAAGTGACCTATTTAGACAATACTTCAGAGAGGATCTTTGTGGTTTCAGAACATGGTAGACATGCCTACACTTGGAAGGGTGAATTCATTTTTCCCAACCAAGATCTAATGTGTCCTATGGCCACCTAGGAGCTAGAACATCCCAAGCTCATGGAGCTCCAAGAGACAGGAATAGAGAAAGACCTGAGGTAAGTTTTGCCAACACAATAGGAAGAGAACGAATGCGAGCAGAGACGGATAGAGAAGAAACAGAGAGAACTAGAGTTCCAAGGAACCTAAGAAATGTTGATGATTTTCCTTTGCCAAGGCCGAGGGAACACACCAGAACCTTGAGACCTACACAGCTGGTTAAGTCCATGAAGAATTACTTCGATGGCACTGGAGATCCATACGATCATGTGGTTGAATTTAGGCAAGTCTTGAGAGCCGAACAAGTGGAGGACCTATTCACGCAGTACAATGCCTTTGGTCTAACTCTTAGGAACACCGCTCTTACGTGGTTTCAACCACTAAATGAGAGACACTTCAGGAACATAGACCAACTTCTGGAGGCATTCATTATTGAATTCTCTAAGAGTGGCATAAGGCATAACACTTCCTCACTGATTCATAGCTTCAAGCAAACCCCTCAAGAGACGGTTAGACTTGCAGGAAGAAGGTTTAGGCAATACCTAGAGAGATGTCCTGTTTCGGAGTTACCCACACCAGCCAAACAAGTGGCTTTATTCCTAGATGGACTGCTAAGTACAAAGTTGAGATCATATGTGTACTTGAAAGACCCTAGGACCATAGAGGAGTGTGTACGCATGTGCATTGATATCGAGGATAACCCCATCATGGCCCAACCCCAAGTGAATCCTAGTAGCCAGTACTGCACCATAGAACAAAGATACACAAATCACACTGCCCAAGATTGCCCCTACAATAAGCAAGCAGTTAGGCAAACCTACCCTCAACCATATCCACAACAGGGCAAATTCTAGAACCAGTACCCACCACAACAGTATGCCAGACCTCAACAAACCTATCAACCACAATATCAGGCCCAATAGAGACCTCAACCAGTGCTAGCACAACAACCCCCTAGCTCCAGCCAATGTGATCCCAGTAAAATATGCAGCTGCAAAAGAGAACCTGAATAGAGCCATAGTGCCAGTAACACCATTGCTATCAGAAAGTGACCCCAGTGATCATAGCTTTGATTCTACTCATATTGATAGCCCCCATGCTTATTACATGCAGTCACCTGAGCATAATGAGGCCTATTATTACGAAGAACCGAGTGAACCAAGCTGGGAGCCAGAGTATACCAATGTCATGTACACCAATCCCAACTTGCGGCCCCAACCTAGGTAGGTAAGACCATCATTCCCTAGAGAACCCTGCTACCGATGTTAGGGAGACCACCTCATTCGTGATTGCCCGATGCCTGCCCCCACACAACCCCAACCTGTAACCATTCAAGGCTTTTGTCAAGATTGTGGAAAGGAGCACCTCTTACGAGACTGCCCAAAGAACCCACAGAATGTAACAAAAATTACTCCCATCAATGTGATTGAGTTAGTTGTAGACTCTTTAGGGAGTGTGACTTCCACTACACCAGTGCAAGTGGTCACTAGAGCTCAAGCCTTGCAGCATAACCAAAGTTTAGGCCAGGAAAAAAGTGCTGAGGTTAGTGAAAGTGAGAGCACATCCAAGAAGAGAACTAGAGCTTGGAGAGATAGCCGAGAAAGAATGAAAAGGCAATGGGTCAAGAAGATGAGCGAACTCGAGGAAAGCCTAAGAGAAACGAGAGCCAAGATAATTGAACTTACATCTCAACCTCCCTCTCAGACTACTCTGCCACCATCATTCCCAGATCCACCCAATCCACCACCTTCTAACCCGCCTCATGCGACCCCACCACCCCCTAGAGTAGGATCAATTCTAGCAGATCCCACTCCTGAGGACTTAAATATGATGCTCAAAGCATATCAGGCCAGAATCCAAGAAGGGCCAAATGTAACCGATCACAAAAAGTGTTAGCCTAGAGCAGAACTAGAGCTTGAACGAACCAAAATTTGTGCTAAGATGGTGGAATTGGCCCAAACCATGTTTGAAGCCAGTCACCTCTTTAACATCTCTAGTTCAGCTAAGACGCAGTTGCACTTTGATGGACTGCTAGAAAGATTGGAGAGGCTAATTGCACAATCAGAAAAGGAACCCGCCTCTCAAAGTAAGGACAAGCCAAGTGAAAGGCTAAGCCTTCCCACTCAAGAAGCCTATGTGCCCAACTCCACAGAGCCAGACACATCTTCTTCTATGAATCGGTACTCACCCGAATTCCTACGAGAGATTCAAGAAGAGAAATGGGCTAAAGAAAGTGAAGCTCCTCCTCCCTTTGAACTTGTGGATGGCGCACATGATCAATTCCCACAAGATATTCCCTCCATTTATGGAGAGCAGGAGAGTGCACAATCTCAAGAGAGATTAGACTTTGAGTCTAATTCTTTACATGAATTACCCCACTTCACAGGCCCATGGGAAGCTAAGTCCACTTGTATGAAAGCACCCATGGTCATGGTAAGAAAGGAAGACTCAGTCATACCTAGGAATACTGAGGTAGTGAAAAACACCAAAGTGCAGTGCAACCTCACTTTAGAAGAGCTACTCAAAGTTAGGCCAGAGTTATGGAAACATGTAGCTAACCAAGTGCCAGAAGTAGCGAAACCTCGTTCCCAGGTAGGTTCTCATAGAACAGTGCCAGAAATTCCTCTAGACAAGATAGGAAATATGAGTGAAGGTGAAGAAGGAAACACCTATCTTCCCATTACCCATCAGGGGTACACAACCAAGGCAATTCTAGACTCAGCTGCAGGAGTTGCTATTGCTACCACTTCCCTATGGACGTGTTGGGGCAAGCCAACACTCAGGCTGACGAGAATGAAATTGCAGATGGCCGATGGTCACATAGAAAGACCATTAGGCTTGTTAGAAGGAATAACTCTCACTACATGTGGTGTAGTGTTTGAGCATACTTTTGCTATATGTGATTTTAGCAAGAACCATGCCTATGAGATGATTTTGGGAAGACCATTTATGCGACAGTTGCAAGTGGTACAGGATTGGGGAACCAACTCATTGTACTTGCAACACTTAGGTGTTATGCTAAATATGGATTCCCCATGATTGAGAAACCCTATTATTAATGTCTTATACATCTCTTCTACAATTAGAAGATGTGATTCACATTCTATAAATGGATCACGACCATACTCTATGAATATTTGTTCCTCTTAAGTCCAATTTTTGTTCTCAAAAATGGTATCGAAAGCTATAATAGATGAGACCAAAATGGATACTCCTGCTTAATCCCATGTACATTTTGTAGATAGTCATCTCCATGTGTTTTTCCTCCTTTCCTTCTTTCTCAAGAATCCTCTTAGGAAGGTATAAGAATATTTAGAAATCAACATCAAATGGTACTTACCCTCTCCAATATAGCACTACCTTCTTAGGAAGGTAGAAGAATATTTAGAAATCAACATGAGATGGTACTTTTCCTCTCCCATAGGTGAATTCTAGTCTTTCTTATTTCTTTAATGCATATTAGACTCTCTAGTTCATGTTGAATACGCTCTTTACAATCATCATCTAGAATGAGGTTGTTTGATTCACCCAATGTTTTCTTTAGCTGGCTCAAATGAAATATTAGACGAATGTGATTATCCTTTGGATGTTGGAGATGATTTTCATTTTTCCTCTCCTCTCTCAAAGGTGATATTCTCATTTGAAGGTCAACATGGAATACATCCCTATCTTGGTCTTTGCTAGTCTCATTTTGTAAAAATCTAAGAGTACCTCTCATTCCATCCATAAAATGAAGTTTGGACCCCCTCATTTCGCAATGCTACTACATAAGGAGTTCTTAGATGAAAATTATAAGCATGAATTGGAAATTTTCTTATTGAAACTGATTAAAAATGTTATATGAAAACTCTATTATAGGTATGCATTCTTCCTAATTAGATTTCTACTCATTCATATGCTCAAAGCATACCCTAGAGGACCTAAGTGAACTATTTAATTCACCCATCCATCTTTGGATGTTTGGTTGTACTCATAATAATTTTGTTTCCAACATTCTAAATATTTCTTTCCATAAGTGACTAATAAGTTTCCTATCCTTGTCTGAAATAATGTGTAGAAGTAGACATTATAACTGATACCATATTAGTGAGATAATTGAGCTTTAATGTGTCCCTTATTCCCTACAACCACTCACTCTAATACTAAGTTTTTGTGCATAATAGACTCTCTAGTTAATAGTAGAGGAATATTTGGAAATCAACATCACATGGTAATTATCCTCTCTCATCAGTGAATTATATTCTTTCTTATTTTTTTAATTCATAATAGACTCTCTAGTTCATGTTGAATAGGCTCTATACACTCATTATGTAGAATGAGGTTGTTTGATTCACCCAATGTTTTCTTTAGTTGGCTCAAATGAAATATTAGATGAATTTGACTATCATTTGGAAGTTGGAGAAGCTTTTCATTTTTCCTCTCCTCTCTCAAAGGTGATATTTCTCATTTGATGGTCAACATGGAATATATCCCTATCTTGGTCTCTCCTAGTATTGTAAAATCTTAGAGTACCTCTCATTCCATCCAAAAAATGAAGTTAGGACCCTCTCATTCCATCTTATATGAAAATTATAAGCATGAATGTAAATTTTCTTATTGAAAGTGATTGAAAATGTTATATGAAAACTCTATTATAGGTATGCATTCTTCCCAATTAGATTTCTACTCATTCATATGCTCAAAGTATATCTTAGAGGACCTAAATGAATTATTATATTTCCCCATCCATCTTTGGATGGTTGGTTGTACTCATAATAAGCTTTGTTTCCAATATTACAAATATTTCTATCTATAAGCGACGAAAAATTTTCCTATCCTTGTTTGAAATAATGTGTAGAAGTAGACATTATAAGTGATAAAAGGTTTCTTAAAAATCATAGTCCATTTTGGAGTCTTGAATGTAGATCATGTTGGAATACACCTACTTATTTTGGTTAGATTATCCAATATTAGCTAAACCAAGTCATTCAATCTCTAGGATTTTGTTTATCCTAAAATATAATCCATAGAGATACTCTCTCATTTCCCATTAGGAATCTCTTATACATGGAGAAGACCTTCTATCTTCAACCTTCCAATGTTATTGGATTGGTTATTTGTGTACTTTAGCATGTGGTCTTGGATGTCCCTATAAATTTGAGGCTAGCAAGATTACATCTTAACAAGATCATAAAAATTGCTAATCATTTGGTTTCCTACACTGTGCATCATGATACTTTTATAAGATTCGTTATCTTAAATTGACATCCCTCAAAACATATATTTTCCCTTTTTGTAACAAATGCTAATCATGGATAGTATAATGTTTCCACTTAAGTATTTTTTTAACATCCATCAATGTACCATCCTCTATGAAAATTCATACCCTTTCTTTATGGATTTCCATACTAAATAGTATGTAGGATCATTCCTATACCTTCCTCTATTGGACTCAACGAGTTCACTAGTGACCTAAGTAAAACTCAATCCATTGCGCATAATCATGTGGCTAAGGAAACATGCCACTATATTAGATTTTCCCTTTCTATACCTAAGCTCATTTTCATATTTATGCATGGTTTTTTATATGACTTTTCAGATCACTTTATCAGAGAATAACTCATTGCACCCTTGGTCAGACACTATCATAAGTTTATCACCATATAAGTAATGATGCCATAGCTTCAAATCATGTACTATATCATATGGCTCCTTCTCATAGAGTTATTAGCTTCTTTAAGCATGTTCCAACTTCTTTCTTCCAAAATGCATTGGTCAAAAGTTCTATACCAATTTCACTCTACTAGCGAATTCGCATTAGTCTCAACCAAAAATACTTCATCAAGATCCATCCTATGCAACACAAGAATTCTACCAATGGCTGAATTGAGCCTTAAAATGCTTTGTGTTTGCTCGTCTCTTGAGTGTAAGGTCCTTTTTTACCTTTCAACTCTACCATCATGGGCACATGTGTTTTGGAATAATTCATAATGATTCCCTAATAGAACTTTGTTTAAATCCAGAAAGATGTGTAGCTATTCTAGGTTCCTCGATGTATGTCCAATCTAAAAAGCACATAATTTCTTAGGATACATCCAACTTCCATCCTCATAGATGACATTTACTCAGTAAGAGATTTCCTTTTTTAAAGTTAATTTCTCCCGTGAAACTCAAAAGACATTACATAAGTGTTTGAGGTGTTTTCTTTGTAGTTGGACTATAAATAAGTATATCATCTAATAAATTTATTAAAAATTTTCCTAAGTAAGATCATAAGACCTTTTTCATGAGATTCATGAATTTAGTTGGAGTATTGGTGATGTTGATATATTTAGGTAGTGATGTGTGTGAACACACTAGGACTGTCGGGGCACTTGTTCCCTTCTTTAGGAATGTATATATGCTTATTGCCCTAATGGGCTACTTATCTTTGTACATTCTCTAGTAATACATTCAGTATTGTGTGTTGTGCTCCAAGCTTCTTCTTCTTCCTTGTGCAGTTTGTGTGCTTCCGCAGACGTCTATCTCCAACAATTGGTATCAGAGCAGGTCGTCGCTTCATCAAGGGCACCATCGACACTCCTTCGGTTCAGTCTCAGAATCACACGAATTTTGGTGAGATTGTTTCGGCCTTCGAATGCACTCTCATAGTGCTTGTGCGGGCTATTTTGTCTTTCTGTGCCAAATCTATAAATTAGTTTCTGTTCTCCAGTATAAGCGTCTCGAAGTCTGCTATAGGTCTAGCAAAATTTGTCTCGACAGTTCTGTTCAACTTTTTGAGATACATTCAATTTTTTGCATCAAGGTATTTCAGTCACTGCTACCCGTTATGGGCTTATATGATGCGACATGTATTGGTTGCAAAAGGACTGTGGAACATTGTGCAGGGTGTTGAAAAATGTCCTATCACACCTACAACTGTTACAATTGTAGGTACAGAAGCTGATATTCTGCATATTCCTGTTCGTGCTGCGGTTTCTGCTGCACCTACTGTAGAGCAGATTTGTTGGGATGGCAGAGATGCCCAAGCACATGCATTGATAGCTTTGTTTGTCAAACGTGCCATTATTCCTCACATCCACACTTATAGGATAGCTAAGGATGCTTGGGATACACTTACCACATTGTACCAAGCTAGGGATGAGGCTCGTGTTGCTTACCTTCAAAAACAGTTGGAGAGTGAGCATATGAATGAAGGTGATTCTATGGAAAGTTTTCAAACAAACATCAAAGACTTAAAGGAACAGTTGATTTCTGCTGATGAGGTTATACCAGATAGCTCACTTGTGCAGACCGTTCTGAATGGTCTTCCTGATTCATATCAGAGTTTTGCTTCTACTCTTCGGTTAATGATGAAAGGCAATCCAAATGCCTTGTCATTTGAGGAGTTAGTCTCTATTTTGTTGTAGGAAGATCAGTCCAGGCAGAGCAGGTCCATTATGTGTGTTGCAGATCAAGCTTTCCTAGCTAGTCAGAAGGGCAAAGGAAAATGGAGCTCTTCAACTAGTAACCAAAAATCTGCAAATGCTGCAATTCAAAGAAGGAAGATAAAGATGAGAAGAAATCAGAAAAGCAGAAATTGTTTTGCAAGTACTGTAAAGGGAATGATCATATCATAAAGAACTGTCCAAAACTGGCTGCTAAAGAGGCAAAGAAGAAAGAGGCTGGAATGGTTGTTGTAGAGGCCTCTACACCAAAAACAGAGTCTACTAATATTGCGCAGGAAGAATGGACGTTTACTATTGTTTGCAGTTTTGACCCATCTTCTCATGAGCAGTGTATGTCTGCAGTAGACTCAGATGTTTGGTACTTTGACAGTGGGGCGACCAAACATATTACCTCGTAGTGTAGTTTCTTCTCTTCACTCGAGCCTGCCCCTACAGGAATATTGTTACATGCACCAACAACTCCTCTTATCCTGTTATGGGAGTTGGTAAGATCATTTTGACTACTGCTGATGGTAGTTCTTTCACTTTGTCAGATGCTTTGTTTGTGCCAGGGATCAAGAAAAATCTGATATCAGTTTCTGCATTAGCCAAGATTGGCTTGGTTGTGAAATTTGTTCATGACAGATGTACAGTTAATGATCTGTCAAATGGCAATGTGATTATTGCTTCTGACATTTTATGTCATGGGCTGTATAAGGTCAGGACTATGAAAGATCTGTGAATGATTTGGCATGTGCAATACATGATTCTCAGGCTATAAGAGATGCAAAGCTTTGGCATGCACGCTTTGGTCATCTGAATTTTGCTAGTTTGCTACGCATGCAGAAATCTAAAATGATGTCCTCTTTGCCCAGACTTGAGGCACCTGAAAAACATGTTTGTGAAGTCTGCATTTTGGGCAAAATGCAGCGTTCCTCCTTTCCAAAAGATGGTTCAGTTCGGGCTACTAAAAAATTGCAACTTGTACATAGTGATGTCTGTGGTCCTATGCATACACCTTCTTTTGGAAATTATCTTTACTTCGTGACTTTCATCGATGATTTTTCCAGGCATGCATGGGTATATCCATTGAAAGCAAATTCTGAAGTGTTCATGTGCTTCAAACAGTTTTTGGTTTTGGCTGAAAATCTGTCAGCAAAAATGGGCACCCTCCATTCTGATCGAGGGGGGGAATATATGTCTTCTGATTTTAATGCATTTCTGGATGAACATGGGATGAAACACCAGTGTACAGTGATGTATACACTGCAATAGAATGGAGTTATTGAACGAAAGAACAGGTCACTCATGGAGATGGTGAGGTGTATGGTCAAGAGTCAAGCTTTACCACATAGTTTCTGGCTTGAGGTTGTCATGTGTGCAGCATATGTACTTAACAGGTGTCCCACTAAAGCGTTGCAGTCTATCACTCCATATGAGGCTTGGCATGATCGCAAGCCATCTCTCGCTCATCTGTGTGTTTTTGGTTGTTTGGAATATGCATTAGTGCCTGAACAACATCGCAAAAAATTGGATGATAAAGCAGTAAAATGTATTTTTGTTGGGTACAGTTCAGAAAGTAAAGGCTATCGTCTGTATCATCCACAGACTAAACGCATTCTGGTTAGCTGTGATGTTGTTTTTGTGGAAGATGCTATTCAGCCATTGCTTTCATGTACTAATGAGACATCTGTTAGCTCCAAAGACATGTATGATACTTTGCTGCCTCTTTTTATAGGTGGAAAGTCTAGTGAAAGAAGGCCATTTGCACTAAGTGGGTATACAAGCTGAAGCGTAAACCTGATGGTATAGTTGACAGGTATAAGGCTAGGCTTGTTGCAAAGGGTTATGCACAGGAAAGAGGCATTGATTTTGATGAGACCTTTGCACCTACATGCCGTATGAATACTATTCGGAGCATATGTGCACTTGCAGCACATCATGGTTGGAATGTACATCAATTGGACATTAAAACTGCATTTCTAAATGGTGACTTGCATGAAGAAGTGTATGTTTTTCAGCCCCGTGGCTTTGTGCAGAAAGGGCATGAAAACCAGGTGTGCAGGTTAAAGAAGGCATTATATGGTTTGAAGCAAGCACCACATGCTTGGTATGAGAAGATACATGCCTATCTAATTGCACATGGTTTTGAGAACAGTCGAACTAAAAGCACCTTATATGTTAAGCGTGCTAATGATGTGCTTCTGATCATTGTTGTCTATGTCGATGACATGCTGCTCACTGGTCCTATCGAGAAGCATATTGCTGATTTTAAGGCTGACATTTGGATCACTATTTGGGCATTCAATTTATGCAAGTTGGTGGTGGAATGGCTTTGTTTCAAACGAAATATATTGACACATTATTGCAGTGTTTTGGCCTTGAAGACTGTAAGCCTATGGAGATAGGTTTACAATTGAGTCTTCATGATGTTGGAGATGCATTTGATGTTGTTCTCTATCAGCAAGCTGTTGGATGCTTGATTTACTTATGCATTAATTGACCAAATATTCAGTTTGATGTCTCACACATGAGCAGGTTTATGCATTGCCCAGGAGTCAAGCATTGGCAGGTGGTTAAGCGCAGCTTTCAATACTTGAGTGGTACTCAGCTACTTGGGTTGTTTTATCCCAAGGGGGATCACTATCGCTAGATTTGCATGCTTTTTTTGACTCTGATTGGGCTGGTTGCTATGACACTCGTGTGTCCACTAGTGGCTTTTGCTTCATGCTTGGTAGCTCATGTATATCTTGGTTGAGCAAGAAGCAGCCTACTGTGGCCACTTCCAGTTGTGAGGCTGAGTATAGGGAAGCTTTCAAAGCGATTGTTGAGTGTGTGTGGCTCAGATGCCTTATGGCTGATTTGGGTGTTGGTTAGTCTTCTGCCACCACCTTCACTGACAGTGAGAGCGCATTGGCAGTTGCAAGGAACCTTGTGTTCCATGCTCGCACTAAGCACATTGAGGTGCATTATCACTATGTGAGGGAGAGGTTCTCTACTGGGGAGATCAGCTTGGCATATGTGCCCACACAGGAGAACATTGCAAACCTTTTCACGAAGGCTCTGCCTAGGGAGAAGTTATAAGCTTTCCGCAAAGCTTTGGGCTTACTTCCTTTTGTGGAGTGATTTCCACATAGCTAGGCACTTCCTTATACATGAGTGGCAGCTCCTTGTTCACCGCATCACTCCCAGAGGGGATTTGTTGATATATTTAGGTAGTGATGTGTGTGAACACACTAGGACTATCTGGCACCTTTTTCCCTCTTTAGGAGTTTTTTCCCTCGACTTGTATATATGCCTAATGCCCGAATGGGCTACTTATCTTTGTACATTCTCTAGTAATACATTCAGTATTGTGTGTTGTACTCCAAGCTTCTTCTTCTTCTTTGTGTTGTTCGCGTGCTTCCGCAGACGTCTATCTCCAACAGGTGAGACAAAGGTGCATAACCAAGAACTCATAGTTTTTGTACCTACTAAAGTTCATATTAGGAATATCATGTGCCTTGATTATGACATGATAATAGCCTATTCTGAGCTTAAATTTTGCAAAGCAATATGTTGATTTAACCAATCAAAAAAAATATTTCATACTCAGCATAAGAAACTTGTTTCTTATCATCACCTAATTAAGATCCATATAATCAATACAAACATGTGTGAAGCCATATCTCTTCTTCACTAGAAGAATCAATGCAACTATGGTGAATCATGAAGCAAAATTAATCCCTTTTCAAGTTATTCTTTGACATCTTACTCCAAATCCTTGTGATATTCTTGACTTATCCTATAAGTTGATTTATTATTGGGATGAGAAAAACACTTAGTAAATCCACATAAAATATATCCTTAAAATCAAATATCAAAATCTTATATTAAACAAATAATCTCTCAAATAGAAGAGAGTAATGATAACTAATAATAGTGCTTATATCAACAAAGTGTTTGAATTCATGAGAATAAATAGATACATCACTAATAGAAATAACTAAGTATAGACCTTGAACTCAATAATCATATGCAATAATTTCTCAAGTTCTAATGATGACATGGAGGATGCTAGATACATGATGCTCACCTTGGATCATCTATCATTGGCAAAAAAAGTGAACTTTGCATGGCCCTTCTAAGGATTCGTAATTTTCAGGGATTAAGCTTAATCTTGTTCTTTGTTAAGAGGACAAAGTGCATTTAACAGAGCACCTTTTAGTAGGTTGAAGTAGGCTTTTTTTCAGGTTGAGCTAGGATCATCTCTCTCTTCTATAGAAAGAGAGAGCAAAAAACCACTTTCCACCTCATAAAATCCGTCCATCTATATGAATAAAAAAATGACTTTTCTAAAAATTTTAGCTATTCTTTATTCAAAATGGCCCATACTTTTATTCATATGTCATAAGTTACTTTTTTTAGCCTCGTTTTTATAAAAAATACTTAAAAAGAACATAGTTTTGAAAATCCCTCCAACAATTAAGTGCCACATTATCAAAGTAACTTTAGTTGGCTCAAAACATGAATTAAAAAAAAAAACCTCATCTTCACTCTTAAACACTAGAAAAAGCCATTTTGACCTATCCACATACCAAAACACACTTTTTTCTTGCAATACAACTATTGTACATGCCATTCCAGCCATCTCTGTGCACCTTTCTGTTCAATGTTCAAGGTTTGGAACATCATGGTGCTCACATGTATTACGAACATGGCACCAACACCAACACATGCTCCTCATTCAAAGAGTGTACATGTTCATGTTCCAATAGAATTTGCACCAACTAGAGGTAGCAATGACAAAGACTCTCAAAATAAGCATCGTGCAGTTGGAGAGAAAAATATTAATCTTTGGGTCAATGGTGCATTGTATCCCTTAGATCCAATTTCTAATTTTCATCTTAGTTTCCATAGTATCTCCACGTTTCTACAATTCCTTGGTAGCGATGAAGCTGGACTGCTAGGTTATTGCAAGCGATTGTCTAGCCATTCAACATCTATTGCAAATTATTGGATGCAAAAATGTCATAACAATCATTTGAAGATACACACTTTAGAAAGTTTTGTCAAAACTCTAGAAGAGCACAATCATATACTCCAAAAAGATGTGGAAGAAAAGGAGAGCACAATTACAAAGTTAAAAGCCAATCTAACATAACTAAAAGAAACTCCACTTGGTATGAGATATAGGAAACAACCATTATCATCCTTTGAAGCTCTTTCAACTAGTGGTGGAGCAAGGAAACGATGTGTTTATGCACTTGTGTTTCACTTATTTATTTCTATTAAAAGATAGATTGAGTTTCTTATTATGCAGGTCATTTGTTGAAGATGCCAATGCTTCATCAACAATAGAGGATCAATTGAAGTTTCTGAATTCTTGTTTAAGCACTAAACATATGCCTATTATTTTGGAGTCACCAATAGCAAATCAAGACCCAAGTGATTAAAGATTTTGTAGGCAACTTAGAACATATTATTACTCCTAAGGAGGTATAGATGGTATGTGATGAAGCAAGGGTTAGTACTAGAGCATACACTACACTGTATAATCTTTTGAAGCAGGCACTACAAAACAAAGGTATTTTGCAAAGTATTTTTCCATGCCTTTATAATTGCATTAAGCATCGCAATGAGCATCGAGCACCCGACATTGATTACGACAAGACCTTTGACGTTAGTTTCGACGTGTAAAGTGACCTGCATTGCGACGGTAGCACTAAGCATTAAACGACCTTAAAAAGTGCCGCTTATGCGATGCATTTTGAATACACACATATGATGGTCTAGCATCGGTTATATGATAGTTTTTTTACCAAAAAATAAAAATGTTGGAGGCTCTTCAATCAGCATCTACACCCATCTAATCGAAGATCTCTCCAACATTCACAATAGCGATGTGCTTACGAGCTAAAACAATCGCTTGCTGAATTGTTCTTTTGTCTAATCTCTACCTTATTGTCTCTCTCTCTCTCTCTGTTTCTCTCCTTTCTACCTCTTTCTCTTTGAATTATCTCTCTTTCTCTTTTGATCTCTCTCTCTCTCTGTCTCTCTCTTTATTGCAGGTTATTCAAGAAGTTAACCAAGCAAAAAATATGGCTAAATAATGTAAGTACAATTTTCATTCTTTGTATATCATTTGAATTGTTTTATTTTCATTAATTAGCATACTCACACTTATTCATATGCACATATACACTTATACACGAAGATGCATGTTCATGCATATATACATATACACATGCACATACACACACATATACACACACATACATATGCACATAGACTTAGACATGCACACACATACACATATGCATATGCACAAACATTTCTACAAACACATAAAAGGACTTGCATGCATGCATTATTGCATATACACATACACATACACACATTAACACATACTTAAATACATGTATATGCACATTCACATGCATGCACATACACATCGATGCAAATGGAAATGCGTGCACATGCACATGCATGTTTCATACATATACACATGCATATACATACACTTGTATATGTTTATACACATACACATACATATGCACATACATACATATACACACAAATACACATATATACACATATACATGCACATACATACACACATATACACACATACACACACCTATACACATGCACATACATACATATACACATATACATGCACATACACACATATACACATAAACTTACACATATACATGCACATAGATACATATACACACACATACACATGCACATACACATACATACCCATATACACTTACACATGCACATGCACATGCACGTACATGCATATACACATATACATATGTACATACATACATATACACACATACACACATATACATGCACATACATACACACACATATGCACATACACACACATACACATGCACATACACATGCACATACATACATATACACACATATACATGCACATACACACGTATACACATACAATTACATATATACATGTACATACATACATATACACACACATACACATGCACATGCACATACACATACATATGCACATACACTTACACATGCACAAGCACACACAAGCACACATAAATATGAATGGATTATATAATTAAAGTAATAAATCACATGCTAAATATAAACAATAATAAAAATCATTAGAACAAGACATTTCATTACTTAATACCATAGACGCAATTCAAAACATAACTAAAATGAACCATATATATATATATATACATACATACGTACATACATACATACATACATACATACATACACACACACACATACACACACACATAATCAAGAATCCTAATCATGATCATCATCATGATCATCCTCATCATTAAGAGCCTCATCCTCATCCTCATGATCACAATCATCAGCATGATCTGATGTATCTGTAGTGGCATCATAGGTAGGGGTGCGAGCACTCTATGACGATCGAGATCTTCCCTCTTGTGTCTATCTCTCCACCTCATCCATATCTGCCTCTCCATAATACTCCTGTATTACATATAACAAACATAAATAAGTAAAACATACAAAACATCCATAAAAATAAAGTAATTATATGAAATTTAATAGTACTCACAAAAGAACTCCGATGATCTCGCATATACTCACTCAAATGCCGATATCCAAAATGTGTAGCATAGCCGATTTCATATTTTGTAGGATATCTACCATAATCCTTTCGCTACATTGAAACAAATAAAAACGATTAGTCTCTAGCATTTCAACTAAAATAAAAAATATACTTTCAATAACACATATACTTACAAATGTAGCTACAAAATCATGATGGCCCATTTGGCCTAAGTGTGATGTGTGACCCGACTCAATTCTCTTCTTTGCAGCAGCCTGTTTATTTAATAGAATAAAGATACATAAATTAAATGTAAAAAATTAATAAAAATATGCAAATTATAAACATAAACTATTAATTTGTATACCTTCTACTGAGGAAATAACTCCTGAAGATGTAGCTATCTACGAAAAAATTACCATGTCTCAGGTGGTATGTTAGGTCTCCTCTTATTTTTTTCCACCATACAATATCTCCTATTATTTTAATCTCAAATAGAAAAAAGAGAATCAGAATACATACACACACATATAGCATGTGCATACACATACATACACTTACACATACATACATGCATACATACATACATACATACATACATACATACATACATACATGCACACATACACATACTCATATATATATATATATATATATATATATATATATATATATATATATATATATATATATATATATATATATATATATATATATATATATGTGTGTGTGTGTGTGTGTGTGTGTGTGTAAGTTGGGCTACTAAAAAATTGCAGCTTGTACATAGTGATGCATTCCGTATGTTGGTTGTTGAGGATAAGTTGGATAAGTTGTACATAGTGATGTCTGTGGTCCTATGCAGACACCTTCTTTTGGGAATCATCTTTACTCCGTGACTTCATCAATGATTTTCTAGGCATGCATGGGTATATCCATTGAAGGCAAAGTCCGAAGTGTTCATGTCCTTCAAACAGTTTTTGGTTTTGCCTGAAAATCTAGCAGCATGTTAAATGGGCACCCTCCGTTCTGATCGAAGGGGGGAATATATGTCTTCTGATTTTGATGCATTTCTGGCTGAACGTGGGATAAAACACCAGTGTACAGTGCCGTATAAACCTCAACAAAATGGAGTTGTTGAACGAAAGAACAGGTCACTCATGGAGATGGCGAGGTGTATGGTCAAGAGTCAGGCTTTACCACATAGTTTCTGGCTTGAGGTTGTCATGTGTGCAGCATATGTACTGAACAGGTGTCCCACTAAAGCACTCCAGTCTATCACTCCATATGAGGCTTGGCATGATTGCAAGCCATCTATTGCTCATCTGTGTGTTTTTGGTTGTTTGGCATATGCATTAGTGCCTGAACAACATCACAGAAAATTGGATGATAAAGCAGTAAAATGTAGTTTTGTTGCGTACAATTTTGAAAGTAAAGGCTATCGTCTGTATCATCCATAGACTAAATGCATTCTGGTTAGCCGTGATGTTGTTTTTGTGGAAGATGCTATTTAACCATCGGTTTCATGTACTAAGGAGACATCTGTTAGCTCCAAAGACATGTATGATACTTTGCTGCCTTTTTTTACAGGTGGACAGTCTAGTGCTGGTCCCAATGAGGCAACTTCTCAGCCTTTGCAGGTTTCATGTGATGATATAGATCATTCCATTTCTAATGCAGATTTACATGATGCACTAGTTCATGAGAGAGCTGATATTGAGCAGACAAAAACTATGCCAAAATGGCTCGTGCAAACTTTGCGTGACAGCAAATTAGATGCACCTCTGTCACATTGTACTCATTCAGGCTCTCATAGTGGCTCTTTTGCATCAGATTGCTATGCTATGGCTGCATGGTCTCTGTGATGAGACTGAGCCTGTTTCGTTTGATGAAGCACAAAATTCAGAAAATTGGATGGTTGCTATGCAATCTGAATATGATGCTATAATGAAGAATGGTACTTGGTCGTTATGTGACTTGCCGCAAGCAGGCCATTGACACTAAGTGGGTATACAAGCTGAAGCATAAACCTGATGGTACAATTGATAGGTATAAGGCTAGGCTTGTTGAAAAGGGTTATGCATAGGAAAGAGGCATTGATTTTGATGAGACCTTTGCACCTACATGCCGTATGACTACTGTTTGGAGCATCTGTGCACTTGCAGCTCATCATGGTTGGAATGTACATCAGTTGGACATTAAAATAGCATTTTTGAATGGTGACTTGCATGAAGAAGTGTACATTTTTCAGCCCCGTGGCTTTGTACAAAAAAGGCATGAAAACCAGGTGTGCAGGTTAAAGAAGGCATTATATGGTTTAAAGCAAGCACCACGTGCTTGGTATGAGAAGATACATGCCTATCTAATCGTATATGGTTTTGAGAACAGTCCAACTGAAAGCACCTTATATGTTACGCGTGCTAACGATGTGCTTCTGATCATTGTTGTCTATGTTGATGACATGCTGCTCACTGGTCCTATTGAGAAGCAGATTGCTGATTTTAAGGCTGATTTGCATGCCTCATTTGAGATATCTGATTTGGGGCATTTGCATCACTATTTGGGCATTCAGCTTATGCAAGTTGATGGTGGAATGGCTTTGTGTCAAACGAAATATATTGACACATTATTGCAGCGTTTTGTCCTTGAAGACTGTAAGCCTATTGCTACTCCTATGGAGACAGGTTTACGATTGAGTCTTCATAATGCTGGAGATGCATATTATGATATTCTCTATCAGCAGGTTGTTGGATGCTTGATTTACTTATGAATTACTCGGCCTGATATTCAGTTTGCTGTCTCACAGATGAGCGTGTTTATGCATTGCCAAGGAGTCAAGCATTGGTAGGCGGTTAAGCGTATCTTTCACTACTTGAGTGGTACTCGGCTACTTGGGTTGTTTTATCCCAAGGGGGGATCACTACCGCCAGATTTGCATGCTTTTTCTGACTCTAATTGGGCTGGTTGTTATGACACTCGTGTGTCCACTAGTGGATTTTGCTTCATGCTTGGTAGCTCATGTATATCTTGGTTGAGCAAGAAGCAGCCTACTATGGCCACTTCCAGTTGTGAGGCTGAGTATAGGGCAGCTTTCATAGCTACTGTTGAGTGTGTGTGGCTCAGACACCTTATGGCTAATTTGGGTGTTGGTCAGTCTTCTGCCACCACCATCTTCATTGACAGTCAGAGGGCATTGGCAGTTGCGAGGAACCCTCCGTTCCATGCTCGCACTAAGCACATTGAGGTGCATTATCATTCTGCAGGGAGAGGTTCTCTACTGGGGGAGATCAGCTTGGCATATGTGCCCACGTAGGAGAACATTGCAGACTTGTCACGAAGGCTCTGCCTAGGGAGAAGTTTGAAGCTTTCCGCAAAGCTTTGGGCTTACTTCCTTTTGTGGAGTGATTTCCACATAGCTTGGCACTTCCTTATACATGAGTGCCAGCTACTTGTTCACTGCATCACTCCTAGGGGGGATTTGTTGATATATTTAGGTAGTGATGTGTGTGAACACACTAGAACCGCCGGGGCACTTTTTTCCCTCTTTAGGAGGTTTTGTTCCCCCGGCTTGTATATACACCTATTGCCCTAATGGGCTACTTATCTTTGTACATTCTCTAGTAATACATTCAGTATTGTGTGTTGTGCTCCAAGCTTCTTCTCCTTCCTTGTGTTGTTCACGTGCTTTTGCAGACGTCTATCTCCAACACATTTAATGCTTTCACTTTAATCCCAGGAAAAAGACAAGTTAAAGATATGAATATATATCTTGCACATCTCATTGACGATCTCCAAGATTTATGGAGAGGCATTAATGTAATTGATATATCAAAAAGCATCAATGAGAGATATATTATGGTTCGTGGTATTGTGGCTTGGACTATTCACGATTTTCTAGGATATGGTGTTTGTTTAGGTATTGATGTAATTTTTTTATTTAATATGATACAAATATATGTGAGTTAATCTAATTATATTCTTATTGTTTTCATGATGCACAAATATCTACTAAGGGTTATAAAGCTTGTCCATATTGTGGTGATTGGTTGAGATCAATTTATAGTAAGTATCTTAACAAAAATATTTATTTTTGACATCGATGATTCTTGCCTGATGATCATCCATTAAGATGTAGAAGAGAAGCGATACATTTTAATGGAAAGCTTGAAACAGGTCAGTGTCCAGAACTAATGACACCTATGGATTGGTACCAAAAATGGATAGATGGGCCTCTTATAGATCCATAATCAGAAATCTTCAGTGATGATGAAGATAATCAGAATATGAAGAGAGGTAAAGGAAAATTGGCACTCATAGAGAACATATCAATATGGTATTCTTCGGAGTATTGGAGAGAGTTAAAGGTATGTCATCTTCTTGATCCTATGCATATATTCAAGAATATTGGTTATTCATTATGGAAACATCTTCTTGGATTAAAAGACACCATAGCATCAAGGAATGATTTAAAGGACCAAAACTCAAAACTAAAGTTATGGCCAATTTTTTTATAGACATCAATAGGAAACGACTTATGCACCTGCTCCTTGGGTACCTACGACAAAAGAGATGCACACTATCAACAATAGGATTCAAAGACTCCTTCAAGATATGGAGCATCTTTCCAGAACGTGTTTACTATGAATAACAAAAGCTTATCTACGTTAAAGACCCATGATTGGCATAACTTTTTGAAGCACGTTTTACCTTTGATTATCGACGGATGTACAACAAAAGGAGTATGAGATGTGATCTATCGTCTTGGATCGCTTATAAGGTAATTATGATACTTTTATATTTAATATATATATATATATATATATATATATATATATATATATATATATATATATATATATATATATATATATATATATATATATACACACACACACACACACACACACACTACTATTGTATATATATTGGCAACAAATTTTTTGGAAAAGGAATATGGAATGCTTGCATATGTTTGTATTGCCACTTCTTACTACCGTTTTTATGTTAATGCATTTCTCAATACTCTCTCTCTATATATATATATGTGTGTGTGTGTGTGTATATATATATATATATATATATATATATATATATATATATATATATATATATATATATATATATATATATATATATATATATATATATATATATATATATCCATCCTAATTTAGAAACACTAACTTTCATATTAGGGTTTTATAAACCCTAAGTTAACCTTTTTGCCATATGGTTGAAGTATATTTACACATTGCATCTATTTCTTCCATCAGTTGCTAAAGAGATGTCTCTCCTCCATACCTTATACCTCTGTATATAGCTACTCGAATCAACGAGGACCATAATATATATAAAGATACATACACCACGTAGATACACATACATATATATAAAATGATTGAGTACATACATACACATCACTCATACATGCCTACATGCACACATGTATACATATACATGCATACATATTTACATGTACACATTTACACATATACACATATACATATATACAGATTACATATGCATGCCTACATGCACACATGTATACTTATACATGCATACACAATTATAAACACACTTGCATATATTACACAAATGCATATGCATACATACACGTGTGCATACTAACACATGTATACATATGTCATACACATGCACATACATACATATACATGAAACACACATATGTGCATACTAACACATGTATACATATAATGCACATGAATACACACACATGCATACATACATGACAAAATTTCTTTTCTAAAAAATAAAGCTATATATAAAATTTTAGGCATACCCTCGAGCTTCATGTTCTAACTTAAAAGAACATGATTTCATCTCTTTGGTGGGATTCACTGATATTCTAGTTGAATAAAGGAGAATCTATTATTTGATACCCATTCAAATGATTCAAGTTATCGATCGATAACTAGAGTAGGATTGACTATCTATCTACTCATATGTTTTCATTATTGCCATCATTTTGGTAAGACATCAATATAGTCTCATCTTCATTATCCTTATCGATTTCATTTATTTCTTCTATTGTTAAATCTGTGTTCTCATGAATGACATCATCTATTGATGGACTTATATCGATTTCTAGTAATTCCTCTTCATCATCAGTAGAATCAACATGTAGAGTATTATCCTCCTCATCAAGAAGATTACTATCGTTGTCATGTACAACGATTCTAATTTGTATTTGAGATGCCAATGTATCAGTATGTGATGGTGAATCATCAAGAGGACTTTCTTCGATCTCTGTAACAATAAACTGTTCAAACAATGACCTAACTCTAGGTTGAACATGAATGACTTGCCACCAAGGATGAGGATCAGGGTTTTTACAAAAAAATGCTTGTTCAATATGCCTAGGAAAAATATATGGTTCTCTAGTAGATCGCATTACCTTGGAAGAATCAATTGCCAAAAACCTATATAATTCCTTTCTCAATGTGGAATTACTACCTTTATACTCGGCTCAAAACGAGTTAACCTTCAAAATGACCTATCAAAATATATAAAAACAAAAAAGCATTATTAGGTGCTTTAAAAAATAATAAACCCTATCATAAAAAACATAAATTTTTTTACCTGTTTGAATGTACGAAATGATATTCCGTAGATATCAACAATAGTTCCCAGGTAACCAAGTTTGCCATCTATATGGTTCGTGTCTTTTGAGCTAGCACGTGATAGTTGCTTGAAAGAAGCAACAATGCTAGAATCCTCTATTTTATGTAA